>JAKZAP010000012.1:9855810-10085660 GCA_023053575.1 Branchinecta lynchi | reverse complement strand
TGCTAACAATGAACGATCGGCGAAGAAACAAGAGCTACGAGCTCATATGGCACTTGTACGAGTAGGCTGTACAAGAAAGTAGATGAGAACGTTACAAAATACACCCGCCATCCAAAAATGCGGTTCGGAAATAGAAATAGGATATTTAGTTTCACTCATTTCTGAGCTGTTCCGGCATCGTCTAGATTGTTTGTAGCAAATGCACATGACTGTTCAAACTTTCATCCCAATAAATCCATTTGTTTGATCCCTAGACGTGCTACAGGATTTCCGGTACTCACTCTATCTCCACCTACCGTGGCCGAATCTGGTTCGGAATAAAAAAAAATCGACCACCTAAAGCATCTTCTTTTATACCATCTATCAAGTTTCACTCGAATCTGAGCATTTTTGGAAAGTTCCGGTACCCCCCCCCCCCTCCCACCAACGATGTCGGAGCCGGTTCGGGCCCAATCTCTTAATTCCCTGTTCCTGTCCATCAAGTTTTACTGAAATTGGAGCATAGCCCATCTGCAAGTTTCCAGTACCCCCCCCCCCCCTACCTTGGCCGAATCCGGCCCGGACGCCAAATAACAAATGTAGGCCGCATATACTCGGCACTGTCGAATTTGCATCTCATTCGGTCCATCCGTTTGGTTTTTGTGCATGTCAAAAGTCCCCCCACCCCCAATTCCCCTAATCGTGGTCGCATATGGTTCGAACGCATGTTTTACATGTCGAGGCCATCGATTCGTATCACCCATGAAGTTTCACTCGAATCAGACCACTCGTTCGCAATTTATAGAAGTCAATTTCCATATTTCTCTTCTCTTGCTCCCCAAAAAATGCTCGGATCTAGGAACGGAAGTTTCCGGGGGTATGTTGTGTCAGGTTCTTAAGTCAAGATAATTCGGGTCGCTAATATGCCTGCAAAGTTTCGTTGTCGTTTTACATCTGGAACTATTCTAACTCACGACTACCGGAATTCCAGGAAACCCCCCTCCAACTCCCCCCACAGAGCCCCGAAACCATCTGGCTCCGTCAATTTCATCTAGGCCTAATGCTTGTTCCATTCATTAAGTTTCGTCCCAATCCCTCTGCTTTTAGAGTTTCTTGAGTTTTCCACCCCCACCCCCCCATCCCCATAGGTATCGGACCCGACTCGGACGTGACACTGAACGTCCGAGGCGATAGCTCACCAGACAAGTTTCATTCAGATCCGATCACCCGTTCAAAAGTTATGCACGCCACTAGATTCCGGACTCCCCATCCACCCACTCCCCCAACGATGGTCGGGTCGGGGAAACGGCTGTTCTCAAGTCAATCTGTTCGGATCCCTGACATACCAGCCAAGTTTCATCGCCCTAGGACATCAGGAAGTATGCCGAACTCGCGGGATCGCTAGAAATCCGGACCCCCACCCCAACTCCCCCGCAGTGCCCTGATCCGGTCCGGTTATGTCAATGACGTGTCTAGGACCTGTGCTTGTTTTTCCCACCAAGTTCCATCCCGATCCCTCCACTTTAAGCGTTTCTCAAAATTTCCGGTTCCCTCCTCCAACTCCCCCCAGTGTCATCGGATCCGGCCCGGATTTAAAGTGAGATGTCTGAGACACGAGGTCATCCTAAGTATCAATTTTCATCAAGATCCGATCACCCGTTCGCAAGCTAAAAATACCTCATATTTTGGCTTCACCCTCCCTCCAGTCCCCCCCCCCCAGATGGTCGAATCGGGAAATTGATGATTTCCTATTTAATCTGGTCGGGTCCCAGACATGCCTGTCAATTTCCATCGTCCCAGCACATCAGGAAGCACGGAACTCGTGGGATCGCTACAAATTCGGACTTCTCCCCCCCCCCAACTCCCCCAAAGTGAGCGGATCCGTTCCGGTTATATCAGTCACGTATCTAGGACTTTCGCTTGTACTTTCCACCAAGTTTCATCCGGATCCCTCCACTCTAAGTGTTTTCCAAGATTTCCGGTTTCCCCCTCCAACTCCCCCCAATGTCACCGGATCCGGTCTGGATATAAAATGGAGGGTCTGAGACACGCAATCCTTCCATATATCAAGTTTCATTAAGATCCGATCACCCGTTCGTAAGCTAAAAATATCTCATTTTTCCTATTTTTTCCGGATTCCCCCTCCCTCCACTCCCCTCCAGATGGTCAGATCGGGGAAGCGACAATTTCTAATTTAATCTGGTCCAGTTCCTGATATGCCTGCCAAGTTTCATCGTCCTAGCTTATCTAGAAGTGCCCGAACTAGCAAAACCGGGACCGACAGACCGACTGACGGACAGAAATTACAATCGCTATATGGCACTTGAGTAAGCTCAAGTGCCATAAAAACTAAAACCCAAACCAGGCATTTTTACTATGAATACTTGTAATAACCACTCACGCTTTTGTAACTTTTTGAAAATTTTGCTAATTAACGGTTGAAAGTGACTCAACTGACACCTGGTTTGGTTTTTACATTTGAAAAGTTGGCCACGAGGAACGCACCTGCAATGGATGAGACGGCGGTCCAAACCTGCAGATGCCTTCAAAAGAGGAAGGACCTTTTTAGTAAATCAAAATCAAAGAAAGTTAATTAAATTTCTAGATTCAGTCTGTGCCAGGATAATCCTGAAATAGTTGGCTGTTAGCTTTTCCATTTTACTTTTTTAAGTAAGTAACAAAGCCAAGGTAGTGGAACAGTTAAAGGACCCCCCGCACTATTTACTCTTCAACTTCCAATATCTTAAAATATAATACTTAAGAACTAGGCTGTGTTTTCAATAAATAACCCACGGTTCTGGCTGTTATGAGCCTTTTCCAAGACCCGTGGGAAACAATCTAAATAACTGTTTTTTCCGATGGAAAAACTTCTCGCAGACAACCGCCGACAGCGTGATACACATCGAAGGTAGCAAAACACGGCAAGTGAGAAAATCAGCGTGGTTTTGTTAGAGGGGTTAGAATGTACCGTACGAAATTAGGGTCTCCTGGTTTAAAAATATATGGAGTGATCATGGAAGTAGGTTGCGTAGGTAAGACAGGTCCTTTAAAAAAGTGTTAAAATAAGCATACCTCTGTACGTGTTTGTTAGTGGCAAGGGCTTACCTGCCGACAGCAGAACGTTCTGAGCGCTAGGGTGCCATACTACCAGTCCAACTCTTCTCTGGTGGTGGGCCAACTCAACAACTGGCTCTGTAAGTGTCCTAGAAAAATTTTAAAGAAAAATAAACTAAAAGGGATTTTGTAATTTTTGTCAGCCGGTGCACTAGTAATAACGTTCAGAGAGTGCGCTGCTTGCAGGACAACCGGAAATTCACCCGGACACGGAGAATCTCATTTTCAGCAAAGGAGTGCATTTCCAGGGTTAGATTAGATTAGGGCTTTACTGGAAAAAATACTGGAACTACAACAACCTCCAGAAGTTTACACTTGTTAAAAGGTTTAACAAACCCCCTTGAACCCCCAAGGAATTTCAACAAAGCAGTGCATTTCTAGGGTTAGATTAGATTAGATTATATAAGGGGTTTATTGGAAAAAATACTGGAACTACAACACCCTCCAAAAGTTTACACTTGTTAGAGGTTTAACAAACCCCCTTGAACCCCTAAAAATTTTCAACAAAGCTGTGCATTTCCAGGGTTAGATTAAATTAGATTATATAAGGGGTTTATTGGAAAAAATACTGAAACTACAACACCTTCCCGAAGCTACACTTGTTAAAAGGTTTACCAAACCCCACTTGAACCCCCAAAGATGCTAAGCTCGGAAAAGGTACGCCTCTAGAACGTTGGAAGACCATAAGTAATGTGACTTTTCGGCAATGGCTTACTTTTGTAGTTGCTAAATATTTGATGAGTAGACAAGCACATAGAGGTACCATAAATCCGAAAAAGTAAGTTCATTCGACGAAATCGATTTACCTGTGGATAAGGGACAAAAGAGGTAAGGCATTTTTATCGGGTTTTTAAGACTATTTAAGTGAGTAAGTGATATATAACTATACTGTCGTGTCTCAGCCATATTGTATTAAGCTTTAAAGTTAAAGCGAAACCAAATCTTTTCTTTTAAATCACTTTGCCAGAAGTACATAACTGGAGGACGTTATAATACGTCCTCCACGTAAGAATAACACTGCACAAAATAGGCCGTTGGTCTCTACACAGTAAAAAAAAATATTGCAGTGTTTGCTACTGGGATTAATCTTGTCTCTAAAAAGGATTAACATCCTCTCAGTAGAGATAAGATTAATCCCAGTAGCAAATGCTGCAGTTAACTTTAATCCTGACTTGGAGAAACTTTTTACGGTATACGAAGTTTGTCCAAGACACTAGTTGCGTTTTTGCTAATACCATGGTATCTGTTACCACGGTCTAAAGTCGTTTTTGCAGTTAACGTGGTATCTGATACCATGGTCAAAAGGCGTTTTTGCAGTTATCGTAGTATCTGGCCAGTTATCGTGGAATCAGATATTCAGATACAACGGTCCGACCGTGGTAACTGGTCGTGGTATCCGAAAAGTCATCTGACTTTCATCAAATTTTGTCAGATTGGTGAGAAAGAAGTTTAGCACTTAGTGATATAACTGGATATCTGTTTTTCTTTTGAAGTGACTTCGAAAAGTGCAATTTCGGCAATAGTCGTTTTGCAGAGCACCGTGTATCAGATACTACCATAACGGCAAAAACGACTAATTGCAGATCCAGTTACCGTGGTAACAGATACCATGGTATCAGCAAAAACACAACTACTGTTGGTTGCTGATTCTTTCGGCGTCCAGACTGTCCATAAAGCATTGATAGAACCGATCATTGCAATTCTGACTGAAGAACGTTCCAATAGCCCATCACTATGTTTTGGATGTGTTTTGAAAAATCAGCTAATGTATTTCTTGATTCCCCAGCCATTCAGTTCGAATTCATGTCCGCGCTGACCATATTCGCTAAAGCTGAGAACTATAAGAGCAGGCACGTTATTTTAGCAAATACTTTGATATATATACTATACAGTTTCAAATACTCTAATTTGAGTGTACACATTGTTGACGTAAAATCAACTAGTCGGCTTACTTCTGTTTCAAGATTATTAATGAACAAACTAAATTGAAACTGAACCGAATTGAGCGAATCTCGGGACTAGGTGGTCAGAGTGGGAGTTTCGAGACTACGTTTTCTAATCATGGTGAAAGAAGCCCGATGAAAAATTTGTAGCCTGCGTAGTAGTATGGTAGTAGTACGAAAACGTTGCATGTAATAGCAAATAATACTATCATTTAATGTGCCTCAGACTGGTCCAGTCTTATGTAGTAGTATCCAGTAGCATCCTGTCTTGCTATAGTAGCATCCGCTCTTGCTAATAGTAGCATATAGTACTATGCAGTAACACGGTAGCCTTGAAGTAGAAGCATGTAGTGGCATCGTTAGTATTGCATGCTACTTTTTCGTACTACTTCATGGTACTATTTTGATATAAATTTTTCATCGGGCGCCACAAAATGAGCCATATAATATTTTAAGTTTTTAAAGTGTTTGTGCGAGCAAACTGCTTCCGTCCGGTTTGTGCTGGTAATTCGTGGAATCCTAGAAAAGGTCCTGATGGGGTACGTATCTGTCCTCTTTTCTATGCAGATGGGGATGGTCTGGAACATTTTCTTTTCAGGTGCCAAGAGCTTACGCATTTGAGGAGTTTGTGAAGTATTAGTTTTGTTTCTTTTACTGCTACTCTGCTTTGATTTTTTGTAGAGGGTCAAAAATATTATTACTATTATTACTGTTTTGCAGGGATGGTGGGCAGCTTCTTTGTATCCTACGATCTACAAAACCAAGAGTGATTATTTCCTTTGGTATTTTTGTACGGAAAGCACTCAAGTTGAGAAGTGCTGTTTCTTAGTTTGTTATTTAGCTTGAGTTACCTATGAGTTGCTTGCTTATCCTGCATATGGCCTTTGGGTTTTCAATACAAATATTTCAATACTTTAAAATTGTAACATATATGTGATTATTTATGACTATGTCGGCCATGCATGAAGATCCACCACTATTTTTGTTCAAAGATATCATGGAATTAAACGAATTTGAATTTGAATATAAATAATGAGCATTTTAATCAATGTGGATGCTAAGTCAAACATTTTACCATCGGGACCACGGTCAGGCGATCAATCGGTTTCGACCAAGAATAAAAGTGACGCCACTAGTCACATGGTCTGATGGTCAGCCGTCCATGGTCTGAAATGAACTATTTTGTATTTGTTTACTTTATTTATTTCCTCGCGGCGGGATACTTTAATCAACTCACCTGGCAAGACCGAAGTCTGATATCTGCCAAATCTTCACCATACAGTCTTCTGACGCACTGGCAATGATATTGTCGTCGTGAGGGCACCAAGCAAGGTCGAGAACCGGTCCCTTATGCCCCCCTACAAGAGGGTGATCTGGGACTATCCTACCAACCTAAAACAAAGTAAACGTAATAAGGTATAATTTTAAGCATTGTCCAAATAGGTGTAATAAGCTGAATAGTGCTATACGCGATGTCTACGTATTAATATTTGGAAAAAGAATTTGATTAATTAGTGTTGAAATGAAATTAAATTATTGTTTAAGTTAAGTTGAAGTAGTTTGTGGTAACCGCTCAGTGCCAGTGCATTTATGTCTTCCCATGGGCGGTTCCCTATCATGATGGGTTATTATGTAATTAGCAATAAAATACTCTAATCTAATACACACACACACATGCCGATTCAGAGGAAAATGCAGCGTTCGGCATAGCCACGCTGATACAGATTTTTGAGTTTCGAAAGATCAGAAAAATTGTTCTTAGTACTACTTGAACTACACGAGTACAATTGGACGCCCATTATACTGTAAAAAGCTTTTAAATCTACGGACCGACAGCACTGGTCCTCGAACTAGCAATAAGCAGTCATACCAGAACAAAACGTGTTATTTTTAAGAAAAGTTGTTTCTGAAGCTTCAAACAAAGTAGAACTCCTTTCCTCGTCCCGCTGGTGGAACCAACCAAGCGACCTGATTGGCCCTGCAGAAGCGGGAATAGAACGCGAGTCTATTCTCCTTATTCACCTTATTAAAGCGCGCTCCGAGGAAAAGAGGAGGAATCTGTAATAAACCTTATACGCCGTAATACACCTTGTAACACCTATTTGAACAATGCGTTATAAAGCGCGAATCTTCACAAGATTTGAACGAGCCACAGGACATGATGTGGCATACAGTAACGCTTTTTTCTTATTCTCTTTTCTTTTTTTCAACAGGAGAATTAAACCAATCCATTCAAAAGATTAAACAGGGTCTGAGCCCCATATACACGATCTTTATATACAAATAATGAGAAAAAAAATACAAACATTTTTGGCCGTTCTTGCACACAAATTCTTGAGTTAAAAAACGTTTCACTCGCTTGCTTGAAGTTACTAACCTTACCAACGACTAGCCCGGGGGTTGGGTCAATATATTTATGTATTTTCGATCGACGGCAACAAAGGCCATACAAATCTTGAAAAAAAGAAAAGAAAAAAAACTAAAGAATCTTCTTGTATGACAACCAAACTGAAAGCGTTAGCGTTAGCCACAACGACGACCGGCAAAAGGCTAGCTCTAATTTCCGAAAATCATAATATCGTGAACTAAGAATCAGGTGAGCAAATCTTGAAGAAAAAAAAACACTTCGTAGATCATGCTCTTCGCAAACGTATGATCATAAATCGAACAAACTGACAAGCAACAACTACCAACGATCAAACCCGTACCCCTATTTTCCTGCAATCTCATGCCCGGGCCCCTGTATAGTCACACCTGAGCCTCGTTTTTGTTGCATTCTGCAGGTCCACTTCTCGGCCGATTCCGGACTGATACTTTCTACATCCGTTTTTGCACTGCAGCGCTTCCGAGGAAGACGGCAGCGCTTCTCGAGAATCACGGACTTGCTCCCCGACCAAGTCCGTGCTTCCCTGCAAGATGCTGCAGCGCTGCTGCTTCAACCAAGAAGAAACGGAATCCAAAAACGCATATTGGGCAAAAGCAAAGAAGTGCTGCAGCAGCGATGCGGCAGCGCGATTGCAACAAAAACGAGGCTCTGGTAAATAACGCAGGTAATAAGACCGTCTTACGGTCGAAATTGGGAAGAAAAGACGCTGAAAACGTAAGATAGTCGAGATGGAAAAATCCATCTCCGTCATTTTGAAACGTGACTTTGGAGTGTTTGGACCAATCACAGACCAGAGTCACTGACTTTAGCCAGTTTTGTTTACATTTGAGTGATGATGGTGGTAATTTATCTTGAATTTCTTCGTTCCAGGTGTGACCAGGATGAAAAGTGAGATTGGGTAATAACCAAATTAGCGAACCAAATTACGTACACATGTGACTGAATGTGGCCCGGGCATCAGACAGACAACCGAAGACCAGTAACCCTAGGTTCACACTGAGGCGATATCGGCCATCGCCGAGATTTTCGTCGCCAAAATCGGCGATTTCTGTTGCTTGGTCAATGTTGGGAAAATTCAACTTTAATCGGGCGACAGTGCGATCTTATGCACGCAACAGCAACCTTTCGCGGTAAATTCTGTTGCGGACGAAAATTCACTGTGACCACCCAGGCGATACAAATCTTCTGTCGCTGCGCTTGAAAAATCTCGTTCATCGCCGCGATTTGCTCTGTGTAAACCTAGGGTAACACTGTGTAAAATGAGGTACTACTTGGACCCGAACCTCGGCTGAACATGACACCGGAAAACCAAATACACAATTTGACCTGAGCCGGATTTTATTAGTTGAATAATTTTTTTAGTTAATATAATCATAACCGACACGCATTCTTACCGTTCTTTCGACATAAGTATGTTGTACTGAACTTCGTGAATTCCACATGAAGCCGGTGGAATTATACGGATATTCTGCTTTAGTTTAACATTATCATCTTCGTGCGTCATTTTTTTTTTTTTTAATCACAACTGACTCGCATTCTTACCGTTCTTTCCACATATATTTGTTGCAGTAAAGAATTTGTGAAAACTTTTAACGAAGCACGATTGATTTTTTAAGTATGACACAGATATTAAATTTCTTGTTGAAAATAATCGCAATTTTGGTTGTGTAACCACATGAATCGATTTGTAGAATAAACTGTCTATCCATCTAGTGTGTAGAGAATAGACCCTCTGGAGGGAAAGTGATGGGAAAAAAAAACGGGAAAAATATCAAGTGCCGGAACACCCTCCAAACAAGTTGTTCCTTAGGAACACTTTTAGAACACGTGAGAACTATTTCCGATCTGGAAACTGGGATCTTTTCTGGTCTCCGACCATTTAAAGCGCGATAAGTCAGAAGGAGTAAAGAGCTGGGTGCCAGGGGAGTAAGACGGCTTTCTCTTCAATAGTACACAACTGAAGACAAATTTCTGTTAAACAACGGCAGTAGCTTATACAGTTTTTTGCCCGCGTAGCTTCTTTTTCCCTCCCCCTCACAAGGAAGTGAACCAATGCGAGTGGCTATGTCTCCAACACTTACTAACGTCAAAAATCATTATAAAACATTGAAATTCCCTACTTAACGTCATTTGCACTAATTTATATTCAAACTTAGTTCATCAAATAAAAAATTTTTGCTAAAGGACCTGTCTTATGTATAATACTAACGCAACCTAGTTCCATAATCGCTCCATATATTTCTAACCCCGGAGACCCCGATTTCGTACGATACATTCTAACCCTTCTAACAAAACAACGCTGATTTTCTCACTTGCCGTGTTTTACTACCTTCGATGTGTACTACGCTGTGGACGGTTGACTGCGAGACATTTTTCCATCAGAGAAACCGGTTATGTAAATTGTTTCCCTGTTTTCGCTATAAGTCAACGGGTCTCGGAAAAAACTTAAAACAGCCAAAACCGTGGGTTATTTGTTGAAAGCACGTCCTAGTTTTAAAGTATTCAAATATTTTAAGAGTGCGAGGTGTCCTTTAATAATTTTTCTCTATTCCATCTTTATTTCCGCTTATACTTTAACACTTACATTAAATTTATATTATAATCATAGCAGCAAAAAAGTAGACAAGTTTTTATGGCACTTGCAGCTCCGCTCAAGTGCCATATACCGATCACTTTTCGGTCTGTCGGTCCACTGTTCTCGAGTTAGGATACTTCTAGAAGGACTAGGACGATGAAACTTGGCAGGCATATTAGGGACCCAACCAAACTGACTTGGAAATAGTCACTTGCCCGATCCGACGATCGTGGGGGGAGGGGGGCGGAATCCGGAAAATAGGGGCATGGATAACTTTCGAATGGGTGGTCGGATCTTAATGAAACTTGATGTATGGAAACACTTCATGTCTCAGATGTCTCAGTTCAAGTCCGGACCGGATCCGATGAATCTGGGGGGAGTTGGAGGGCGGAACCGGAAATCCTGTGAACTCTCGGAGTGGAGCGATCGGGATGAAACTTGGTGGGAAGAACAAGGACAAGTTCTAGATGCATAACTGACTGGACTCGATCGGATTCGGACACTGTGGGGGGAGTTGGAGGGGGGTTCCGGAATTCCTAGCGATCCGTAGTTAATGTATTTCCAGGTGGGCTAGAACAATAAAACTTGGCAGGCATAGGGACCCGACCAGATTAACTTGAAAAGAGTCACTCGCCTGATCCGACCATCGTGGGGGAGGGGGAGTTGGCGGAATCCGCAAAATAGGGGCATGCATAACTTTCGAATAGGTGATCGGATCTTAATGAAACTTGATATCTGGAAAGACATCATGTCTCAGTTGTCCCATTTTGATTCCAAAACTGGGGGGGGGGGGGGTCGAGCGGGAACCGGAAATCTTATGCCACGCACAGAGTCAAGCGATCAGGATGAAACTTGGTGGGAAGTACAAGCACAAGTCCTAGGTGCATCAGTGACAGGATCGGACTGGATTCGGGTACCGAGGGGGAGGGGAGCTGTAGGGGGGTATCCGGAATTCCGGTGATCGTGAGTTAAAGTACTTCCAGATGTGCTAGCACGATAAAACTTTGCTGGAGCATTAGAAACTTTACATCGTTGGGTTAGACAACGCCACGTCTCCGATCCGACCATCCTTTAAAGAACTCATAGTAACCGCAAAATACAAAAAATACTTTTAAGCAACATTTACTTGTTCACGATCGCCATGAGCACATGATCCTTTTTGCCTCGAGGGTTTTGCTTAGATTATTTTTAAGCACCCTTAAGTGCGCATCCTAACCGAAAAGTGAAAAAAAAACTTTTGACCATCACTCCATCCTCTGACCCAGCCTTGCAAGTTTGGCGCATTTTAACCGAAAAGTGAAAACAAATACTAATGACCATCACTTCCATCTAACCCGGCCTTGCAAGTGCCATATGAGCTTCCAGCTCTTGTTCATAGTAAGGCATACAATACTGAAGAATTTTCTCGCTATTAATGTTTCTCCAAAGAACACATTCGGAGACATTCTCGGGTTTGCAGTGTTTAGTAAGTCGCTAGTTTTCAACAAAGTACTCGGTCTGACAGTAAGATAACTAGGTTATTTCTAGTGGGTTATTAGGTTAGTTCTAGGTCTGGAAATAAAACAGAAATCTTTGGCTGGTCTATGATTAAAAAAAAAAGCTAAATGATTGGCAGTGTCTTTTGCGCTCAGTGATTTATTTTGGAGTCTCTATGTCTATTCTGTAAAAAAAAAAACTCAAGAAGAAAGGGTGAGTCCACTAAGCCCGTGAATGCTGCCAAACCCATAGACTAATTAACAAAATCGGAGCCAGGATGGTCCAAAAAGTTAATTCATTTTCTGTCATTTGTTTATAATGTTCCCGTGTCAGGGTCGTACAGAAAGAGACGATACAGTCGTGCTGATTCGTACCAACTAGTGATGGATTCTTCCAATTTTTAGTGGAGTGTTACTTGGAACAATCCACTATTGCTAGCGCTGTAGCAGCTTTCGCTTTTCACCACATTTTATGGAACTCATAACTCGTGAACCAGTGCAAGTTTCAAAGTTCAAACTTGGTACACTAGTTGGTATTGGGGTCTAGTTGTGCCGTTGGGGGTCCCACCCCCCACCACAACCTGGTTCAGGGGCAAACATTGCCCAGTGAAAAATGTTCATAACTTGACGAGAACTGTACATAGGACAATGAAATTCCTTGTACATGCACCTTCCCCGCCTTCATGGGCATGAACCTTCATGGGCAACTGGGCCCAGATAGCCCAGGAATTAAGTTCGTTACCCGTGACACGAATCAACAGGTATCAAGTTGAAACTTGGTAGGTTTGTCAGCATTGCAGTCTCTTTTTACTTTTTGAGGTTCCCAAACTCCACCCGCACTTGGTTCAGGGGCAATTGGGCCCAGATTGCGATAAGAGATAAGGCGATGAAATTCCTTTGTGCTTCTGCAACATAGCGGTTGGGGATATATATGTGGAGTTGAACCAGCCCCCACTCTCCCCGTTGATGGGCAAGTGGGCCCAAATTGCCTATGAAAAAAGTTTTTGACCCGTGACTGGAATCAACTTCTAAGCTGGTATACTTGTCAAATTCTAAGCTGGGTATGCTTGACGCATTTTGATGCCCCCCCCCCCCCCCCTCCCGTTCATGGGCAGCTGGGCCCAGATTCCCCATGAGTTAAGTTCGTCTGTGACGGGTCTCAAGTTCAACTTTTGTATATTTGGGGAGTTATATCTATGGATGAGGATTTTGGTTTAACAGCAACAAATAGGACGACGCGACGCACTTCTTTAATGAACAGTTGGAAACTGGACTCTTCTGTCATATGATCGATGATTCTTAATGAATTGTGACAAAGGGGGTATTAGGCTACTACGATTTGGTTTATCGCACTTGTTACTACCTTGCTAATGGAAAAGAAGTTTAAATGTTTGGACTGGCTGGCAGACCATAGTTGGAACACAAGCTATTCGTGCAAGATCGTCGACATTTCTTTGGATTTATACTTGCGGTTTGTTAACGTTGAAAGCTTTTAAAGTGGGATGATTACAAGTTAGGTTATTTCCATACTTGTTTGGATATTCAGGATCTGAAACGTCCTGGCGCTAAAGTTGTTTATATATAATATGTGATAAACATTTTACATTAATACTCCAAGTCTGAGCGTTTGCGCACTTGTTCCGCCATACCATTCGACTCTTTCGAAATGTAAATAATGCATTTTGTACCAAATCAGTGCTCGGTAAGTAGACGGGTATAAACTCAAACCTCACAGTATGTCCGCAGTTTTATCGGGGTATCCATAGTCACTGCATCGAACCAAAGACGGAGGTTCTATCCGATTATTTGTTCTTGGTTCCATGTAAGCAACTTTAAGTAATGATAATAAAGGAGGAGCCAGCTCTTTACTGTGGAGACCGTTAGACAGACCTTGACGGGAAATTCCTTCTGAATACGTCCTTATATCATGATGCTCCCGATCAAGCACACTGTAGCGACCGTAACTCTTGTATACCGAAAAATTACAAGGGGGGGGGGGAGCGAAAAGAAGAAAAGTAACGATCACAAGTGACAATAAGACAGTGGAATACAACCCCGATTCTCGATGACGGAGCATAAGGCGCACTCTTAGAGCCAGCTGCATAGCACTGCAATAATAATCGCGCTTTTTGTCACCTATCTACCAAAGCCTTAGTTTATTTTCGTTTATTGCGCCAAACGCTTACTCCTCAGTCCTCACTGCTACCCTAAGTTCACACAGAGCAAATCGCGGCGATGAACGAGATTTTTCAATCGTAGCGGCACAAGATTTGTGTCGCCTGGATGTTCACACTGAATTTTTGTCGGCAACAGAATTTAACGCGAACAATAATCAAAAGAATAAAAAATAACCCTTAAAATAATAAAAAATACTTAATTTTTCTAAAAGTGAATTATCAAAGGGGTCGTCCATGCTACTGTTGCGTGCATAAAATCGTACTGTTGCCCGATTTAAAGTTGAATTTTTCCAACATTGAAAATCGCCTGACGAAGCAACAAAAATCACCGATTTTGGCGACGAAAATCTCGGCGATGGCCGATAGCGCCTCGGTGTGAACGTCTGTGTGAGTGTGAACCTAGTGCTATTCTGACCGTTTTTGGACCAAGCCCTCGACCAATCCCTTTGTCCTTCTACCCAGGCATGCAGAGAAAGGAAATTGGCAACTCAGCGGGGAGTTGAGTGTTGACCAATCTGCTCAGGAGAATGGCAAACAAACCTGTAATCACAGGTTTTATCACAGGTTTGATTACAGGTTTGTTTCCTTCCCCGAAGTTGAACCAGAGGATTGACAGCCTGACGAGGACCCTTGCCAAGAAGGGCCGAAATATCGCTGATGAAGAATCGTAGCTGACGTATCCGTTGTAAACATTGTTTGAATAAATATTTCAAAGTCTGCTTAGGCTCAAAGAATATTTATCAGGTATACATACTTACCCCTAGCCCAGTGGTTCCCAACTGGTGGTACGCGTACCCCAAGGGGTACGCGAAGGAACCAAAATTGATTTAGTCTGTTGCTTCAAAATCTCACCTCACTCATTTTTTTTTTTGCTGAAAGCCCAATATTACTAGGAGAGGCATCACCACCCAAAATGTATCTTAAAGGGGCAAGGTATTTTTACTGGCCGACAGGTCAATTTTACCGACCTGCTTTTACGAAAAATCGCGGCGCTTCCCGCCGACTCTTTTCTTTTTAATCGTCTGGCCTACTTTTTGGGGGATGGGTGTTGTCAACCCGTGCGTGACCCCTCTGATTACAAGCCCCAGTGAAAGTCAGTGAAATAATGTTGATTCAAAAACAGCTAGCCTACTGCCGTAAAATCTGTTCCTGTGTCAAACAATGTTGTTTCAAGAAGAATTGAAGACATGGCAAGTGATAATGTCATTCAGGTTGCGAATTAAGCTAACGAAAAATTTTGCGATGCATCTTGATGAAAGCACTGCGAAGATCAAAATCATACACAGAAACAGGCTGACAGTAAAAAAAAATATGCCGCAAATGAGGTCGAGCCGAGATTCGACAGTGTTTGCTACGAGCAGCCTCTAGTGATTGTCTCGTTGATTTTGTATATGTTTTTACACATATATGCCTTATCATTTATGATAAGAATTATCGTCTTTTTCACTGTCTGAAAAAGGGGTACGCAATCTTTTCGAACCTTGATTAGGGGTACGCGTTACGGAAAACGTTGGGAACCACTGCCCTAGCCTATATCTCACCTCTAGTGGACTTTCAAAAAGTCTTTTACTTTGACCAAAATCCTCGTTTTAGCTGTAGGCCATTACGGGCCAACTGCATGCAGAGCAAAAGAGCTGGTGACATGGACCTCACCAAGAACCAATCGATCCAAACCTGTGGGTTTTGGCGAAAAGTCCAGGGATGTATTCATGGAATGTTCTTACCCCGATATGAACCTCTAATCGAACAATAAGAATGAAGTTTTGTTTTTACCAAATTTCCGGTATGGGCGGATTCCGGGTAAACGTCTTGTCCAGCGAGAAAAATAGTTTAGATCTGGATTCGACATGTCTCCTTAGCCTATCTTATACATATACTATCTCACTGGGTTTTAAAACTTCCTTCCAGGCTCACGGTTTCGGCCGGATTTAGGGCCAACAACTTGTCCAGCTACAAAATAAGTTTCAGAAACAAATTCAGCATGTCCCCTTACCCATAAATTAATCCTCTCATCGGTCATCCGCCTCTTAATTTTAAATCCCCTTCCTCACCCCTAAATACAGAGGTACAGAGCCTATCTACGAACTTATCCTGTACTTTGACCAAAGAACCCTTAAAGAACCTGTCTTACCTATAATACTAACGCAACCTACTTCCATAATCACCCCATACATTTCTAAACCTGGAGACCCCAATTTCGTACGGTACATTCTAACCTCTCAAACAAAACCACGCTGATTTTCTCACTTGCCGTGTTTTGCTACCTTCGATGTGCATCACGCTGTCGACGGTCTTCTGCGGGATTATTTCTTGAAAGCACAGCCTAGTTTTAAAGTATTCAAATATTATAAAATACTGTAAGTTGAACAAAGTTGAATCCTTTAGACGAAGTTTAAACAAAATATCCAACCCCTTTCAGAGTTACAGACAGACAGACGGACGGACAAACTTTATGAAGTCATAGGTATCCCGTCCCTAACATTCTGGGATCCCCGAAACGATCAAATTGGCAGAAAGGACAGAGGACTTGGGAGAGAGGGCTTTGGGCTCTTTTGGCAAAAAACGCGACTAACACCTTGAACGAGGGTTAAATACTCTTGATGACTATCTCTCCTTGTCGACTCAAAATCTCCGGCCTCTCCGGGTATCTAGCGAAAGAAAGGCAGAAGAGGTGTCACAGCTGCTCCCAAAGATCGCCGTGATTGTTTGACACAGGATTTGAGTCGTTGGTTTGAGTCGTTACGGAGACACTACTCCTTCTTCCTGAGGATCACTGGCGTGTTTTGGACTTAGTCATACGAAGTATTATCGGAACAGGGAGAATTTAACCTCCGGCCTTCGATACTTCCACAGCGCGAAAGCAGAAGCGGGAAAACTTAAGGTCTGCGTAGGGATAGTCCTGCGAAGAGAGACCTGCATCTTCGTCCATGCCTATATCTGGTCGTATGCGATAACAGACCTAAAGTGGCGAATAACACCACACAGTGGCAGATCCACAGCTTTGTCTGTTTCTGAAGTGTCAAAAGGCCGAATATTATGCAATCTGTGTTAAACGTTGAGCGGTTATAAATCAACCGCAGGAATAAACCGCTTGATATCAGTCTTGGCATTTCCTGACATTTACAATACGGTGATAAGAAAAAGGGAAACAGCAACAGGCCTTTTGTCATTTTGTCTCAGGATCTTCTGGAAAACTGAAACAGGCACCGGAAAACAAGGCTATTCCGCTTAGTTTTCATCTACCAAAACAAAACAAACACATACTGTCGAATAAAAATACAGCGTGAGCGAACGGATTTTTTTTTAGCGGAGTTTCAAGACCTTTTGTTAATCACGCTTCAAGTAAATGTGATCAGCCCCAAATATATGTGGTTAGTGAACGGGCCTGATGAGCAGTTCGTTTGACCGGCTGAAAAATACATTAACTGTCTCTCATTAGCTTACTGTATTTACTAATCTTCTCACAAGTAAGTAAATACAGACAAATCCAATCCAACTGACATGCCAATCAAAGAATTACCACACAGAAAGAGTATAACAGGTCAATTCTCATATAATTCGGTGAAGAAAGTGACAACAATGGAGGGGATCAATTTATAACTTTCTCAAAAAGGGGACGCATTGCAAAACTGAGCAGGTTGCCTTTTTGACGAAATTGGGGATTTAAAACTGAACAGGTGTAGCCGCAGCTTCCGTTTTTGAATATTTAGTACCTCCCTTCTTTACGCTTTGCTGAAGAACCAAAGTAGACAGTGCTTAGAACAGCACGGTCCTTAATTACAGCAGCAGCGCTTGTGGACTGTTCAAGGTGCAGTGCGGTGCGTGTTTGTGCAGAGCCCTCCCCCCCCCCCCTCCCCCCGAAATTCAGTACAAGCCCACTACATTGGCAAGTATGGGGTCGGAGTCTGGGCGTCAATAGTGAGGAGCCCACCCCCCTCCAACGGATACTACATGATGATGACGACAGGGTTTGTGCAGGCAATACATACTATACAAATCACAGACAATCAAGGATCTATCAACAAGAGGGGTTGAATCGAACGGGTTTTGGTCGATACTGAGGCGCAGATACTTTCAGTGAATAAGACCATCACAGCTAAGACGGGATTGGTGAAGGGGAACATGACAAACTATCTGGGTTAATTAGTGCACTCTCGGATGTTTCATAACAGATAACACAAGGGTGTTTGCAGTTTCGACAGATAACACTTAGGATGTTAGCTGTTATGATTTTCAAACTTTACGCACTGAAACGCTGTGCACAAAAGAAGAGACACGACCACTGAGTTTTTTGTTTGCCATATTGATATTGGAAAAGTCAGCAGATCATTTTTCACAGTTTCTCAACTCTTTCTGACAATGCTTTTCATGACAACGCTAAAATAACATTTAATGCATAACGTGTGCAAAACCATAAAAAATAACATCCCTGTCGAAACTGCGCATCCCTGGGCTACCTCTTATGAAGCTTCTGACAGCATGAGCATCGCATTCCTGTATGAACGAGTTCTACCACTCATGCAAAGGACAGTTATTAGTTCAAGAACGGCACACGTACGAGCAACTACCGTTCGATGATTTTTGCTCCTCCGCAATACCGTACCTTGGCCCAGGGCTAAAAGAAAACATAAAATGAAAAATACACAAAACCTTAAAGCCTTTCTAACAAATCGTCGTTGTCACGCATTAAGGGCTCAGGCGACATTTTCTTCTTGACTCATTCGATCTTGATGACCTGTATGTCGAATAACAACATTGTTTACAGCGGATAGAAGAAAAAAAAAAATTATCGATAAACCGATGATTTTTATATCGCTTACCTCTTTTTGACCGTTCTCGCGGCAGTTAAATGTTTTGAGCAAATCATGTATATCAGGAACGGCTTGTCGTAACGCTCTGAAAAATCTACAGTAGATGTATGAGCTGCTGGCGAGCTACCATCCATATCCATAATTACCTAGTGTCAAAATCGGAAAAAACGAGTGGTTGTAGACGATTTAACACTACGTCAGCTACTAAATGGTCTGCGTTTTAATTATCAGTTTCGTTAATTATAGATTAAAAGTAAACAATTTGCTAATTAATACGAAAAGTGAAATCGTCAGATTCTCTAACTGACATTTTTTTTTCAGCTTTAAAAGGAGACCTTTTGGTCTCCCAATGATTGCCATTGGCGCAAACTAGGCGGGAAGATCGTTTCGAACCTCAACATGAAAAATACTTGGAATGGCTATATGTTATTGTTTTAGTTAAATATTTCTTCACTCTCACGCATAACGGTTTAAGCGACAATTTTTTAAGAAAATGAGTTATTGATATCAGGAATATGGATCTTAGCTCCTACATGAATTCAAAAAGAGTAAACTTCAAACATCAGTGAGAATCCCTATGGATTTTCACTAACGTATTCGGTAACAAATTGTTTACTTATTTGTAAGCTGTAATTACAAAACTGATAATTAAAACGCAGACCATTTATTAGCTAACGTAGTGTCAAATCATGTAAACTCACTCGTCGTTCCGATTTTTGTCACTAGGTCCCCCCCCCCCCCTCCCCCCGTGAAGGATTAAGAAAGATCAGCACTTTGGGCTTCACTACTTGTCTAGCTCGACCTCGAAACAATCAGCTGGAAACTCCCGGCGCTCTCGGAACGCCGGAATCCTTCCCAGTCCGAATTTATCTTTTCCGATTATTTTCGTTGGCTGAGTCACTCGTGCCGTGTCCATGCTTATTTCTGACAGGACTTGGAACCGAGATGATCCTCAGTGATGTGGACATAAGTCTGACGCTTTGCTCAATCGGAAAACCGACGGAAACGAACCGGGAAGCTACAAACAGCCCGTGGGATACAGCAGTGCCTAGATTGAAGGCTTAAAACACCAGCAAAACTAAAAAGTTTAACTGAAAAGCCAGCTTATTGGGTATGAATATACTGAATTACTCTGAATATTAAAAAAAAAAAATGACACCTTGGGATCTAGTAGTGACGTTCAGAATATGCACCGCTCGTCAGTCAAGACAAATTTCACCCAACGCGGAAAATTTGAATTTCAACAGAAGCGTGTATTTCAAAGGCTACTGAAGCGAAGCCCATGAAATGTTCAATTCCAGATTGAAAGGTCACTTCTATAGAAAGCCCGCTTATACCAGTGACCAGAAAAAGACTTATTTTTCGACAAATTTTACCGTCCTAACTGCTTGCTAAATGTTTCAAGCACATAGAGGTACCACAAACCCGAAAGAAAAAGTTGATGTGATGTGATGATGCGCACTTTAAGGGCGCTAGAATTTCATCTATAATCAAAACCGTTGAGGCAAAAATTATCATGGGCCCTTTAGGACCATGAATATATGTGGTTTGGGAAAAGTATTTTTTTGAATTTTCGGTTATGATGCGCACTTTAATGATGCTAGCTATTCATTTTTAAGCAAAAACCTTCGTGGCACAAAGATCATGGGCCCTCTGGGATCATGAAATGTATCGTTTGGTCAAAAGTCTTATTTTCACTTGGCGTTTAAGATTCGCACTTCAAGGGAGCTCGAAATTCATTTTTAATCAAAATCCTTGAGGCAAAAATATCATGGGCCCTTTAGGACCATGAATATATGTGGTTTGGGAAAAGTATTTTTTTTTACTTTTCGGTTATGATGCGCAGTTAAATGATGCTAGCTATTCATTTTTAAGCAAAAACCTTCGTGGCACAAAGATCATGGGCCCTCTCGGATCATGAAATGTATCGTTTGGTCAAAAGTCTTATTTTCACTTGGCGTTTAAGATTCGCACTTCAAGGGAGCTCGAAATTAAATTTTAAGCAGAATCCTTGAGGCAAAAATGATCGTGGGCTTATGGGGATCGTTAAAATGTATTTTTTGCTGAAAAGAATTTTTTGTACTTTGCGGTTAAGATGAGTATTTTAAGTTCTTTAAGGGATGGTCGGATCTGGGAAGTGACCATTTCTAAGCCAATCTTGTCAAGTCTCTAAAGTTCAAGCCAAGTTTCATATCTGGAAGTACCTTAAAATCGGTATCACCGGAATTCCGACTCCTCACTCCCCCCCCCCCCGACTTATGATTCTTCTTCTCACCAAGTTTCAGTCCAATCGCTCCACTCTAAACGTGTCCCAAAATCCCCCTCCCCCCTCCGACTCCTCCCAGATTGATCGGATCCTGTCCGCACTTGATATGGGACATCTGAGACATGAGTTCTTTCCAAATATATAAATTTTCTTTAAGATCTGATCACCCGTTAGAAAGTTGGACATACCTCGAGATTATGTCAAAGGGTATGTGCTTTTTCTTCTGACCAAGTTTCATTCTGATCAGTCCAACCTGAATGTGTGACACGATTTCCAGTTCCCCCCGTCCAACTCCCTCCAAAGTCACCGGATCCGTTCCGGACTTGAAGTGTGACATCTGAGACACGAGGTCTTTCCATACATCAAGTTTCATTAAGATCCGATTGCTCGTTCAAAAGTTGTACATATGTCATATTTCGGATTTACCCTTAATCCACTCCCCCAAGGTGAGCAGATGGGGGAAGTGACTATTTCTAAGTTAGTTTAGTCGGGTCCCTAATACGCCTGTCACAGAGCAAAATAACACTAGGGAGTAGCGCCTTACTCGTGGCGCCGCACACTTCGCTTAAGGCATTTAAAGCGAGACAAACCAGCGGGTTTAGAAATTTCTAGTAAAGCAAAGTTGCGGTATGCACACACCAAGGAAACAATGGAGGCTGTATCATTTTTTTGCAAACTCAAGAATATGAAGTTATCGGAGCCAACGTTGGTGAACGATTGAATGAGTTTCAGTAGGGGCGTTCTCCATCGCTAGTGGTGCTAGTATCGCTGCTACTCGAGTGTTTGTCAATTTTGTCAAGTCTTGGCGCTACTCCATACTGTTATTTTGCTCCGGCCTGCCAAGTTTCATCGTCATAGCACATTTGGAAGTACTCTAACTCGCGATCACCGACTGACCGACCGATTGACCGACAGACCGACCGACGGAAAAGTGATTGGTATACGGCACTTGGTCGGAAGGCAAGCGCCATAAAAAGCGGAAAAATCTCTACCATGTCAACGAGCCAATCGAGCAGACAAAAGAGCAGCCGTTTCCAAAAAGAAATTTCAACCACCTCCAGCAATTTCTAAGAAGCAACTCCCCAAAATAGTATATTGAAGTTATTTTTATCATAGGTTATTTTATGGCTAGAGCCTGAAGAGGGACCCTTGGCAAGAGGGACGACTTGGCCAGACTAAATCTTTGGACTAAATCTTAGCTGACATTTCCGATTAAGCGCCATCAAACACGTTTGAGATAACTAATAGTAGTGTCTATGCCTGTATTCAACGCATTGACATTCCTGCATATAAGCAAGTATTACAAGTATTAGATACACAAATATTTTCCCTTCTGCAAGGTAGCTACTACGATTGAAAAGTTGCAGCAAATTAAATGTGCCCACCAGAGGTTTGCAAAAAGTTTTGTCCGTTCATTTGTAAAGATGTATAACGAAGCATAAGCTGAGCTGGTAGTTTAAATTTATTGTGTTATTTATGGCCGTTGTATATGCGTAGGCCTAATATGTGTGTGCTCATTTATGTCCATGACTATACCGAACAAATTTGGCGTGAGCCACGATCAGTTTTTGGCGAATAAAAAGATTTATCTATCTATCTATCAAGTTCCGGTCTTCTTGTACAACGTTATCTATTTGATAACAGGGATCATAATGACTTCATACCTCAATTGGTTTCATAACGTAACTTTCATCTTGTTTTTGGAAAGTTGTCGAATACAGTAATGATTAAAGCCAGTTTTTTGCAGACACAGTCCGACTTATAATAATGTACTTTATTTCCTTAATAGCTTGTATTATACATGCTAGCGCTGGATCGTCATTCAAGCAAATAACACATGACAATTACAGAAGTAGACATTTCATCTACACGTACTACAACTTGAAAATATAATTTGACTTAACTAGAATTCAAATATTGGATACAATACGGTATATTGGTTACAATAACGATCTGTCGAGTTTATGGGTGGTCTTTCTAGTCTCTGGGAAGCAGCGTCCCTCTGTCTCTGTCGCGTATTAGGCCTGCTATTTGCTGTATTTTCGCAGTCGGGTGCGAATTTCCTCCTAAAGTTTGACGCATTGCATGTTTCCCCATTTCGCACGCGAAATCTCATCGGACTCTGTGTGCACGCAGCTTTACTCCAGCCAGCGCTAGAAGAGTCCGGAGCGTGTTCCATCCTACTTACCGTAGTTACTACACATGACGTCACGAATTCTGCCTTTTTGGCGTCAGGGCTGGAACGAATCTTATATTTTCAGCAAAATATCGTGCCACGGGCTAATCCGGCCAATCACATCACAGAGATTCGTAATTACCACGTCTTATTGTTTGTTGGTTCCGCATCGTTTTCTTGTTGATATTGTGGTGGATTTTGTGATTTAGTTTTGTTTTCCGCTGAGGACGTTTTGCCGGGAGTGCAACCGAAATATCCGAAGTTTTACTTATCGTTTGCAGATAATCTTAGAGGGGTAATTAGCTGATCTAGAAAAAACCTCGAAAATCTCGTTTTTCTATTTTGTTTACCACGCTTGCTACACTCCCGAGCGTGGTAACCAAATGGTTACTATATCGGAAAGGTTAGAACGGTTAACACGCTCACAGGATCGCAGGTTCATTTTTCTACCTTGGCTCTAAAAGATTGGCCGATAGCGCTAGAATTATGCGACAAGCCATATGGCTTACTCCTGTATCGAATAAGATAAATAAATAAAATATTTATTTCTCAGCTGACTTACCCTTTCAGAGAAGTCAAGCATGGCCCACATTCAGTTTGACCTTACGGAAAAACTAATTTCTGAAAAGGACCCTTGCCAACCCTTACCCTTGCCAACTCGACTGATCGTTATCTGAAATCTTTTATACCCTATTTCACCCAATATTTTAATTCCAGTCAAGTCGTACGTATAGATAAAACATTATTTTATGTAATTGTGCCATGTATAACTTGTGTGAATGACAATCCAATGCTAACATGTACAATACAAGCTATTAGGGAATAAAGTATATTATTATTAACAAAAGCCGAATTACCGCCGAAAAAAAAAGAAACAGAACAGTCTGTTTAGCACCACCGAACAACTATGTTTTTCTTTCCTTTTCCATGTTGTTGATGTTATTTAACTTTGGACTTGCAGTTATTCCCAAGCAGAGAAGAGTTCAATGATAAGAACTACACAATGCTAGCCTGTACAATACTAGCTATTAAAGGACCCGTCTTACCTATAATACTAGCGCAATCTACTTCCATAATTACTCCATATATTTCTAAACCGAGATTATTTCTAAACCATCGGTTATTTTTAAACCGAGATCCCAATTTCGTACTGTACATTCTAACCCCCCTAACAAAACCGCGATGATTTTCTCACTTGCCGAGTTTTGCTACCTTCGATGTGTATCACGCTGCCGATGGTTGTTTGCGAGAGTTTTTCCATCAGAAAAACCGGTTATGATAATTGTTTCCCTGTTTTCGCTACAAGTCAACGGGTCTCGGAAAAGGCTTAAAACAGCAAAAACCGTGGGCTATTTGTTGAAAACACAGCCTAGTTTTAAAGTATTCAAATATTTTAAAATACTGTAAGATGAACAGTAAATAGTGCCAGGGGTCCTTTAAGGGAAAGCAGAAACAGCGCCGAAAAACAACTTCTGCAGAACAGTCCGTTTAGCACCACCAAACAACTATGTTTTTATTTCCTTTAGCATATGGTGGATGTTATTTAACTTTGGACTTTCGCTTATTCCCATGCAGCTCTTACGCAGATATATGATGCTTGGGAAGAATTTTGAACTTGGACGGCCGAAACCAAAGGTTTCGGCGGAATCTCAAAGGTGAATATTTACTGGACTTGCCCATCCAGAAAACTGGATCATAGCTGGGTCACAGCATTTTATAATTGTTTATAGTTGGAAAGATATATTTGTCTCTTTCTTTTGTTTTTTCCCCTTATATGTATGGTATGGTAAAATCTTTCTTTTTTTTCGTAATAGTAGTTTGGTTGGGAGTAGAATTGCAATGCATGGTTGTGAAGGTATGAGGTTTGTAGGACAGAAACAAATATTTTCAAAAGTTAAGTGACGTAAATAGTTAAATGTGGGTAAAAATATATTAAAATTAACGTCACTGAGGGAAGGAGGAGGAGCCACAAAAAGTACAAAATGTGATTTTTGTTTCTTTTTTTTTTTTAGGTAAAATAAAAATAAGTTAAATTATGGATATGGGTAAAACAAAATAGCTCATAGACAGACCAAAAGAAACCAACCTTATTTAACGGCAGTACGATGAAGGCTCCGCCTCCCGCCGATTCGACGATGATGGCCAAAAACTTCGGGTTGACGGCGCAGAAAGTCGAATCCCATGACGACTTTGACACTCGAACATTGTCGTAGCACTGGTCTCGCTTCAGTGCTGTTCCATAGACATGCCGAAACTTTGACGCTCGGACGCGAAATGACATACTCTCTGCAAAGCAAAGCAGACGGTTAAGCTAACTTTCGAAACCAATTTTCGCGTAGCGGAGGTGTGGATCTCCTGATTGGCTGTCCTAGGTCAGGAGTGCCATGCGGGGTGGGGACAAATCATCAGAGATGGGCGAATCCGATCATAAAAGTATTAGAATTCGAATCCAGGGTTGGGTACAGATCCGATTCCGAATCCACTATTTCCTGCTGAGGACTCAAATCCGGAACCGAATCCGGATTCGAATCCGACCCTAACAAAAATCATAGGTTAGTTTAAAAATCAGAGGTGACAAAATGCACTGATATCTAAGGTAATAACGTGATAATTACTGAGCAGGGCTGGTGGTGGAGACAAGAAGTTGGATTGCCTAAGAATACTGCGTAAAAATTTGGAAAACGAAAACTGGAAGGATGTAGAATAGAAATTTTAGCGGATTCGAAAGATTGAGGGTTTGGAACCCGAACCCGAATCCAGACTGACAAGCAGAAGATTCTAATCCGGCCAAAAGGTTACATCATGGATTCGGATTCGCCCATCTCTACAAATCATCCGACACTTCCCATGCTTTCCCCATATTTCTTTACTACCCACTGAAGCTGGGTGGAGTTTTAGACAGTCTTACAGGGAAACACAGTTTCACTGTCAGACATTTCATAACAGACAACACAAGGATGCGCGTTTTCAATAGATAACGTAATGCATACAAGAAGAGCCGAAAAAAACATCTGCTGACTTTCTTGTTTGTCATCGTGATACCGGAAAAGTCAGCAGATGCTTTTTTTCGGCTGTTTTTGGGGTCTTCCTGGCAATGTCTGTTATGCATAACGTTTGCAAAATCATAACAGATAACATCCAAGTGATATCTATTGAAACTGCGAATCTGTGTGTTATCTATTACGAAACTTCTGACAGTACCGCCCACGCCCCTAACCAAACGCTAGGCACTTTTTCCTCAATGTTTAACATTTTTCCTCAACATTTTTTGGGACTGGATAAAGTAATGCCAAAGCTCCGTCAGAGCTGACTGGTATAGAAAATTAGACGCGGAGTCGTCAGAAACGAATAGTAGTCCATTTTTTTTGCCAAAAGACATCACAGGACTCTCTCCGTATCCCTCTTTCTTTTCTGCTAATTTGACCGTTTTTCAGTCATCAGAAACAAACAGTGGTTCATTTTTTTGCCAAAAGAGATCACAGGACTCTCTACCTACTCCTTTTTCTTTTCTGCTAATCTGACCGTTTTTTGCCGAAAGGAGTCTGGCGCCGTTCTGCTGAGAATATTGGTCGACTAACCTCAGAGTTGTCAATCTCATTTCTTTGCAGGCCTGGGCAGAAAGGACAAAGCGCTTGGCCAAAAAACGGCCAAAAGAGCTTAGTTAGCGCTTAGTGCAAAAAAGAGAAAATTAACCAATGCTTGGGAAGATAGGTGATACAAAAAACGCGACTAATGACAGCTTTGCACAGTAAAACCGTCTAGGTTCTAGGCGACAACTATTCCTACTGAAGTACGTAAAGTATCAATCTACGCTTTCTTTCCGAATAGATTTTTTCTTTAGATGCCAATGACCTATACTGTAGAGGCCGATGGCCTATTTTTTGCATAGTATTATTATTACTAATATTCTCTCCGAAATTCTGAATATCGTGCGACACGTCGATCACCCGTTCCGAGACTCACTGGTCTCCTACGTAACACATTTCCATGGCTATAGTTTTGACCGAATTCCTGGTGAATCATTGCTCCGGCAAGAAACTGCCTCTATGTATAGGGCTAAAGGACCCATCTGCGAACTAGGCCTGTACTTTGCCACTGAATCCCTATAGGAAGTTCGGGCAACAACAACCACTTCGACCCCCCAGACAATCGAAAACCCACACGTACGTTAGGTATAATAGTCTTCAATTAAACCCAATAAACTTTACGCGTTATGCACGTGACAGAAGTAACCATCCATCCTTGCGTCAATAGATTAAACAAAGTGACGTCATCCGCGCGTAGAGCTTTCGCCTGTGTGAACAAAGGCCAAATTTTCCGATTTTTCGTCGGATTCCGGGTGAACTACTTGTCAGGTCAGAAAAGGATTTTCATATTCGGACTCAGCATGTCTCCTTACCTCTTGATCGACTCTCTCATTAGCTTTAAAAACAAAACAAAAAATCGGCCATTAATTTGGAACCCCTCCTCCACCCCTGAATATACAGCTTTGGGTCCCATGTACGAACTTGACCTGTCCCTTGACCCAAATAATTCTCACGCAAAGTTTCAGCAGTATATCTCATTCCCTTCGAGAATTATCGTGCTCACAGACGGACCGACAGACAGACGTCGGACAACTTCTACGAAGGCATAGGCATCACTCCACTTAGGTTTTGGGATTCCAAAACTGATTTACCCTGGCTTTAGCATTCGTACGAATGATACCTAAAGGATATAATGATATACTACACTGTAGTTTAGTGCGTTATCGTATCTATTTTACCAACTTGACAAACCAGTTGCAAACAACTAATCTAGCTTATTGTTGATGTTTTTTGTCGTCAAGTGAGTGATTATATTGTCGTCAGCCATGATATCCAATGAACAATCTAGTATAGGCTAAGTAAATGATTGATTGATTGCTATTTTTAACGCTGAAAGCCCTGATGGGCCATGATTACTGCAAAGAAAATTTGGTTAAAAGGGGCGTGTTTTTTTTTTTTTTAGCAAGTAAAGGAGAACATAAAGGAGAAGTAAAGGAGAACAAAGGAGAACATTTCAGAATATTGGGAAAGAAAAAGATGTACGGCTGCATCTCCCTAAAATCTGGAAACCATGTGATATTAATTTATTTTTCTCGCGTAATTTAATACAAAAATATTCCTTCAATGAAAATGTCATAGACACTGACACGATAACACGTAAGTTCACTTCCTTCAAGCTGCTACTTCCTAGTGTAGTCGGCGATGCTAGGATTCTTAAACTCCTTCCATGCGCGTATGAATCATCAGTGAACAATCGGCAATATAAAAATCTGAGAAATTTAAATATCAACATTTACTAATTCATCCATACAAACATATTGAATGTCTCCTTTCATTTCTATTTCCGTTCTTGCTCGAAACGTGTTGATGTGTCTGAGAGAAACGTTCCGTGCCTGAAATCTTGGCTGGTACTGACGGTGGCTCACAAGAGAGGGGTAGATTTTCTAGATAGTATTCAATGATTGGGAAGTATACTAGCGCAATATCCATGTAATGAGAACTTGCACATTTGTATTACCGGAAAAGGAAAAATCACTAAAGCAGAAAGCCTACCTCCTGGATTCATTTTCCACTTAATTAGACAATGTTTAGCCTACTGGTTTAACTAGCACAGTGAAAGTGTACTTCCAGAAGCAATCTAGTTCGATAAGGATTCCTACTAGACTTTCTTTGCCAAGAATGCACAAATTAGATTATCAATAAAAGGCGGGACCCTTTTCGGTACGGAATGTATGACAAACTGCATCATGCCCTTATAAGGAGAAGGCCACGAAAGATACAGCAGAAGAACAGACAAAGGAGATGGGCCAACTAACAAAAGGTATTGATATGATCTGATGTAATTCCAATAAACCCCATAGGAACCAGAACCAGATCTAAAGTATCAACACCACAACAAGCAATGCGTTTAAAATCAAACAAATTAGAAAAAAAAACTATCTCGACGTTCTCGCCAACACAGGACAAAATACATAATTTTCTACTCACTGTTCCGCGTTTCCCTTTTTAAGGAAATTATTCCTACTCTTTTTGGGATACCAAAACGTAAGTAGAGGGATACCTATGACATCGTAAAAGTTGTCCGTCTGACCGTCTGTCCATCCGTCAGTGAGTACGATAACTCTCGAAGGGAATGAGATATTTTGATAAAACTTGGTGTGAGGATCCTTTGGGTAAAGGACAGGTCGAGTTCTCAGATGGGATTTGTAGCCTTACATTTAGGGTGGGGATTCAAGTTAAGGGGCGAATAAAAAAATTCAACAGCTAATGAGATAGTCGATTTAGGAGCAAAAAGACATGCTGAACACGTGGTTTGCACTGCTTTTCAATATCTTTCGCATTTATCACGAAACAGAGAGTACAGTTGGTTTCAATCAGAATCAAATCAGAATTTCAGTCTGTGGCTATCATTAAAGTTTAGCTGAAAATCCAGCTTATCTTTATATCTTGGATTTGAATACACTGAATTATTTTAAAACACAATGGACAATGCTTTACTTTGTATTAAATGCTTCGCAAATAAACATTTCCGACTTCCTTTAGAAGGCGCTACGAAAATCGGCCGTTTTCTTGTTATCCCTTGTCTTTACCTCTCTGGCATTTCGGTGATCCGAATCTTAGGAGCTGGGATATCGTGGCAGGAAATTCAAAAACTCCCAGCAATGCTTGATAGAAAAAGATATATTTGAGGTGCCACCAGAGTCAAGCCGCAGATGCAGTTTACCTGATCGTTCTAGTTTTTCACCAGAAGTTCCATGGCTTAAAGTGCCTATTAAAAGTTTTTCTTTGTGGAATAGTGTTGTGAAGCTTGATTAGCTTGCTTTATAAAATGTTCCAGAATATGCAATAAGCTTATAAAAAATAACATAGCTACAAAAATCATTGAAAAACAAATAACCTATTCAAATCTGAATTATACAAACTGATTTATGCATAAAATAAAGATCTACTAAGTATTACAAGAAACGTCACTTTTATCTTTGTCCAAGCTAGTAAACTGAGCATGTACTGGCCCAAAAAATTACGCTTTGAAATATCACAGAGAGAAAACTGTGGAAAAAGCTGCGGATCTAGGGGGTAAGCATTGTTCCAAGGTTGTTACAGAGTGGGATTGGGGTAGTATGATGTGCCCATTGAACTTTAACTGAGCTAGAGAGTTTGATTAATTCGTCTTGGGCTCTAGTATTGACTTTCAGAACTATGTGGCTGTCTTTAAAGTTTAACTGAAAGGCCAGCTTATTTTTATATCTTCGATTTGAATACACTAAATTATTTCGACCGTGATAAGGGATGTTTGATTACTTTATTTCGGGCTGTATAGCAGTGACGATCAGAATAGTGAAGAAGTGATCGGTAACTAGGTGTCGTATCTAAGCCCTATTCAATTAAACTTTCAAGGACCACTCCCACTATTTACTCTTCAACTTACAATATTTTAAAATGTGTGAATACTTGAAAACTAGGCTGCGCTTTCAACAAATAACCCACGGTTTTGGCCGCTTTTAAGCCTTTTCTGAGACCCGTTGACTTATAGCTCAAACAGGGAAACAATTTACATAACCGTTTTTATGGAAAAACTTATCGCAGACAACCATCGACAGCGGCTGTACATCGAAGGTAGCAAAACAGGGGAACTGAGAAAATCAGCGTGGTTTTGTTAGAGGGATTATAACGTAAAGTACTAAATTGGGGTCTCCGGGTTTAGAAATATATGGAGTGATTATAGAAGTAGGTTGCGTTTGTATTATAGGTAAGACAGGTCCTTTAAGCGTGTCATTGCGGCGTCCATTTCCAATGTTTTATACTAACAAGGTGATTTCAAGATGCCACTGGCGCTTCGCCGACCAGTAGAAATGGCTGAAACGACGAGCCTCTAACTTGTGTACGGTCAGGACTTTCCTGGCGAGAAAACACTTTGGCAACTGAAGTTCAGCAAAGCTCTGCACTCGCTCCGTAAAGAAATGTCGTGAATCCATGATAAGAAAGTGTATCCAATGCCATAAATCACTTGCTGTGGGCAGGAGAGACCGGGGCAACAATTTGCAAGCCTTTGCCAGGACCACGAGATGAGACCAAGCTCTTAAGATAAACATATGACGTCAGCTAAGACAAATTCTTCAAGACTTCATAGAAAGTTTAAGTAAAAACAAGGGGTAAACAACTGAAGCAGCTCTGCTCGACCCAGTACGAGACGGGTTGCTACTAGACTGCTAGAACCAGTACCATTTCGGGTTGATCTTGCCGAGTGTCAATGGGTTTGTGAGGCGGGTTCCCGTCTAGTGGTGAGTCATGCAATTATTAACGTTTATTTATCTAATTTCAGTTTAAGTTTCATTTGACTATATTTAAAGACAACAACAAAAAATACAAAATTAATATTCCTGTCAGGAAAGCACAAAAGGAGTGCTTGGCTAGGGCAGGGAAATATCCGAAAATAACTAAAAAAAAAATAATCAACTAACTAAATATTCTATATATTAAAAAATAACCAATGGTTTAAACTTTAAATGAAGAAGAGAGAAAAATAAGGGAAAACATTTATTCAAACAATGTTTACAACGGATACGTCAGCTATGATTCTTCATCAGCGATATTTCGGCCCTTCTTGGCAAGAGTCCTCGTCAGGCTGTCAATAAATGTTTCAAAGTCAGCTTGGGCTCAAAAAATATTTAAGGGAAAACAAGGAACGAGAAAGAAAATAAACCAAAAAAAAAAATAAAAAAGAGGGTAGGGTCCAGAGGAGGATGACACTAAACAATAATTAATTATATATAAAATAGATTTGTTCTATATTGTACCGGGTTTTTGTCAATCGACCTTGTGTCCCCGGCTTGGCCCTCTGTTTATTATGATGTTATACAGAAGTGTAATTAAAAGCTTGAACCTTGAGAGCCGGTCGGGATCACAAAGTCCAGGGCTGCCAATACTCTTGATGACTATCTCTCCTTGCCGATGCAAAAATCTCCGGCCTCTCCGGGTAGCTAGCGGAAGAAAGGCAGAAGTGGTGTCACAGCTGCTCCCAAAGATGGCCGTGATTGCTTGACACAGGATTTGAGTCGTTGAGTTTGAGTCGTTATGGACTTAGTCATATGGATAAATATTCTTTGAGCCCAAGCTGACTTTGAAACATTTATTCAAAGAATGTTTACAACGGATACGTCAGTTATGATTCTTCATCAGCGATATTTCGGCCCTTCTTGGCAAGGGTCCTCGTCAGGCTGTCAATCCTCTGGTTCAACTTCGGGGAAGGAAACAAACTTGTAATCTTTGCATCTTACTAAAAACTTCAGTTGGTTTATCACTTGTCCTTTCCTTCCGGCCAAGAAGGGCCGAAATATCGCTGATGGAGAATCATAGCTGACGTATCCGTTGTAAACATTGTTTGAATAAATAGTCATATAGAGTGTGTTCCACCCTACTTACCGTAGTTACTACGCATGACGTCACGAATTCTGGCTTTTTGCCGTCAAGGCTGGAACGATTTTTCCATTTTCCAGCAGGATATCACGCCAGGGTTGAATCCGACCAATCACGTTACGGAGATGCGTAGTTACTACGCTTACTACGCTCCGGAGCATGGTAAGCAAATAGTAACCATTAGTTACTATTCCGACAAGGTTGGAACGGTCAGCGTAGTAACGTTTCGTGAGGATGGAACGGAAATAGTAACTAATAGTAACTATTGTTAGAAGGGTGGAACACGCTCATACAGTATTCCCGAGCACTGTGTGTGCAAGACCGAGCACCGGGAGGCGAGCTGAGTGAAGGTGCCTCGTAAGAACGGCAGCTTTCTGTGCAAGGTGTCCTGAAGTCCAAGAGGGGTGTGCTTCTTTTCAGTTTGGGGTAAATGACAAAAGTAACCCACACCACCATGCAGGGCTTCTTAGAAGCTTTTAAAGCACACCTCGCACTATTTGTTGTTTATGTTTCAATATACAGATTTGAAGAGGTTGGTAAGGTTCCTAAAAATAGCTTTAGCCCATAGAGAGAATTTCCTTTAGTTTAGTCTACTATTTCGTTCAAGTGTTCTCTTTTTTGTAACCATTTTTGCCATGCCTCAGGCTTTTTGTGCAATAAATTCTAAATTCTTCTATACGAAACTATCTGAATACTGTTAAGCTGTACTCCTCTTTTAAAGTTTAACTGAAAAGGGAGGACAATAGAGTAACCCATCACATAATTCACTGAAATTGGCTTGAAGACCCGCTGAAAATGCGTTAATCCGTTGTTCCGTTCTTTACGAATAACAGATTTTCAAATAGTGTGATTTGTGGTACATCTATGTATTGCTACTTGTATTTGTGTTGTCTGCCTTACGGAAAGATTTATGGATTGTTTTTTGTTCAGGGACTAAGCAGTTTTCACAAAGCTCACCACTGCCCACGGAAAAGCCGCGTTTCTGTTGAGACTAAAATTTCCCAACTCATAGTAGAATTTACGCTGCGAGGACGGCCGCAGATATTCTGAACAGAATTAGAGCAGATTGTAGAAAACAAAAAAAAATCCCTTAAAAGAATCCAAATAATCCAGTGTACGGTACTCAATTAAATGACACAAAAGTAAGTTGGGTTTTCAGTAAACTTAACAATTTATCCATTGCCTTGTCTATTTTAAGCCTTTTCCCAGGCCCATTGTCTTCTAGCATAATCTCGGCAGACACATAATCGCTTTACTCATCATCAACAGCATGAGACGCGAACACTCGTCGGGAGCATAATGCGCAGGGAAACTAGTGAATCGCGCAAAGACTAGCGCGGTGTCGTAGTGGGTTCAAAATGTAACATGAAATTTGCGTCTCTGGGTTTAAGAATTAATGAATACTGTTACGGAAGTAGATTGAACTGGTATTATAGGTACGAGATGTCCTTTAACTAGCTACATTGGCTGAGTGACCCTTTTGTCACAGCAAGAACAGCAGTGTATAAGAATGAGAAAGAAACTAGATCAAAATCTGCTAAAACAAATTGACTAAATAATGATTACGACCGTCATGTGAGGGGAGGCTCAGATCGGGATCATTATTGGGATCCCAAAACGTCAGTGGAGGGATACCTATGACTTCGTAAAAGTTGTCTGTCTGTCCGCATGAAAACTCTCGAAGGGAATGAGATATTTTGATGAAACTTGGTGTGAGGACTTTTTTAGGTCAACGGAGAGGCCGAGTTCCCAGATGGGCTATGTAGCTCAACATTTAGGGGTGGGGAAGGGGGTTCAAATTAAGGGGCGGATAAACTTTTGTTAACAGATAATGACATAGTCGATTTAGGGGTAAGAAGACATGCTGAACACGAATATGAAAATTATTTTCTCGCCGAACAAGGAGTTCCCCAAGAATCCGGCGAAAACCGGAAAGTTGTTCGATTAAGAGGTAAGAAGACATGCAGAACATCTATATGAAAATCATTTTATCGACAGACAGGTAGTTCGCTAGGAATCCGGCCGAAACCAGAAAACTTGTTAAAAGTAAAAGTTCATCTGAAGTTGATTAGATGTCCGACTTAGGGGTAAGACGACATGCTGAATCCGCTTTTGACAATCATTGTCTACCCGGACATACAGTTCGCCGGGAATCCGGCTGAAACTGGAAAATTTGTTAAAAGTCAAACTTTTATCTGAAGTTGATTAGATGTTCGATATAGGGGTAAAGAGCTGAATTCGTTTTGGAGCTTTGGTTTTTGCAAGACAAGTAGATCGTCCGAAATCCAGTCAAAACCAGAGATTTGGCAGAAGTAAGGCAGGAAGATCTGACCAATTTCGCCAAAGTACATATGACATACAGCCTAGGGGTAAATACACACATGCTGAATCCATATCTGAACTTGGTTTTCTCAGATGATTAGCCATTGGCCTTCTTCCGTTTCTAAATCTTAACAGTAAAAATGTTCAAGGAATCTGGAGAGGACCGGGTACAAGACCCATTTGTCTGGATCAAATATTAAATTTTTGGTTCCCATCGAAACCTTTGGTCTTGTTTACTCAGGACCGATAAGTTTCATGAATGGTCACCATGCAACCAGTTCATACTAGATAATATACTATTACAGGTTATGATGCCTCGCGGTGGCATAGGATTTCAATTAATCACTCTAATTATAGCAATCATATGAATAAAGAACAGACTGACAAACACATATTGATCTATACAGAGTAGGCCTACTCGGCAAGGGTCCGCTCGAATCCCAAGGAATGGAAATAAGACGACTAACAAATGACACAGCGAACCTTGAAGTAACAAATGGAATCCAAACCCGAGGTTTTGACCACTCCCCGGCACGCCCTTGTACGCACCGACTTGGTGCCGGCACCAGGCAATTGGTGTTATCAAAATCGAGAGGACAATCCCCGTCCTAGCCAGCCCCGAAAGTCTTTCCACGAGACTTCGGTGGGCTTTCCAGAAGGTCTGAAGTTTCAGCAACCGTAGTGGCGCTTTCTTACTGGTTTATACCCTTTTGTCAAACTACCTTCCAACTACAGACAATTAGAGTATAACGATATTCCATATCGATACTTCGGGTCAGCACTGTTAAAAAAAATCCTGCAGTATTTGCTACTGGGATTAATCTTGTCTCTACTGAGATAATCTTTTCTCTAATTCGTACTAATCTTATCCCAGAAGAGAGAAGATTAATCCAAGTGGCAAATACTGCGGTTAACTTCAACCCTTACTCGGAGAAACTTTTTACTGTTAAGTATCGATATCGAATATCGTAACGTAAATATCGAACTCGAAAATAAACAATCTAATACAACTAACTATTCTATATCCAAGTTGGAATAGGGGGAGAACATTCTTTAGAGGTGGCTTAATTATCTATTCTTGACACAAGACCGAAGTCCAAACAGATCTTACGGACAAACGAAAAGATATGAACATTGTCTTTAAGGTTACCCAGACAGACATCTAAACACTTACGGGCAAAAGGAAAGAGTGCTTTAAATAGTATCCGACGAGAATCCTATCCAATTTCGAACTCGCAGATGTTAGTTCTACTGGCAATGCATCACGACTGGGCAATCAACGAGAACACGCTGCGAGCGAGTCATCAGGGAAACTTGGAAACATTTTTACGAGACTAGAACCTTTTCTAACGTATGCTTTCTTATGCTGGCTAAGAAAGAGTCGAGATTCAATGTATGAGGTCACGTATTCTCAAAAAACGGAGCCATCAGCTAAGAAGTTTTCAATAATTTATTCGATAGACCAAAAAAAAAAGTAACATAAACATAAAATGTATATACTGGTTTATTTAAAGTAAGCATTTACTGTGACTGCCCTGACAGTCCTATTAGGGTTTTCGTGCAGTCGAAGGTAATTATGCTATAATAGTTGTTTTACATGATTAAAATTACCTAAATAAGGATTGAAGCCAAGCTGACCATTCACTGCAAACAAAAATAGAAAAACGAGATTTTCGGGGTTCTAACCTCGACAATCTCGTTTTCGATTTTTGTTTAAAATTATCTAAGCTTGAAACCACAACGAGGACCAGGAAATCCAATAAACTGATTCCAAAGTTCATTCTAGTTCAGAATTTATTCCACTTAGACGCAGGGAAACAGTTCAAAAGAAACATTAGGATAATATTCTCATAGATCATCCCCCGTCAAATTTTGTAGTTTCGCGGGATGCAGTCATTGATTGTATTTTAAAATTAAGCAAGAAGCGATCTAGTGGTTCAGATGGTATTTCTGCTATCCAACTTAGTTATGGAACTTTACTACTGTTCGATTACCTTACTCTCCTGTATCAAATGATCCTTTGCACAGGTATTGTCCCAGATTCATTTTGTGTCGGTATGATAACACCCGTGCTAAAGAAGGGCAAACCTGAGAATTCTTGCTCGTCTTATCGCCCCATTACTGTTTCATCTACGTTTTGTAAGATTTTCGAGCGTCTTGTATCTGCTAGTATTCGTAAGTTTTGTTGGATGCCTGAATTCCAGTTCGGATTCAGGAAGGGTTTAGGTTGCTTGCACACCCTGCTCGTGCTTTCTGAAGTGCTCATTGATGCTAGTAATTCTGGGGAAACTCTAGTTCTTGGGTTCCATGACGTAAGCCGGGACTTCGATTCGTCTATCCATCCACAAGTGATTCTGGAAGCGTACAGACGAGGTGTGCCACTGGATATTGTGAAGGTTTTGTACTATATGTACCGTCGGCTTAAGGCTTGTATCAAGGTCCCAAATGATCCTCATAAGACTGTTGAAGTTCCCGTTGAGAAAGGTGTCCGCCAAGGATCAGTTATTTCCCCTGACCTCTTCAACAATAGTGTACTAGAAGCACAGTCTAAAATCCGTACTTCGTGTATTTTGAAAGGGTTGGATTTGTCCTTGTTAACGCATGCAGATGATCTACTTAACCTGTGTAGACTCGTCCCTACACTTATTGAAAATTATGATATCCTCGAAAAGGAGTACAAAAAAGTTGGATTAAAGTTTAACCCCTCGAAATCAAATATTTTGTTCTTTAATGATCGTTTATCTATTAGCCAACCTGTTAAACTGGGGAGCACCCTTCTTGAACCGTCTGATCAGGTCATTTACCTTGGTGTCCCAATCGGAAGGAGTCTCCGCGAAACCCGTTGTTTGCTTATTGAGTATTTGGGGAAAAAACTCCGAACGGCGTACGCATCCATAGTGGTAAATAAGCGTCGATTCTGTCGGAAATATCTTGCTATTTTGTACAATACTGTAGCCCTTCCTCATGTCCTCTACCTCACCCCTTTCTGGAAAATTTTTACCCGTTTTGAAATCAAACGTATCCGTTCACTATTCTTTCGTTACCTTAAATTTTTGCTAAAATTGCCACTATGGACGCGGAACACCTATTTAATCAACAGATTTAAAGTTAATGAACCTGTTACCGCGGTGGAAGATCTCCGTGCTCGAATCCTTCGTTCTTGCAACCACCCCTGGATCACCCGTCTGTACGGCCAGGAATGATCGAGTAAGATTAGTTACCGTCCTTTAAGTGTTATTGTTATTCTTCATGTACTTTGTGTTTTTGTTTTTTTTTTCTTTTCCAGTTTCTTTTATTATACTCCACTAGTCCTCATTGTAGTGCAGTGGGTCAATAAAATTCATTCATTCGTTCATTCATTCAAAACCATTCCCATAGACATTTCAATACTTTTGCTTTGTATTGTTGAAGGGTAATATCGACGCAATAAATAAATCAGGTCAATCTATCCCCGAGGAACAGTCAAATAACTTAAAGTAACTAAATCGGGCTGACATCAGACAGTCTAGTTACATATCACTTATTCATTAAAGGACACTTGAACAATGAAACCATACTTTAACACACCATGGAGAATGTATTTACAGACATGGCCGCGGAGAGCTTTCTTCTCCTGGGCGTGACCTTTTCAAAATAGGTATATTCGTCTCTGGAGGTTGGCACATGCAGACTCCAAGACAAAAAGCGCAATTCATTCAAATGTTGTACAGCGCTGGCCGGATCGTATTGGAATTTCTTCTAGATATAAGTTTGGGCTTAGCTGGTTAACAAATATTCCAGAAGAAGGGTTGATTGGAGACATTTGTTCATTTCTAAAATTGTTCGGTACTGAAATAAGGACAGATACAAAATGGAGCAAAAATCATAGCTTGGAAACACTATTTCGTATTTGGGTTGGGTTTTCTGCAGGCAATGTTAGCGGAAGTCATACAGATAGGGATGATACTTGGTACTCTTCATTCAGGTGTCCTTTAAAATAGGCTTGAAAGACCGATAAAAACGCGTTACTTCGTTTGTCCGTTATCTACAGATAATCGATTTCATCGTTTCGGATCTGTCGTAGCTCTATGTGCTTGTCCCATATTTGCAACTACATAAGTAAGCCATCGCAGAAAAATCCCAGGTTTGGTCACCAAGAACCAGGCTGTACGAGTTACTTCAGGATACTTTGGGTTACTTAGGGTTACATTGCATTGGGTTGCATTGGGCTTCTTTGGGTTACTTTGAGATACTTTTGGGTTACTTTTCAGGGTGTACGAAGTTACTTTTGGTGACCAACCCTGGGAAAAATCAGCTGAATTATAGAGCGTGTTCCACCCTACTTACCGTAGTAACTACGCATGACGTCACAAATTCTGGCTTTTTGCGGTAAGGCTGGAACGACTTTTCTATTTTCCAGCAGGATATCATGCCACGGGCGATTCCGACCAATCACGTTACAGAGATGCGTAGTTACTACGCTTACTACGCTCCCGAGTATGGTAAGCAAATAGTAACTATTAGTTACTATTTCAAGAAGGTTGGAACGGTCAGCGTAGTAACTTTTCGTGAGGATGGAACGGAAATAGTAACTAATAGTAACTATTGTTAGAAGGGTGGAACACGCTCATAATCTTTCCTACTTTCAAGAGGCGTAGCTTTTTCGTGCTTAGCATCTTTAACCCTGGTGATGCAGTCCTTTGTAGAAATTCAAATTCTCTGCGTCTGTGTGAATTTTTTGTTTTCGTGCAAGCAGCGCACAATCTGAGCGTTATTACTAGAGCCTCGGATAAAAAAAATTCGCAAAAACCCTTAGATGAGTCAAAATATTTCAGTGTATTCAAATATCAGATTTCTGAAACATTAATTGATAAGGACCAACTAAACACTAAACGGATTTACTTTAAACTTGCAAAATACCTTCTTCGTCTTCCTCCTTGGACGCGCAATACCTACATCACCAAGAAATACGGTGTCGTTGACCCGATTCGGAAGCTCGATGAGCTATGTCAACGATTAAAATGCAATTAGAGCGGCCATAAGTGGCAAGGGACTGTTCCTTGACATTTTTTGGTTATAATTGTGATTTTTCCCTTGGTGATTTGCCCTTTGTTGTGTGATCTTTTTCTGTGTTTTTCTAATCTACTTTCTTTGTGTCATTTGCCTTTTGTTTTTCTTTGTTGTGTGATCTTTTTCTGTTTATTTTTCTACTTTCTATTTTACATACTCCATCATTTTCCCCATTAGCATACATTACATTAAATTAGATGTAAAAATAAGCTGCCTTTTCAGTTAAACTTTAATGGCCGCCAGCTTCTTTGACGAAGGCCAGTCTACACCAATCCTTATTTTTTATAGACTATGCCAAACGTTCGGTATACCCAAGAATAAATAAGGGAAGAATAAAGAAGACTTGAATCATCCGACGTCTCTTTCTTCCCGATTCTCAAGTATCGGGGGTGGAGCCTACTCGGCGCCTGTCCCGACCAGAGAGTAATTATTGGCGCTAGTCCTTCTTATCGCCGTTCTCCGCGTCAAGAAAGTGCGCCGAATTTAAATTATACAGAAAGAGGCCGAGATTTTGCCCTATGCTCTCCAACAAACCGCAGCTACCACTGGTTTAAAAGACGAGATAAGGGGCAAAAGTACAGTGAGATGATAGAAGTGGTGTGCAATCATACATTCAAGGATGACGAAAATAAAGGCAGAAAAGGACCGATTTGGACTGAATACTACAAGTTTAAAGAAGGAAGGGACATGCTTCCAAATGTTTTTACTCTAGGCATAGAAAGTCAGGTAGAATATCCGTCTATGGAGAAGTAGGAAGTAAGATTTACGTTTTTTTTTAACACAAAATCATTCATGTAATCTCTATGGCTGGCAGGTTCATAGTGATGAAAAAAAAGCTTTTAATAGGACAGATAATGAAACATTTAGCCAACTACCCGAGATAATGATATACATTTTGACGAAAAATAATAAGTTATTATCTCAAATGTAGACATTTTGAATGACATCGTACAGTTATCAATTTCAATAATCAGTTATTAATTTAAAGTTAGGAAATACTTGAAGTTAGGAAATACTTGTTTTTCGCAACTATCTGTGAAATGTTATGAACTAAATTGTGTGTACGGTGTACAACTTAAAACAAAACATAATAACTCCTTGGGTACGGTATAGTTCGACAGCTATGCCGAAAATTTAAATTTAAATGATTTAAAAACATGATAATGTAAAAAAACGATGATGAAAAGGCGGACTGTTAATAGCATAGACAACGACAAATTTAGCCAGATGTAAAGTGCTACTATCCGAGATAATGATATACATTTTTTACCAAGAATAATAAGTCATTTTCACAAAATTGAGATGTCTTGAAAGATATCTTACAATCATTTTTCATTTCATATTTGGTAAGTAAATAAACTATTACACGATTAAACACTATACATCAATCAATCAGGTTCAGTAGAACTGATAGCCTCAGCAATCGTTAATTTAGAAAATAGGAAATTCTTTACAGCCTACTGTGTTTCGCAACTATATGAGAAAATGATATGAACTAAATTTTGTGCAGAGAGTACAACTTAAAACAAAACATAATAACTCTTGAGAACATTTCGACAACTAAATATCTTAAATTGTCCAAGCTTAGCCTATTATCTTTTCTAGAAGCGATTCCTTACAGTCCTGAGAAGATCAAAATAAAATTACGATGTTCACACTGATCCTATTGAATCTGGACTAAAATACTAAATACATGCCTGTTGCCCTGTTCGATCTATGCTTCAAAGTTCATGTTGCTTAATTGCTCCCCCCAGAGTCATCAAACGCCGCAGTCCCTTGGGCTTCACCGTCTTTGTGAAGGGTCGTGATCAGTTGCGAAACTAGGGGGGCGTTGGGGGGGGGGGGGGGGGGGGCAGCTACCCCCCGACGAAAAATCCTGTCGGTAAATCGGCAGTGTTCGTACCGACAAACGCTTTTATCATTCCGTTTCCGATGCAGATAAAAGCTCGGTCGGTAAAACACGACACTTCCTGTTGGGAAGTAGGCAGCGTTTGTCGGTTGGCACGCTTTAGCATTCCGTTTCTGATACCGACAAAAGCTTTATCGGTACATCAGGGAACGTCTTGCTGGGAAATCGGCAGCGTTTCTCGGAGACAGTGCTCGGATTCGGTTTTCGGTATCGATAAGAGCTCTGACTAAACCCTTTCCTCACTTCGTTTCTGATACCGACGATCGCTCTATCGGTAAATCATGAAAATTGTGGCAGGGAAATCGGCAACGTCTGTCGGAACACGGATTCCGTTTTCAGTACAGACAAGAGCTGTTTAGGTAAATCAGTAAAAACCTGTTTTGTCGGTGCGGAGACTGTGCGGGATTCCGTTTTTAATACCGGCAAGAGCTCTGATAAAACAGTTTCCTCATGACGTTTCTTATACCCACAGAGCTCTGTCGGTAATCAGGAAGCTTCTTGTCTGGAAATCAGAATTTTCTGTCGTGGTGGAGATGATACCGACAAAAGCCTTGTCAGGAAATCAAGACGATGATCGGATTTTTCGATACAATGACTGGGAAAAGTCTTGTCGGTAAAATGGGAACTCTCTTTTTCGGTCTACTTACATTCGCAATGGATACAAATCTTGTTGGAAAATTCAGTAATTGTGAACTGTTCGTCAGTGATAAGACTTTTGATGTGGTGACTAGAATATTCTCGTCGGTAAGTCCGAAAATGTACTAATCAAACACTTCTTCATTACTTTCTGTTCCTTGATGGAAAACCAACCACACTGGCAAACCTGCTTCCTTGACTGATCTTGAGTGATATGTCTGCTCCCACCCGTAAACTTTCCTTTTGAGTTATTTGGCTGTACATCAATACCGGAAATGGTCTACTTTACCCTGGGACCTATGAGTTACAAATTCCCGTCAGGGATACCCCATGGGCGCAGTATTGCCAAGTTTGTCTCAATCGCTCAACCCATTTGGTCCCTAAGCATTTAAGAAAATGTGCAGAGCGGCCACCTCTAATCCCCCCACAGCACAGAATTTGAATTCAAAATTACATGCTTTAAATTTTGTTTGTTTTGGAAATATTGAAGCATGAGCAGTCCGTTCACCGGGAAATGGGCTGACGAACCTCCAGACCCCACCCCTAAAAGGAAACGAAAACTGGCAGAAGGAATCAGCCCACCACCAACTTTCCCCAAAATGTGGACCATCACCATTTCCAGAAAAGATGGAGGATCCCTGAAAGATGCAGAACCCATCAACATACGTAGAGAAATCTACAAATTAACAAGAGCCAACTTCGAAATCAGCAGTGGTAAGCTGGGAGCTACAGAAATCCACTTCTTAGAAGAAGCCACAGCCATGAAACTAGCTTGCAGCTCTGATGATCTAAAAATCGAGGGGAACGCCATCAAAGCCACCCTAACCACTAAAACAAAAGCATTCAAGTATGTCATGTACGGAGTGGACAAAAATATAACAGAAGAGGAAATGAAGTCAGAATTACTGGATGCTGGGGGTCAAGAAGTCAAGATCTCCTCGGCAACTCGTTTGAAGAGGAAAGAGCAAGACGGTTCCCTCGTATTGAGCACATCAGTCTTGATAGCCCTAGAGCAAGAAATAACGAAAGACATTTATCTATATGGAAAAAGGGTCAACATCAAAGAATACAAACCCAAACCTCTATTCTGCTCAAAGTGCCTGCTCCACGGCCATACCAAAAACTGGTGCAAGCAACTCACCGAAGCCTGCAGGAGATGCGGCAAGCAAGACCACAAGGAAGACTCCTGCCCAGAAGTGACATCCTTCTGCAAAAACTGCAAAAGCCAAGGCCATTCAGCTCTGGAAAAACAAAAGTGCCCAGCACACTTCAAACGGGCTGAGATACTGAGAGTATCCCAGGCACAAAACCTACCATACGCAGTCGTGGCCGCTAAACTACCCCAGCTAAAAACTCCGAAAACCCCCAGCTTGAGAACACCAGGTACTCCACCTAACCGCCCAACTTCCTCTTCCGGACCATCTATACTCCCTGGCATCAACCCTCTCACCCTGAATATACCATCACCCTCAACTAGCAACTTTCCACCCCTCCCAGGACCTCCTCAAAGCCAAGAATGGAAGAAAATCGCTACCTATCTGACGGTCCTGCACCTAATCAGCACCAGTCAACAGCCCGAGGACATCAAAATGATACTGTCAAGGAAAGCAACCACGTCGATGCTAGGACAGGATATATGGAAAATCGCAACAATTGAACTAGCCCACCTCAAACAAGGAACTGTCTTTCCCCCTAGCAACCAAGAAACCAGCAAAGGAAAAGGAAAAGGCAAAAAAGATAAAAACATCTCCACAGAAGAAGATTCCTCCTCGACCGAGGACATTGAAGACTAAATGCATTCCCTACAAACCCTTCGTATTCTCCAATGGAACACTGTCTCCCTAAGCACCTATAAAACCCATGAACTATGCAGCTGGTTATCAAGAAACGAGGTGGAAGTCATATGTCTGCAAGAGACGAACCTTAACCCTATGAGAAAAGTGAAGATCCCTGGTTACCACATATACAGGAAGGACCGATCAAGCGGAAGGAAAGGCGGAGGAGTGGCAATTCTGGTGAGGACAGATATCTCCCACTCAAGTGTCACACCTTCTGAATACCCGATGGAAGTAGACACTATCAGCATAGACATAATCCAACCTAATACCAAATCTACCCGTATAACATCATTCTACAACCCAAATGGATCTAACCAAATCTTCGACATCATTGAAAAGGAAACAACAACTGAAAACACCCTACTCTTTGGTGACTTCAATGCACACAGCCCCCTCTGGGAAGACACAGCAACCTCAAACAATGCCGGAAAGAGCATTGAAAGAGCAATCACGGACCTCACCAACATAACGGTTCTCACCCCTTTTGGACTTCCTACTCACTTCTGCCGAAAATACAACAGACACTCAACAATTGACCTACAACTTGGCCCAGCTTCCATGATGTCGACAGCAGAAATAACTCTGGTGAATGACCTCCAGACAGACCATTCGGCAGTTCTCACGAGAATCTCTGGCGAGAATTTCATCCCACTCACCCCGATCTCCAGGTTCAACCTGAACAAAGCAAATTGGACCCAATTTGAACATTTCCTCAATATGTCTGATTACTCAAATATTACACTTGAGCCCGATATTGACACGAAAGCCAAGAACCTTACTAAACTACTCACAGCAGCGGCGGAGTCAGCGATCCACAAAAAGACATTTGGACAACATCGCATAGTCCCAAACAAGCCCCCCAAAATCTGGTGGAACGACGAGTGCAAAGAAACAACAACAGAGAAGAGAAGATGCAGAAATCTGTACCAGAAAAGACCATCCTTCGAAACCAGGATCGCGCTACGAAGAGCTGAAGCAAATGTGAAGAAGGCCGTGAACAAAGCAAAGAGGAAAGTCTGGGCAAACTACTCGGCTGAGCTCGACGAGAACGTACCACCAGGAAAAGTTCACCAAATCATCAACAGGATTTGCGGCAAACAGTCAAATGACAGGATCCCCACAATTTCCCACAACGGAAGAGTACTCCACAATGACATTCAGAAAGCAGAAATTTTCGCCGAGCAATTCCAGCGACCAAAACCAACCATCACGGCTACAAAACCGAGGATCTGCAAACTCTACGATAAAGCCCTATTTAAGAAGGAGGTTATAACACCATTCACCATGGCAGAGCTGGAAACAACTCTTGAAGACTCAAAAGCTAACTCGGCCCCAGGCGAGGACGAAATCAGCTACGAGTGGGTCACCAAAGCCGGCCCGAAGTTCCATGAAGCTCTGCTGCATGTCTCAAACCAGGCGTGGAAAGCAAAACGTTTCCCCACAATCTGGAAGCGAGCCATCGTGAAGCCAATAAAGAAAACAGGGAAACCACCTCACAACGCCTCCTCTTACCGACCTGTATCGCTCCTTCCTGTCCTGGGAAAATTTTTAGAGAAAATGGTTGCCAGCCGCCTCGAATGGTTCTGTGAGGTAAACAAGCTACTCCCCACATGGCAGTCAGGTTTTCGAAAGGGCCGCAGCACATCCGACAACATCATCCTGCTTCAACATGCCATCAGAAGCGCTTGGAAGAGAGGAAAGATGCTCCTGGCGATACTAGTAGACTTCGAAGCGGCATTTGACAACGTTCGCAAAGAAAACCTGTGCCGAACTCTCCTAGACATGGATTTCCCTACAGAACTGGTAGAATTCATCTTCGACTACCTATCGGGAAGAAGTTTCAAAGTAAAAGCAAATGAAGGTGAATCCTTTATCAGGGACCTCCTCATGGGTCTCCCTCAAGGCTCTCCTCTCAGCCCACTCCTATTTCTGCTGCTACTCAGCGAATTTGAACTCTCAAGCGACACGGCTCAAAAAGAGGCTTTCGCCGACGATCTGCTTGTCAGTGAAACGGGCAACTCCACAGACGAACTGAAGCTAAAAATGCAGAAAGCCATGGTCGAGCTCGAACAGCTCTCTGCGGCCATTGCGATCCCCATCTCAGCACTCAAAACAAAAGCTATTCTATTCTCAAAGAAGAAATCCACAGACTTACCGAAGATTACGCTAAACGGAACAGAGATCCAGTACGAGAACAACCCGAAGCTACTAGGAGCCGTCCTGGATCAGAAGCTGTCCTGGACAAGTCACATTGAGGCAGTAAAACAGTCATACATCAGCAGGGTCGTCATTCTCAAGAGGCTGGCATCATCCCCCTGGGCATCATCACCCAAATCCCTTCTCGACTTCTTCAAAAGATACATCAGACCAAGAATAGATTTCCATCCCGAAGTAACGCTCAGCTCTAACAAACCCAGTCTGGCAAAACTTGAAACTATCCAAAATGCTTGCATAAGAATAGCCCTCGGACTACATAAACACACCCCTACTAACAAGCTCAGGAGAGTTGCTGGCCTCCAGACAATCGAAGAAAGGTCCTGCATGCTAATGGTGAAGTACTTCACCAAAGTACAAGCCTACGGTAACGAGCACCCAATTTTCAAAATAACCTTCGGGCTGAACAACGGGGGGGAAGATAACCTGATCTGCTCTTGGGATGCATTCAGACAACGAGTCACTGACTGGGATCGGCAGACCCAAGCAGCTCCCCCGTTCCCCCCATCCCCGCCCTGGACGTGGCATCCAGTTGACGTATCCACCCACATGATTGATTACAAAAAAGAACAATATCCTCCAGCCCAGATCCAGTCAATCTTCTCAGATATGGCCAAAACGAAGTACCCAGCCCACCTTCACATCTACACCGATGGATCTGTCAAGAGCGGAAAAGCAGCCTCGGCAGCAGTGATACCGGCATATCACCTCAAACTTTCAAAAAGACTTCCAGACCAGGTGTCAGTCCTGACCAGCGAAATTGAAGCCATCAACGAAGCTCTCAAGGTCATCAAAGCTATACCACCACAGTCAGGAAAGGCAGTGATATTTTCTGACTCCAAATCGGCTCTCCTGCTGGTGAAACAACTGAGTCGGAAGACTAAGGACACCGACCTGGCCCAGATGAGACTTACCATCACGGATATTCGAAGCAAGGGAACACAAGTCTGCTTCCAACATATCCCAAGCCACCAAGGGATCAGGCACAACGAAGAAGCCGACGCAATGGCGGGGCTAACGACTGACGAACCGAGCTTCAACCCACCACCCACAGTTCAAACATATCGAGATATATTACGACAACGCCTTGGCAACCGTCACCCCCCAACAACCAACGCAAATCTTCACATATTCAAGACAAGAGAAGAAAACTGCATCTACCTTCGAGTCAAGACCAACGCCGTAATTACAAGAAAAACTGAGTTCGACTGGGGGAGAAGACAGGACCCCCTCTGCAGACTATGCCAAAATGCCCAAGAAACGTTGCAGCATCTTCTCTTCGAATGCAATAGACCTTGCCCAAAGCTGACAATACTCAGATCCGAAGTCCTGAAGCAAAACCTACCTCCTGACATCGAAGAAATATCGTCTACATCACTCCCCCCTAGACGCGAACGAGCAGTGTTCCTGCCGATCATCACCGCCCTCAAATTCCTCTGCATTTCTTGAGAGTACCGTTCATCTCGGCCCAAGGTTGCCCTAACCTAAGCTACCCAGTACCCAGCGATTCCAACCAAACCAAACCAACCATCAAGTTATCAACCACAAGGAAGCCGAAAGGGTCCCATCCTGGAACCCAGGTGCTGACAAATTCAAAGAAGAAGAAGACCACAATAGCAAGAAGAGGTTCGGACACATAAATGGCGCATTTTTGGCATTTGCGTCTACCATCTATCAAGCATCACTCGAACAGAGTATTTCCGAAAAACGTCCAGTAAGCCTACCAGAACGGTACTCCTCAGCCCCACCTTCACCCCACGGACGACAGATCCGCCATTACGTGTCTGGGTCCCATGAATTTTGTCCCTTTAAGTTTTATCTCAATGACTAATATCTGTTCGCCCCTACTCGTATTACAATATTCCCGGGACCTCCTTGCAGCACCTGTTCTCGGACGTGGATAAACTGAACATCTTGGGCAAGTTTCAGTCGAATCCGAGCACTTTCTAGGGCCCATGAACCCGTTTGGTTTCTGAGGAGTATCACAAAATTACTCATACCCCTACGTTCCACTCAGTTCTCGGATTTCGTTTGGACACAGAAGCAGCAAATCTGCTCCCATCAGCCATCAAGTTTCCAGAAAACTAGAGTACCCGTTCACTTCACCTGTACGTTTGGTCCAACGCATCCATACCAAATTTCAACAAAATATCTAAACCCCTGTGAGAGTTATCATGGTAAAAGACAGACAGACCAACTTTACGAACCCATATGTGCTAACGTTTTGGACCCCAAAAAGTCGCTTAGTTTACAAGCGAAAAAGACAGCTGCGTAAATCTTCAAGCAGTGAAGTAATCTGTTGCAGCGTCTCATCACTTCTATTCTGGTTTGCAAGACTATTAACTGCATATTATGGTCCTGGCTCCATGTGATAACCATTGGTCCAGGAAGTAAATGGCGAATTCATTAATTTTCATTAGAAAACCATCTCAGTTGATACCCATGTTACAACTTATTATGGCAACGGTTGTAAGATGTGTTCGCGTGGAAAATGTGCCGGAAAACAGCGCTTTTTGTCGGTAAGTCATTAAATTTTGTCGGTAAAATCTGGGCTTGCCCCCCCCCCCCCACGAAAATTGGCTAGTTTCGCCACTGGTTAGTAGCCAAAATGTTTTTTTTTGGGGGGAGAGGTATATACCAACTGGCTGGTCATTTATACTGGCTGTTTTCACAACCACAAAAAAATGTGTCTGAACCATCTAGTTTGTATTTTACCAACTGGCTGACAATGTTGGGAGGGGGAATCTCCACCTCCCCCCCCCCTGCGTATGTGATGACCCTGCATTTTCTAACCTAACTGCAAGGTTTTCTACAAACTCCTGTTAAACTGTTCACTTGAGGTGAAAACTGGGGCTCTGGCATATCTTCATTTAGCATTTGGTTTTGTTTCTAGCTTTCAAAACAGTTAAATAGAAAGGGAAAATAACAAACTAGATATCACTTATCAGTAAACAGCTAACAGGCTAAATATTTCTGCAATCCTTTTGGCAGACAAAGCAAACTGAAAATGTTATGTTTAAACAAATTTCTCCAATTTTAAATATTCTTCTTCTCCCATTATTTGGTTTGAACCATCTAGCAGCACGGTAAACAAAATTCGGACAGAGACATCTGTAGGTCTGAATGCTATCTACCAGTGAAAGATAAAATTCCAATAAATTTTAGGTGGCATCCCCTACTGAAAAATGAAAATAGGAAAAACAGTCTTTTAATTATGCAACAGTAAGTGTCACTAAATGAATGCCAGATACTCTAAAAGAAAAAACAGTTAGAACAAATGGCAAATACTAAAAAACGGATTGACATAAGGAAAAACAGGACACGAATTAAACGTTTTTGGCAATTGGTTGTTATTTTGGGAACCTTAGTGGAGCCTACAGAATTTCTTCTCTGTTATCCATTTTTTGCAAGTTTTTTCTTTGGTAAACACATTTAGTGTTGAAAAATTACTGTAAAAGAACTGTACAAGTAAAATTGGTAACAGTAGAATTGGTAAAATAAGTAGTCCTCAGGAAATGCAAGATGAAACTGACGTTCAGAGTTGTCAGAGAAACTAAGAAAGGTTAACACTTAATTACTCTAGTCAAGTTATGAATGAATAATTTTATTACACCCAGCCTAGTAGTTAGGCATTAGCAAAGTCTATGCAAAGAAGAAACAAATGCATTAGCAAATCCCAAGAATGGGATTTGCACAGTATAGCCTACATAGTAACAAAAAACTTTTCAAAACATAGGCTAAGTAGCAACCTAAGGTTGATGAGGCAAAAAGGGGGTAATAACCATCAGTGAGGTCTGAGTTGCCTTCTGGCTCAGACACCAATTATCATGTAATAAAGCAATCTACCATTTAGTAAGTTTGAGAACGTCCAATATGAGTTTTCTATGACAAACTTTTTCTTCTCGAATAAATGGCGTAAGTTTGTTAACAGAAATGATAGAAAAACTGTCAATAAATTACTGAAAGAAACAGATACTGAATAATTTTGGCTTTTTTTTTGTTTTTATCTGTAGGCAACACCTTAAATCGCATTACCTTAAATCACAACAGTTAAATACTTATGTTTTATTTACTTTTTTCTGCTGGGAGCTATTTTGAAAGTGCTGAGACATCTATTTCCCAATCCCACCACTAGATCATTGGAGAACCAAACTCCAGCTGGAATTAGTGATTCAATTTGGTGATTCACGCTAGAGAATGATTTGAAATCAAGTTCTTTAAAGGACATCTGAACAATGAAACCATACTTGAACACACCATGGAGAATGCATTTACAGACATGGCCACGGAGAGCATTCTTCTCCTGAGCGTGAAGTTTTCAAAATAGGGATTTTCGTTTCTGGAGGTTTGCACATGCAGACTCCAAGACAAAAAGCACAATTCATTCAAATCTTGCACGGCGCTCGCCCGATCATCTTGAAATTTCTTCTAGATATACATTTGGGCTTAACTGGTTAAAAAATATTCCATAAGAAGGGTTGACAGGAGACTTTTTTCATTTTTAAAATTGCTCAGTATTGAAGTAAGCAAAGATGCAAAATGGAGCAAAAATCATAGCTTGGAAAATGTATTTCGTATTTGGATTGGGTTTTCTGCAGGCAATGTTAACGGAAGTCATACAGATAGGGATGATACTCGGTACTCTTCATTCAGATAAATATTCTTTGAGCCCAAGCTCACTTTGAAGCATTTATTCAAGCAATGTTTATAACGGATACGTCAGATACGATTCAGGTGTCCTTTAACAACTGTAGCAAACAAAATCATGTCAGAACCTGTTTCTGGTGCCTCTGTAGGTAGCTTTGCATGGCAGCTTCTAGTAAAATAATGACAAAATATTTAACTTATGGAAAATAGAAAAACTAAATATTCTTAGAGCCCAAGCTGACTCCAAAACATATATTCACATAAAGTATACAACGGATACGTCAGCTATGATTCTTAATCAACAATACTTTGGCCCTTCTTGGCAAGGGTCCTCATCAGGCTGCCAAATCTACCTTCCCTGATGTTGATCCAGAACATTGACAGCCTGACAAGGACCCTTGCCAAGAAGAGCCAAAATAGCCTATCACTGACAGTCTAGTACACTAGGCCCTTTTTTGACACCCATTCACAAACGGGGTGGCATGCCCCCAGGTATGAGTAGGGTACTCATACGTATGTGTACCCCTTCTTCCCCAGAGGTCTACCAGTCTACTACACTTTCTAAATCAGAATTAATTACTGCTTACCGACTGCTTCGTCAGGTCTAAGGATTACAGCACTAAATAGCCCTGCTTCAGAGGAATATTTTGGTATACTTCTACTATTTTTTTGAATCTTGTATCCAGGTAAAAGGAGTCACTGGAACGAAGCTAACACCAACTTCTGAAAACATGGCGGATTGCTGTGGTACAAAAAGGACCGTGCACGCTACCTCGCGTCAACAAACAGTGTTGCCAGATGTCTCCGCAGCATCTAGTGAGTGACAGACGAAGCAAAAGTTGCGTTTTGATCGAATTTTTGTTCGCCGGTTGTTTAATTTCCGATTTCCGAAAGCCGCCAAGGTTTACCGTTTGCTTAGTTAGTGTTTTTACGACTTCGGCAATCCTTGCCCGGTCGAAGTTTCTTCAGTTGCGTTTTTTATCGAAGTTTGTTCCACCTGGCATTGATTCGCATAGTATTGTCTGGAATTTTATGACGTATCGAAGAGGTATTTTTTAAACCAAGACCCAAGCAACAAATTGATGGGACCAGAATTTGAACAATTATGCTGATTGCCTAACAGATTGCAGTGACGGTCAGCTCACATTTTAAGCTCCCCTATTTTGTCTTCGCCATTGCGATCTTGTTTTCCCGCCCTATCTAGAATTGCCAACGGTTAAGATGTGTACACACAGTCCGATTTCCGCAGTCAGGTGCGAATATCTTCTTTCGCCGAAGAACTGTGACGCATATACGTTTTATTCCGTAATAAAGTATATTTCGCAAGCTTATTTCGGTGTATCCTCAACATAGTAATTCACTCCTTTTTTCAGTATCTGATTTTTTCATAGCCTCGTCTCAGTTATGACTCTGTCCGTGTTACCTTCTCAATATAACAAAATTTGTTGTGGTGTTGGACGTCGTATGGAGTGTTTGTATTTCCTAGGTCTGGATGTGTGAGCAGGCTACGTACGATTGAAATTTAAGTAATTGTCATGAATCGTGTCAAAATTCTGCATACTCTTTCGTTTAATCAGTATAAAATGGAAGTCGTGATTTTAATTGCTGTCCTGAAGTGGCAAAACTAGATATTGGTTGCCATCCCCCGCGACCAAATTGGTCTCCGACTTACTTATGCCTACAATCGGAACAGGGGCGTAATTTCGTCAAAATCCTGGGGGGGGGGGGGGGGCAAAGTTGGAGCCGATTTTCCCAACTCAAGGGAAAATGAGCAGTTTTATTTCAAGAAGAAAAACGTAATAAAAACAAAGAAACACGAGAGATATTTTACTAATCAACCAAAGCGAAACGACGCTTCTTCAAGTTCGCGAAACTGTCCACTGCGCGATTGACGTCAAGCTTCTTGCTTTTTCAGGTTCAAGCTGGGGGGGTTGCCCCCCCCCCCCCCCCCGCCCCATAGCAAATTACGCCCCTGCATCGGAAGTAGACTCTGTGCCACCCGTTCACTTCTAAAAGTAATCATTTGCCTACGTCAAGTTAAAATTTAATAGATTTATTCTAGCTCAAATGCAGAACTCGTTCATAGTTTCACAAGTCATGATCCGGCCCCTTTTCTGAGGCTATCTTCTTGCTCGGATGTACACGAACTTATATGTAAATCTTTCCACAAATGTGTAAAGTAGGCTATCTGCTGAGGGCGAACAAAGGTGAACTTCAAAATCTATGCTTGGGGACGTTTCGATTGGAGACATTTCGAAGACAATCCCGTCTTGCCTCGTAGAGGTATCTCTCAGACACACGATTTCGGCTCTAGCCTACTTTAGCTCTAGTCTACAGTGAACGAATTGAAAACGGATTAGCCATCTTGCCACAATAACGTTTCCACTCTTCCGCAGACCGTACTCAAACTCTTTCCCCCTTTCCGATCCGACACCAATTGGCCGCTTTAATTAACCCTTCAACAGAGCTCTTTAAAGATTACGCAATTTCTCTATGGTGAAAATACACTCAGGTAGCACTTGATTTTCCTAAGGGGCTGCTCACTGACTGTTTTGGCTACACCAAGAGGCTGGCGGCAGGGACTTAACACCTTGCAACAGAAGTGAGTAGCCCCATGGACCCCCCCCCCCCCCCTTTCCAGTTCGCGAATCAGTTCGCACCCGTGAGAACTCAGTGCATTTCGCAGATGACCCAACACATCAATTTTTAATAAAACTAACCACATAGGTGTCTATACCAAAAGCTTCAAGGTACTCTCGAGGTCAACTCTTTACGCATAAAGACGTGTTGCAATTTTATTGCACTTGCACCTTCGCTCAAGTACCATATACCGATCACTTTTCGGTCCGTCGGTCGGCCCACTTTCCTCGAGTTAGGGTACTACCAGAAGTGCTAGGACAATGCAACTTAAATTGACAGCCATATCGGGGACCCGACTAAATTAAATTTGAAAAAGTCACTTCCCCTCTCTGACCAACGTGGGGGGAGTGGAGGGTTTAGGAACCCGGAATATTGAGGCATGCATAACTTTCGAACGGATGATCGGATCGTGATGAAACTTTATATTTGGAAAGATATTGTGTCTCAGATGTCCCATTTCAAGTCCTGAGAACTGGAACCGGTTCTCAGGAAACCGGGTATCTTTTTTTTTTTTTTTTTTTTTGCAATCAAACAAGTTTAATCCGAATAGCTAAACGCTAGAAAAGGAATCTTGTGAAACGCATAGACTGGAGCGATTGGGATGAAACTTGGTTGGAAGAACAAGCACAAGCCGTAGATACATTAAGTGACAGAACAGGATTCCGACACTGTGGGAAGTTGTATGGGGGGGGGGGATTCCGTCGATCGCGAGTTAAGGTACTTCCGGATGTGATAGGACGATCAAACTCGACTTGAACATTAGACTTGACGAGATTGTAACCATCTCATGTTAACCGCCAAGTACAAAAAATACATTTCAGCAAAATATACGTGATATGTCGAGATATATTTATATCTCCCTTAAACTATGCATATTAACCGAAAAGTCAAAAAAATACTTTTGATCGACGATATGTATCCATGATCGTTAAAGGCCCATAACCATTTTGGCCTTGAAATTTAAGATTACAGATCAGTTTCTAGCACCCTTAAAGTGTGCATCATCACAGCCAAGTGCTAAAATAAATACGTTTTTACCAAACTATCCATTCTCGCAATCTCCTATGGCACATGATCACTTTCAAGGGTCTTGCTTACAAATGATCACAACACACCCACGAATTGGCATATTCTTTTCCTACTTCCTGAATCAGCCTTGCAAATGTCATATGAGCTTCTAGCTTTTGTTCATCGAAGGTTGAAGATGCCTTCAAACTACAAGAGTTGCGTTTTTGATCGAAGTTTGAAGACCTCAAAGGTCTTTTTTTAATTACCGTGTTTGGTCGCCGGTCACAGTTTATTCGTCCTTCGAACTCTGAGCGTCGAACTTCATGAGCTAGCAAGTTCGAAAATGGCTTGAATCGTCGAAAAAACGTCAACCGGGCAAGGATCGCCAGAGTCGTAAAAACACCAATTAAGCAAACGGTGAACTTCGACGGCGTTTGAAAACTAAAATTAAGCAACCGGCTACGCTAACGGCGATCAAAACGCAATTAAGTTCGAAGTTTGCTCGAATCGTCGAAGAAACGTCGACCGAGGCAAGGATCGCCAAAATCGTAAAAACACTAATTAAGAAAACGGTGAACTTCGACGGCGTTCGAAAACGGAAATTAAGCAACCGGCTAAGCCAACGGCGAACAAAACTTCGATAAAAAACCCAACTGAAGAAACTTCGACCGGGCAAGGATTGCCGAAGTCGTAAAAAACTAACTAAGCAAACGGTAAACCTTGGCGGCTTTCGGAAATCGGAAATTAAACAACTGGCGAACAAAAATTCGATCAAAATTGCAACTTTTGCTTCGTCTGTCACTCACTAGATGTTGCGGAGAGTTCTATAATCTACTGTGGCAATTCACACTATCGTTTGACATCTGGCAACACTGTTTGTTGACGCGAGGTAGCGTGCACGGTCCTTTTTGTACCACGGCGATCCGCCATGTTTTCAGCAGTTGGTGTTAGCTTCGTTCCAGTGGCTCCTTTACCTGGATACAAGATTCAAAAAATAGTAGAAGTATACCAAAATATTCCTCTGAAGCAGGGCTATTTAATGCTGTAATCCTTAGACCTGACGAAGCAGTCGGTAAGCAGTAATTAATTCTGATTTAGAAAGTGTAGTAGACTGGTAGACCTCTGGAGAAGAAGGGGTACACATACGTATGAGTACCCTAGTCATACCTGGGGGCATGCCACCCCGTTTGTGAATGGGTGTCAAAAAAGGGCCTAGTGTACTAGACTGATCACTGATGAAGAACTGTAGCTGACGTATCCCTTGTATACTTTATTTGAATATACCGAAACACTGGTCAAACAATTTAAATACAATTTATTAACAGTCTCTTATTTTCTTGGAAAAAGTTGATTTTATTAAAATCAGTCGTTTCTTGTAAAAAAATAGTCAATTTTTTACCAATTTTGCAGGTACTTTTCAGTTTTAGTACAGTATCTAAAAAAGATGAGGTATTTTAGGTGATTCTGTGCACGAATAAATGGCCACAACATGTGAACAGGCACAAATACAAACTATAAACAATGGTTCTTGCTATGCTAAGTTATTTGTCAGGGATTGTCAACAACAATTTTGTCATAGAGTCTAAAGAATAACTTACTTGCAAGTGCTTAGCCTGTGAATATGGCTTGTAACTCGTGCCCTGTCACAAAATCTTAAAATTTGAGGCAACAAATTTGAATGATGTGCCCCAAGCTTGTTTTTGTCTGGTTTCTTCTTTTCTCTCTTAAAATCGACAGATATAACAAGCGTCAACTAAACAGATTAAGATGTCCCGCGAGAAGTACTAAATCGAGTTCGACGACTTTCTGGTCTGAGCAACATGTTATCGAAGGAAGGAGCAAACTCCGATCCGATGCCACACTGTAAAGAAGAAGAAAGAGTCACCCCCTTGACTATTTGAACGAATTGAACGACGAAAACGGACGGAAACTAAAAAATCTGTCAATTTTCAACCAATTAATTATCACCCCCTGAGACCAAACTGCGAGCGCAGGCAAACGCTCCCAGCCGTTTCCACACCTTTTGGCCCGTTGTGAAGAGGAACGAACCGTGGGAACGGCCCCCACGTTAAGATAAGTGCCCTAACCACCTTTTCTTTGATAACAACCCATGCTTTCCCTGGACTTTGAGCAAGCCCAACGAGATGTTAAAGAATATGTATAACGTGCTTTCGTCAGGAAACGGTGAAGAGACCGAGATGAACACGTCAGAAGAAGGAGCCAATGATACATTCATAACCGTAGCAAATAGGTCCCTCCTATCACCCGCTGAGGAAGTGTTAGCACTTCCAGCATCGACTAGCTCTCATGGAGGTAGACAAGATGAAGAACCTCGTGAATTGAAAAGAACTAGGAAGTCTGACTCCCCCCCAAGCCCCAAAACTGGAAAATCAACAACTACAGCGTCAAAACCGACAAGAACAGCAGCGTCACAACAGATAACAGGAGGACCGACAGCAGCAAACCTAATGGTAGCAGTAAGAGCGCATCCACTGGATGACAACCAGAAATTCAGTATCAAAGATGTTGAGAAAATACGCACTGCAGTTTTTCGAAAGCTGAAATCCAATTTCAAGCTTAATATACTAAGATCTGGGAATCTAGACCTTTATTTGCAGGAAGGCCGATCAACCACTGAAGGCCTTGGCTTTGAAGGAAATTGACGGAATTGCAGTCAAGATGGAAAAAATCGCAGCAGCTGAACCAGCCACATGCAAAATAGTGGTGTACAACGTACCGGTGAACTACACAGCAGAAGACATCTCTACTAGCAGCCTTGATGAGACGGGAAATCCATTAGAAATACTTGAGAAACACGCCTAAACCGGAGGGAGGGCCCCAACCTTACTACAAGTAAGTCAGTTTCTTTGGTTATCCAGCAGAAAATACCACCCCAGAGAGTATATATCATGGGAGAGTCAAAACCAATGAAGGAGTACAAGGAGAAACCGATGCAGTGTCGGAATTGCTTCTTGTTTGGACACACAACAACAAGATGCATGACACCAGACAAAAGTTGTTCGAATTGCTCAGAGAAAGGTCACCTAGATTCAGAGTGTGTTAAGGAACCAGCATGTAAAAACTGCAAGGGTCCGCACAAAGCAACTGACACAAGGAATTGCACTGCATATGCCAAGAGATGCACCATAATTAGACTAGCGGAGTCTAAAAAGATACCAATTGGACTAGCAGCAGCCATTATCAACGACAGTGGTCCCCAGATGCCCAAAAAAGAAGAAAAGAAACAAGGAGTCCAAGGTCCTTCAGCAGACCCAAAAGGATGGCCAAAGCTACCCCCTCAGCAAACAAGAACGCCGCTAACATTGTCCACCCCAGCCTCACCGTTATCTACACCAATTAGGTTAAGAAGATTGTCAACATTACCTGGCATCCCGCCGAGTCAGCGACCGAAAATACCATCCCACTCGTCAACACCAGTTGCCCCTCCCATCACACCAAGGGCCCAACGACCAACAACTCTCCCAGGAATATCCAGTGTGGGGACACAGAACACACCAGAAAACCAGAAACAGAGCATCCACCAAACACTGAAGCAGATGAACGAAGCACTCCAATCAATAATGTTGCTGCTGTCACTGACAGAACTGATCAACAGTAGCAATCACACAGAACCAATGAAGAACCTGATGAAAATGGACGCGGTAACAAACTTCCTTGGACAGGAAGTCTTTACAGCAGCATCACTCATCTTCCAGGGAATGGAAAGCAATGCCAAAAACCTTGAACAAATCACCCACAGGCACAACAGTAGAGACACAACCCGGACATCGAATTCCAACCAAAACCACAGCAAATCATCAGCAGCAACTTCACAAGCGTTCCAGTCAGCAGAGGCAGAAATGGAAACATCCCCATCCATAGGAGTCAAAGATGGATCCTAGGAAAAAGAAAGATGACAACATCACAAATCACAACCATCTAACTATATTACAGTGGAACATCAACTCAGTCAGTAAGGAAAAAATCCTGAAGATGAGGAATTTTGCAGTTAAAAAAGATGTAGATGTGATTTGCCTCCAGGAGACAAACCTCAACGAATTCAGGAATCTCGAAATCAAAGGATACAGCATATACAGGAAAGACAGGAGCTCTAATAGAAAAGGAGGAGGTGTAGCAATCCTAGTCAAGAAAAAACTGAAGCATACCCCAATCCCAACTAAAGTCTGGCCAGAGGACAATGATGCAGTTGGAGTAAAGATAAAAAGAAAAGACCAGAGACCACTAGCAGTATATTCATATTATAATCCTAACGGAAATAACAACATAGAAGAAACAGTAAAGGAAATCATGACATCAAATACAGAAGTAATTATATTGGGTGACTTCAACACACATAGTTCCCTATGGGGAAGCAAAAGGTCAAATAAATCTGGAAAATGCATAGAAAAAGTGTTAGCAGAATTACCGGATGCTCTTGTTCTCACACCTAAACACTTGAATACTTACATATGCCCAAGGAACGGTATACCATCAACAATAGACCTCCAAATAGGAAGCAGTAAATTGTCTGACAACATTGTGATCGAAACAATAGACGAACTTTTTACTGACCATTTCGCGGTTCTGACGACCCTTGACGAAATACACAACGAACCAGAAGCGCAAAATCCAAGGTTCATGACGAAGAAGGCCAACTGGAAGGTCTTCGTGAACTTCCTGAATCAGTATTCATACGATGATTTACAGTCCACCCAAGATACAGAAGAAGCAGCTAGATCACTCAACAAAATCATTCTAGACGCAGCCAAAGCAGCAATCCCTATATCAGGCCAACAAGTTGTGGAAACAAGGCCATCAGCGAAGACACAGAAACCCTGGTGGACCCCAGAGTGCAAACAAGCCGTGGATACGAAGAAGAAAGCACAGAGAAAACACAGCAAACATCCATCAATAGAAACACTTATAGAGATGAGAAAGGAAGAAGCAAGAGCTAGGAGAATTATAGCAGAAGCCAAGAAAGAGTCATGGGGCAAGTTTTCTAGTTCTCTTGAGCCAAATCAATCGTCAGGGAAAATCCATGACTACATATGTAGGATGAATGGAAAACCAGCTAGAAAACAACGTCAAGTCTACGACATTAAAGTAGACGGAAGAGAACTAAAAGATGACCGAACAAAGACAGAAGTTTTCGCAGACCTCTTTCAACACACAGACAACCATCCTGTCCAAACACCATGTAATACTCAGAGCAATGAAGAAGAAAGACCACGAACACAGTTACCACACTCCAAAGAATTCGGAGCACCATTTTCCATGGAAGAAATTGAGGACGCCATCAACGGCATAAACACAAAGTCTGCTGCCGGAATTGACGAGATCGAGAACGAGTGGATAACAAAAACTCCAGAAACATATCGCATTCAAGCACTCAAAGTCTTCAACTCAGCATGGACTAAAGGCCTCTTCCCATCAGTATGGAAAATGTCTACAATAAAAGCCATCCTAAAGCCAGGAAAGCCATCAACCGACCCAAAATCATTCAGACCAATATCTCTACTCCCATGTATTGGAAAAACCTTTGAGAGAATGATTTACAGAAGACTGGAATGGTTCATAGAAACAAACCTCATCATACAACCAGAGCAGACTGGTTTCAGAAAGAGGCATAGTACTATAGACAACATAATTAGACTAGAAAATTTTATTAGAACAAGCCTTGAAGAAGGAAAAATTGCAATCGCTATCCTCTTCGACTTCGAAGGAGCATATAACAACGTCTCCCACTCACTCCTGGTCAAAAAGATGAGAAAAATTGGATTCCCCGAGACATTTTGCAAGTTCTTAGAAAACTACCTGAAGGACCGAAAATTTTCTGTGAAGATAGGAAAAGAAATGTCAACAGAGAGAGAAATTACAAAAGGACTCCCACAGGGAGCCATCTTAAGCACGCTGCTATTCCTGATCTTCATATCTGACATCAACCTAAAAGATAAACAAGGATTAAAGGGCATGTTCGCCGACGATCTCCTCTCATGCCACAAGGGGGACGACTTAACCTCCGTATCAAAGCTGGCGCAGAAATCACTCGACAGCATCAACGAATACTCAGCAATAACCGGAATTCCGCTTTCAGCTGGGAAGACCAAAGTCATCGTCTTCCATAGGAAGAGAAAATTTACCAACCCTGAAATCAAACTGAACGGAATTACCTTAGAAGTGGCAACAACAGGAAAAGTCCTCGGATTGACATTTGACCAGAAGCTGACATGGCTACAACAGATACTGGAAATAAAAGCGACAGCGATGAGGAGAATCTCCATAATGAAGCGCATGGCAGGAACCAAGTGGGGATCTAATCCCCAATCCATGATGGAATTCTACAAGTTATACAACAGAGGGAAAATGGAATATGGGATACAGGCATATGGAACATGCTCTACGAACCTCCTAAGAATACTAGAGACCATACAAAATATGGCAATTCGAATTGCATATAGTCTCCACTCACACACCCCGGTAGATACTATTCGACAGATAGCTGGAATAAGCAAAATGGAAGACAGAGTAAAACTACTTGTTGTAAAGTATTACTCAAAAATACAATGTTACGGGATCAAGCATATCGTCTATTCGTCAGTATTAACGTCTGGAATTGCCCCTACCAACAAGAAACAAAGCTCTCTCCAAACGTTCCAGTCACAGGTGGCAGATTGGAACGAAGACCTGAAAGAAGAAAGTCGACCCCACCCACCAACAGCCCCCTGGACAATGAACACCAGCGATGTCGAACTAGACCTGATCCCATTCAAGAAAGACGAGATGCCAACCCAGACTACAATCCAGTATTTCCTCTCACGAAAGTACGAGGCCTACGAAAATCATCTTGAGATTTATACAGACGGCTCCGTGCAAGGCCACAAGAGCGCAGCAGCTGCATACATCCCAGCATACAACCTAATAGTACAAAAAAGACTCCCTGACAATTCTTCGGTACTGACAGCAGAGATGAAAGCCATACTTATGGCCCTGAAGGTCACTACCCAGAAACCACCCTCTACCAACAAGATCGTTGTTTTTAGCGACTCCAGGTCTTCACTGATGATCCTGAAAACCATCAAGTGGGAAACCGGAGACAGCGATACAGCAGAACTGAGAGAAGTAATGAGGGAACTACAGGAACAAGGAATAACCATCAGATTTCAACACGTCCCTAGTCACTGTGGTATCGCGGGCAACGAGGTAGCTGACAAGAACGCACAACGGGCTCTTGACAAAACAACACCAACCAACAATAGACCTGCAGCGTTCCGAGATGTCCTAAGGAACAGACTCAAGAAAACAGCAGTTGCTCCACTTCCCGCACTGACATCCCCTTTCAAATCAAGATCCGCGAGCACAACCTTCTTCAGGCTGAAGAGCCAAGCAGTGCTACTGAACAGAGAATTGTTCCGACGTAAGCAGAGCATCACCCCTCTATGCAGACACTGCCGTATTTGGGAGGAATCCTTACAACACACCCTATTCGAATGCAGACAATTACAAGAAAGAAGGAAGAACATGCTATCAACCTTCAGACGACTCCAACTAAAACCAGAAGTAGCTACCATAGGCCTCACCCACAAGATACCGAAGAAAGAAGAAACGGAAGTTTTCACAAAAATTCTGGAACTACTAGCATCGTCGAATATCACGATATAAGAGATTGAGGACTTCAACCAATAGTCAACCGACTACAAAAAGAAAAAGTCTAAGAGGGTCAGTGGATCCCAATGACTATATCATAGAAGAAGAAGAAGACGTCACCCCGGTGACGATCGGCAAATCAATAAGGAAATCAGCGGGAGAGAACCCAAAGAAGAAAAAGCTGAACTCATGCTAAGGATTCCTGATTCTGGATGATCTGGATTCCTGATGATGAATTCTTGATTTGGTTGCTGCCAGACTTCTATAGCCTTGATTATAGTGGGCTGCTTCTACTATTGGGTATTCAAAAGATGGTGAGTCTTCGAGCAGCTTCATAGGAGTTGTAGTGCAACCGGAAGAGATCACCCCGGACTATCCTAGTCTAGTCTTCAGATTGTGCCTAACCATGAGAGTGTTCCAACCTTTAAACAATAGTAACTAATAGTTACCATTTTTTTCCTACGGCTACATCACAAAAAGTTACTAAGCTGCACTCAGGCTACACTGGCTGTTCCAACCTTCTTGAAATAGTAACTAATAATAACTACTTGCTTACCATGCTCGGGAGCATAGTGAGCATGGTAACTACGAGTCTACCATGCATCTCTGCACATCTCTGTAACTTAATTGGTTGGATTCTCCTGGGGAATTAGATTTTGCTGCAAAATAGAACAATCATTCCAGCCCATGTTCCAGCCTTGACGCAAGAAGCCAAAATTGTGGCAGGTGAATGTGTATTCTTGCGAATTCGATTTTAGGTTGGAACATGATTGCAGTGCTTCCACTCTTCCCGATTTCTCGGGAGATCTCCCGGCTTTTTTGGAAATCTCCCGACCAAAATTTTCTCCCGATAATCTCCCAATTTTTTTAATTTTGCCAAAATTATAATAAGGTTATATTTCGGTCCGAAAATTTCGGTCCAGAGGCCCAAAGTTTTGCTAAAATGATTCTGTATTTTTTCTATAGCACGACTCTTCGATATATTTACGGGGATTCGGTAGTTGTACAGAATACTAAATAGGCTGTCGGTAAGAAAAACTTCCGTAATCGGGATTCGGTATAGTTGCCAGTATTCTGTAGTTATCACAAATTTGGTGCGAGAATTTACTGAAACCATCTGGTAATTTTTCGATGCCAGAACTATTTGGTATACTTATGGAGATTTTGTTGTTACATGGAATCCCAAATAAGCTATCGGTTCAGAACTATTCGGAATAACAACTGGGATTCGGTAATTTGTTCATTATAATTGCCAGGATTCGGGAGTTACCACGAACCTCGAAACTTGTAAGAGGTCGAGTGAAGCACTGGTCGCGGACAAAAGGGATGATCTATGATTTCATCGATAGTCCTTACTTTTATTTGGATCCCAAAAATAAAGTCTAATTATAAATATTTCGAGAGTTCCGCCTGCATCGCTTTTCGTAATATTCTCTATTTTCTGGAAGGGCGCATCATTTGACTAGGGTTTTAAGCCGGTTTTAGGATTGAGATTCCGAAACATTAAAAGGTAGAATCCAGCAAAATAAAATCTGGCCTGCGCCGCTCACTTTATGTGATTATGGGTAGTATTGACTAGACTACCCTTGATGTTGCTGCCAGAAAGTCGCTTCATCCGGTTCTTGGAACTTCTTAGAGTCTCTGCATTTAATCCACAAAACAATGATAAAATGTGTAAGAGAAGCAGTTCAGTTTTAGCTTACAGGAAAAAAAAACTGGATTCCGAATAAATTTAGCCTGGGGCACTCGATTTAATTTTCTATTTTCTTTAATAGATAGAGTTGTTGCTGGAATCATGCTCGGCAATATGTTCTTCCAGTGGGCTTCGTCAAAATGCCGCCTAATAGTTGGCTTATCGTCTTTTCATGCTGCCCATTAATGTTAAAAACAACCACCACCGATCAACCGAGAAGGCAGAAAGAGATCTACACGAAGTGGAACTCAACGCCATTCAAACCTTATGATGATGATCATCCTACGTAATCCTTTCTGTTCCATAATTTAAAGAGGATTTTAGGATTCTGTAAAATTTTTGAGAGATTGGGTAAAATTTTTACTCTGCACCCCCCCCCCCAATAAAAATGCACTTGCAACGCCTCTGCTGACGCCTGATGGTTGCTTTGACAACTAGGGCTAAATTGTTGGAAAAATGGTAAAGTGACGATTTAAATCCTCTACTTTCGATCTTCCTACTGTCCCCAAGGTGATAAAAGGTCAGGTTTCCAATGGATTTTCAGTTCTCACGGGATGCACCCATTTCGTAAAACTGCACAGAAAAATCGAGTAATTTTCAATCCAGAAATCCGCGTTGTTTCTGAAATTTGCAAAATCTGGGGAAGCCGTAGAAGCCAGGGCGGCCTCTACGGAAACGGAAAGAGAAATTTTCAGTAGACCTCAAGTGTCCTTTAAATTTTAGAGGTGTAAATCGGAAGTTTTCTGTCAGCATGGCTATGAAACTAGTCATATACTAAAATGTGTCATTTACGCATCGAAACTAGAAGTACGAGGAATTATATGAGTATTTTCACATGCTAACAAGTTGAATGCAGTTACTCAATGCCTTTTTTGTAAAAAAGCTAACTCTAAAATTGCTTTGTCAGACATGATCACTGTTTTAAAACTCCCGATTTTCCCCCTGATTTCTTATGATTATCTCCCGAAAATCTCCTGGTTTTTTCGAAGCAGTTCCTGATTTTCAAAAAAAGAAAGTGGAAGCACTGCATGATTGTTCGTTTCAGTACTTGTTTTGGTGGGTTTGTAAATTTTTTGTCAAATACAAACTGTCCTACCACGTATTTCTAAAGTTCCCTTAAGTGACCCATCATGCATACATAGAGCGCGTCCCACCCTATTTGCCGTAGTTTCTATTTGACGGTGCAAAACGGATATGTCAGCTATATTTTGTTCGAGCTATTTTTCGCCCCTTCTTGGCAAGGGTCCTCTTCAGGCTCAAGCCGCTAAACTGGAAAAAATGAACTCTTATCCGTTTTGCACCGTCAAATATGATTCGCAGTCAGCTTGGGCTGAAGGAACATCTTATCGTAGTTTCTACGTATGACCTCACAGGATCCTAGCTTCTTGGCATCGAGGTTGGAACACAGTTTGCATTTTTGGCAAAATATTGTGCAGCGGGCTGATTGGACTAATTACAATAACTAACATTAACCATGCTCCGGCAACATGGTATCGAAATGGAAGGTCACCTGTTTGACGATTTGAAAAATGGGTGATGACCTGAATCAAACGGAATGATTAATCAAACAGAAAATCAGCGGTAGACAACTCAAAGAAGAAGAAGCTAAACTCTTGATGTGGTTGCTGCCAGGTATTCCTGGATCTGAAGAGTTTCCTAACGAAAATTTCTAGAATAACCTTGATTATAGTAGGCTGCTTCTACTGTTCGGTATCATAAGATGGTGAGTCTTCCAACAGCTCCACAGGAGTTATAGTGCAACCTGAAGAGATCACCCTGAACTATCCTAGTCTAGCATAAAAATCCGGTCAAAATCTAAACCTGTCTAACAATAATTTCTTTTGAAGAAAAGTTGTTACAGAATTTGTTCTTCAACACTCAATCGAAGTGAAACTCTTATGCTATCCGTGGTAACCCTTGTGAAGTTATCTTTTTTACTCAGCCAGCTGGGGGAGCCCAACCAAGCGATCTGATTGGCTCTGCATAAGACAAAGTAGAGCTAGGGTCTGGTCTCTTTAAGGGCAGTTCTGGCGTCTAGAAAGCTTTGCGAGCTTCTGCGCCGGCTGTTTTAGCGACTTTGGCTAAAACTCACTTCTCTTTCCAGAGCTCTTCTTACACTCCGCTAGTTTTCGCCAGCACTTGGAAAGTTAAGCCACTTCATGAGTGGAAAGTGATCTTGGCAAGTCAGTGAAAAGTTGTAAATGTTCAACTGAGGCGCACCGACTTCTCGTATTTTCTTGCACTCAGTGGATTCTCAGTTTGCTTTTCGGAAAGCGAATCCAAGATATCCACCAGTAATAAGAAAGCCAGAATCTGCCAAGCATAAAGGCACAAGAAAAAAATAGAAAGTTGTTGCACCTTTACAACTTCTCACTGGCCAAAATCATTTTCCACTTGTGAAGTGGATTAGTTACAAGGCTCTCTGGAATAAAAATAAAAACAACACAGACAGGTTATCAGTCTTACCAGAGTTCCTGCTGAACCAGTAATTAGTATCACTTATGATCCTTGGGACCAGCACAAGTAAATTGTAACAGTTATGGCACCAAAATAGCAGAATAATAAGAGGGAGGGGCTAATTACTTATTACGGTGGCCTCTGGCGTAAAATAATAACAAGAATTGTAGCCGAATAGTTCAGTAGTTCAATAGAACTCTCAGATCTCTGTTATAGCTTCTCAATTTTCAGTCCTTGTAGACAGCTCGTCTTGCTTCTTTGTTCTCGCTTTTATAAAACGCTAATTTAACCACCCTTTAAAACCTGCATAGAGGGGTTTACATCTGCCTTTTATTGACCAATCAGGAAGGATAATCTGGAGTAGAGAATGAGATTAGAGACTTGATCACCAAAGCAACTTCTCAGTTCTGCAGAATTGCAAAACCTTTCACATTCTTGATTCAGACGAATATGCAAGAAAAGGGAATTAGCGTCTTCTTGAATAGTAAATAAATACAAAAAAAGAGAATTGTGGGAAGAATCCGACTTGTTGCATGATGAGAGGACATAAGGAGATTTGGTGAGCTATGTGATATTCATGTCTTGGAAGTTCTACATTTTTTAATGGTTTAGAGGATAGATTTAAAGTATTATCGATGCCAGGAGCATGCCAATCCACAGATTTGTTAACCCCAGTGTAGGTAATTGCAAGATAAATCTCAACGCATAGCTACCAAAACGTAATTTGCAATCAACAATGAAAAATTCTGATTGTGCTCTGTTGCAAACATTTTCTGTTATCTGGCAGCTCCACAAGGGAGTTTAACATTGCCAGACAGTAGGGCTTGTTTGTACTGCAATTGCACTTTACAGAGACAACTTAAGAGTTGTTTGTTCTTCTCTGATGTTTTGGGATAGGGCTGTATTTGAGTGTTTCCAGTAATACAAATTCTGGTTGGATTGCTGATGGTTAAATCAGTGTCCTGATTTCACTTATAAAATCTGGTACATGGTTCAGTACGATACTGAACGCTGAACCCTACGATATGCAGAAAGCTACTGAAATTTTGGAAGTTGATGAAAATTTTGGTTCATTTCACATGGGAAGAGATGCATTTGTTACGTCCACTGTCTTGCCTGAACTAACAGTGATGACCAGACTTGTTTTCAGTTTATCTCAGCGATATTTTACTTATTGATTCTGGACAGGTACCGGACTTTACTTAAATACTTAGCCATAATCTTTGAGAGCTGAGTCAACAGATGCTTTCAAACGACATCTGGATGGTGAGTGGCGAGATGCACCGTGGAAATTCGACTGTGAAGCACCGGAATCTTCCACCAGAACGTAACCATCAACAACAGTCATCACAAGGAGTGATTCAACAGGATCGAAAATCCTTATTTCACTCCAAGCTGTGATTTAAGGTAATTTTAAGGTAATAAGGCTCAAGCATGCCTTAAATCCAAATATCCATGCAATAATTCATCTTCCTCTTTTGTCATAATAAAAATTTCGTTTTTTTTTTGCTTTGTCTTCTTTTGAGATTGAGAGCCGGTAAGAAAAAAACAAAAAAAAGTATGAGATATATTGGAGCACAGATCTAATGACCAAACTAACTAGTAGCATGCAGTGATATTCAGGTCTTGTTCCAGATTGTTCTTCGAGAGTGAACGATGAGTACTCCCGAACACCGAGTTTGTCTTCGAAGAGCTGTCCCCGTCGTTTACGCCGAATAACGCTGACAGAGAACTCGAGAACTTTGAACTTGTAAATGTTTTGGTGAGTCTCTGATATACCGTAGTTCCTCTTGTGGAAATTTGAACGGTGGTGTGAAAATGTGAACAGCGATGGGTAGAGACTCGGGTAGAGTAGTTCTCATCTTCATTAGCTTCTGAATGGTTACTTACTTGTTATCTCTACTGCCCTATCCAGCTCCTGCTAGATTTCCGATTCTGATCATTTGTTTGGGTGCATCTCCTTACTTGTTCCTTTTAGCAGCTTACGGTTAGCATTCTGGACTTCTTTTCGGATAAAGTGTTAAATTTGTTTTCGGTAGCATTGTTGTCTTCCCGTTATTTACAGTGATTCCGGATCTTGATATTACCCTCCCATCTGAACTGCGTAGGAAAATCTTTCTTTCGATGCTATGTCAAACGCTTGTTACCCAATGCCAAACACCAGTCACTGTAGGTACCGTAACTCTAACCTACTCCACTATAGATTGATACGAATTCTGACTGGGTGATTTCTAAACTTCACTGGACCGTGAGTGTTTTGCTGAGTCAGGGTATCCAGCGATAGGCATATGGTATGCTAAATGCTGGATAGAACGAGCTTTTGGCATACGTTAACCCAAAATCAAGAGGTTGTGGTAGACTAGGCTATATTCTGAATGTATGGACCTATTTCCCTAGTTCAGTAAATAACTAATCTTGTTCTCTGTTTACAGGAAGCAATGTCAGTCATTTTGTCTCCATAGTTCAGAACAACAAGCTGCACAATCACACTGGCTTGGATTCATTACACCGAAAATGGTAAGAACCCATACATCTTTACAGTAGCCTAGTTTGCATGCAACTAAAGTCCATGTCGATCGGATAAATCATATTGCTATTGATCTTAAAAAGGCGTTCAATTTAGTCAAGCATGCCAACCTTTTGGACTAGCCATTTACAAAATGTAATGTAGAATATTTTTAGTAAGAATCGTCGCTAGTGTTAGGCTATATCAGATAGGACGCAACTGCTAAATATAAATCAATCTATTCCGAATGTCTCCCGGGTTTTTTTACGGAGTACCGCAAGGTACAATTTTAGGTCCTTCACTGTTTCTCCTCCTGACAAGGAGTTCATTTTCCGACCTGTGGAATTACGCGGATGATCTCTCGCTTGTTGAGATTTGTCGGAGAAACATTAAAAGTTCTGTAACATGTGCCTTCGATCGGGTAAGCTTCTTTCCCGATATGGGGCTTCTACCGACAAACTTAATTTAATTTTTCTTTTGTTTTGTCTGGCCTTTCCAAGACTTTTGCCATATGGCATTTTGGAATCAGTTCACTTGTAGCACAGTTGGCATTCTTGCCATGAGCAAACATTGTTCCTTCTTTTTTTCCAGTCTTTTTTTTTCAGCCGCTTTCCATGATCGTTGCCAGGTATGACAACCTTGTTAAAATTTGCACAGCAGGTCTCCGGATGATTATGCTCCTCGGAAACAATGAACGGGAGCATGATACGTCACATAAAGAGCGTGTTCCAGACCACTTGTTTTAGTTACTACGCATGACGTCACGAATTTTGGCTTTTTGGCCTCAAGGCTGAAACGTATTTTTATATTTTCGGCAAAATATCATGAGACTGGCTAATCAGGCAAATCAGGTGACAGATATTCGCAGTTACCACGTGTGCTACGCAGGCTACGCCCCCAAGCGTGGTAAGCAAATAGTTACAATCAGTTACTATTTCGAGAAAGTTGGAACGGTCAGCGTAGTAACTTTTCACGAGGTTAGAACGAAAAGAGTAACTAATAGTTACTATTATTAGAAGCGTGGAACACGCTCAAAGAAAACAAGCATAGCAAGCGTAATAATCACTGTATTGCCAACAAAGGAGATAGATACACTTACGAAGTGAAGAATCTCGGGAATGAGAATGGATGGAAATACTACTGAAGTAGAATGAATTGCTATCATAAGTACGACGTTTCCTTTGAATATCATCATACATTTTTTACTACTATCTAAATTAGTGCCTTATGCTCATGATGTTTGCTTAACTAACTATAATAGCAAACCTAGCCTATCCAAATAGCAAGCTATAATGTAACGTATGACGGTCCCCGATAAGTTGAGATTAAACATGACACAAGGTAGCTAACTTATCTTTCATTGGTCAAGCCGCCTTGTAAGATGAGGGATGCTTATGAAGCGTTGCTCGAAATGTGGAAAAGCCTCTATATTCTCTGTGATTGGGTCGTCCCAGAAAGGGGTACGTTTTTTAGTTTACGTTTACGTTTTTGGGATCCCAAAACGTAAGTGGAGGGATACCTATGACATCGCAAAAGTTGTCCGTCTGTCCGTCTGTAATCACGATAACTCTCTAAGGGAATGAGATATTTTGATGAAACTTGGTGTGAGGATTCGTTGGGTCGTCGGACCAGTCGAGTTCGTAGATGGGCTTTGTAGCCCGACATTTAGGGGTGGGGGAGGGGGTTTAAATTAAGGGGCAAACAAAATATTTTGAAACAGCTAATGTGATAGTCGATTATGGGGTAAGAAGACATGCTGAGCACGATGGTGAAAATCTTGTGAAAATCCGATGACAAAAACATTTTGTCATCGGACGAGTAGTTCGTCCGGAATCCGGCCAAAACCGGAAAGTTTGTTAAAAGTAAAAGTTTTATTTGAAGTTGATTCGATTTAGGGGTAGGAAGACATGCTGAAGACGACGGTGAAAACCATTTTCTCGACGGACACGTAGTTCGCTAGAAATCCGGCCGAAACCGGAAAGTTTGTTAAAATTCTAAGTTTTATTTCGAGTTGATTAGATGTTCGGTTTAGGACAAGAAGACATGCTGAACACTTATGTGAAAACAATTTTCTACCCGGACATGTAGTTCGCCCGGAATCCGGCGAATACGGAAAGTTGGTTAAAAGTAAAAGTTTGATTTGAAGTTGATAAAATGTTTTATTTATGGGTAAAAAGACATGCCGAACACGACGGTTAAAATCATTTTCTCGCTGGAGAACTAGTTCGCCCGGAATCCGGCCAAAACCGGAAATTTTTTAAAAGTAAAAGCTTTATCTGAAGCTGATTAGATGATATATTTAGGGGTAAGAAGAGACGCTGAGTCGGTATATGACAATGGTTTTTTACCCGGACATACAATTATTCCGGAATCCGGTTGTAACCGGATTTTTTTTTCAGTCAAACTTTTATTCAAAGTTGATTAGATGTTCTTTATAGGGATAAGGAGATACGCTGGTTTTGTTTCTGTATATTTTTGTTTTGCTGGACTAGTAGTTCGCTCGGAAATCGGCAGGAAGTCTCGGTCAGTATCGTCAAAATAGATATGGCTTATAGAGGTATATCTGAACTTGGTTTTCTCTGATGATTAGCCTGTCCAAGACTGGATCTGGCGAAGACAAGACTCGATTGTCTGAATCAAATATTAGATTTTTGGGATCCCATCGACACCTTTGGTCTTGTTTAGTTTACTGTCATGCTGATTCAGACCTCCACAACTTTATTTATACAGCTATTATTTTCCGTCTTCGTTTAACTTGTAGGTAAAAGAAAGCCGAGTCGTGGATCCCCTTTCTTACCGTAGTTCATACCCACCCTGCGGTATTTCACTAATTCTTACGTCTGTCGCGGTTCGCTCTTTTCTAGGCCACTACCCCGAGTCTTGTCACCATTATAGTTCTACTGGATAGACCGGCAAGACCTGTTACACAGTTGTCCTGCAGTACGTTGGATAACAGCTAGAAGCAGCATTGTTCTTTTCGTAAATTGATCACGATTTATCTACCACGAAAAAAGCTATCAATGTTCATAGACAAATCCGAAATGCTAAGTCTCCCAGTAAGATCCAGCGGTTCGTTATTGGGGAATGCATAACTTATCACTCCTCTCGCCCGGTAAGGTTGTGATGCTCATTTGAGAGAATATTTAAACTAACACTCCTTCTTTTTCAGGTGGACAAGCGTGATACAAGAGAATTAATCAGCTTCCAGGACAGAATCTGCAATTTGTAAACTGTGTTCAGTGCCTTGCTTCTTCTGGATTCCACGGACGTAGGACTGAAAACGGTCGCTGCCTAGTTTTCAAAGTAGCCGTTTTTCCTCCGAATATTGGTAGAGCATTGACAAAATCAGCCGTCAAATCGCCACGGTCTACGGTTGTCGTGTGATTATGGAACAATTTTGACATGATTAGTGAGGCATTGTTGCGTTTGAAAATCCTTGGCAGGCATATGATCAAAGAAACTTTACATTCAAGCAAGAGGGTTTGTTCCTGCTGATATTCAAGCCGCTGCTTCGTCCGACTATTTATATGGCCAAGCTGTACAGTCAGAACTTACTACAATTACGATATTGGAGCCATGACCAGATCCAAAGGAGAGCCACCAAATTCTTACTATCTGCGTCATCTACTCTCTCTGATACCTTTGTGATCCTTAGAGGTGAAAGTGTTCTGTCCTGCAGTATATTCATACTAATAATTGTCCCCTACTGATAGTGCACGTTGAGCGGTGTTGCTGTATGTTATTGATTAACACTCCCAACCGGAAACGTGCATCCCTGTGTTTTCAGGTTCTGATTCTCCAGAGCAATTTTCAAGTCAAGATTATGTACAATAAAAGTTATTCCTGCGAGTCTCTCTTTCGTAGTTCGGCTTCCTGAAACTGATGCTTAGTAAGTTTGCTGTGCGAATCTGCGTTTGAACTGCTAGCAGGAGAGAAAACGTATCGCATGGCGACAGGTCCTACTGGACGAAGGACTGAGGATAAAAATTGTGGAAAAACCCACAATAAAAGGGAAGAAACCGACTTCACCCTTTTTTTCTCAGTATCAGCAAATGTCAAGTTTGCTAAAAGTCTAGGCTTCATCTTCCAGATTTTTCTTCCGGATACCAGAAAGCCGTTCGTCAAGACGGATCTGAAAGGTGAAGCCAGGTCAAAAACGTCTGGAAGTCCGGGGTGTTGGACACCCCAGATTCCGGATGTCTGGAAGGTACCAGAGAGGCAACCGGTTCGAGAGACAACAAATATGCAGATGTAGGAAGAAACGGGAAAGTGATTGACAGTTGGGCTGGGATGTAATTTGTAGGAGATGTTTGAACTGGGAAGGGGAATCTAGGAAAGGTTAAAGAATAGCAAAATCAGCTGTCATCATTTCATGAAAATTCACTATGCGGAAGCCTGGGACGTCTGAAAGGTGAGGTCTGGGCTGAAGTGAGCGAGACAAATCGGCGCCATCTATAGGTTAGTCTTTGACATGAAAGAAATGAATATAGGTGGCGCTAACGATTCGAAATAAACTGATTTCCTTCAGCAAGTAAGCCTTGAAACTGGCTGGTATCTAACCTTACAAACAGTACAATGGCAGTCACAGAAACATTATTTTGTATGGCTTTTCTGTTTTAGTTTGACAGTTCTTGGTATCTGAGTACGCCTTGAAGAGCCATCTAGCGACTTTTTTACGCCGAAATCACAAAACGTGTTCCACGAAGGGTGTGGGGGGGTGGGCGAAGCCTAAAACTGAAAAAAATATCTATTGGAGGTCTAGGATAGCTTACATGACCAAAAATCATAGCTCCTTTAGTTTATTGATGAAAGACTTTCATTGCTAAAATGTAACCATCAGCCTCTTTGGTCGAGGCGAGAACACGAACCTGTCATGAAAGAGTCTCGCGCTAAAAAGTCGTCCAGTATGTGAGCAGACAGATCGCAAGCCAACAAGACCGATTAGAGAATCTATGTTCCTAACCGATAAATTAGGCTATCCCCCCTTCCCCCAATTTTCAGAGTGCGAGTTCCAGAGGTTTCCCTCACTTCGTTAACTTAAGTGACCTATGACTTTTAAAAGTTGCCCGTCTATCACGACGATAACTCTTGAAGAGATTGAGAGATTTTGTTCAAACTTGGTGTGAGTATTCGTAGGGTCAAACGTACAGTCTAAGTTCACAGATGGGCCCGGAACCATATATTTTGGGGTGGCGGAGGGGTTTCGGCATTAAAGCACAAGTCTTACTAGAAATGATATTCCCATTGTGGAATAGGTCAGGAAAAGTGTTTCCCGAAAATACAATTACTTTCCACCAAAAATAAGCGATTTTCTTGATAGCGCTTGTCGACTCTATCCAGCACTCCTGCTCACCGACGCGGTGGTTGGGCGCAAAATATTTGAAAACTGAACGTACCGTGGTTAAGTGGGAAAACTAGCAAACAAAAGAAGTAAAAAACAGAAGATTCCCATATCATTATGTGTGACAGATTCTGATTGGACGTTGAAGATTCCGGCAAGCTTCACGTTGTGTGACGGGCAAAATTCGGCACGGCCGAAAAAGCGTTAAAAAGTCGTAGGCATGGAACGAAATAATGAAGAAAGGTCGGAATTTTAGAAGCTTAAAATTCCACAAGGGAGCTAGATATATTATAAAAGGCAGAATAAGCGAGATGGGTCCTTTAAGAGATGAACAAAATATTTGTTCAAGTTAATGCGACAGTCAAGTTAAGGGTAAGGAGACACGCTGAATCCTCAACTGAACTTCTTTTTCTCACCAGAAAAATAGTTCGTCTTGAATGCGGGAACAAGCGAAAGTTTGTGGATTTCTTTTTTTCTGATTTGAATTGAGGTTCGGCATAGGAGGTAAGAAGACATAATGAATCCATACATGAACTTGACTTTCTCACTGGACAGATAGTTTTACTGGATTCCAGTCAAACCAAAAAAGACACAGTTTACCGAGAAATACTATTTCTTCTCTCCTCAGGTTGATAGTCAAGTCGGGATCTTGAATGTTTAAGAATGAACCTGATTTTTTATATTCTTTTCGCTAAAAAGCCTTACCTTCACTGTCAAAAAAAATCTTGCAGTGTTTGCTACTGGGATTAACCTTATCTTTATTGAGATAAGATTATCCCTAATTCGGATTAATTCCCAAAAGAGATAAGATTAATCCTAGTAAAAAAAACTGCATCCTTATTCCGAGAAACTTTTTAGTGTTGTGGATCTGATTAATGGTCTATTACGAAGATTACGAGATCTGTCTGGGGGCTGGTAAAGAACGAACCTCTGCAATACTCGATTGTCTGTCCTAGAAAGATGAACAAATATTCCCCGTTCGGGTCCCATCGAAACCTATGGTCTTGTTGTATGTGTAAACGCCGATAACGTAAAGTCTTCACAAACAAAAGTTTTACCTTGATCATTCTTAGTACCAGTGGCACTTTAAATTCAGTACAAGAGCTTACAGACGGCGAGAACCCAACTGAAAATCCTTGAATCCACAGAGAAATGCTCGAAGAACTGCGAGACAACTATATAGCAGCTTATTTGGCACTCGAATACCTTTTCTACGCTTAAAAGTCCTCTCGTCGAGTAGCCGAGTAAAAAAAAATGCAGCCTAGTGCTTTCACGAGTTTCCTATCATATAAACATATAGTTTCAGATAAGCTTTTAATATCAAACACGGTACAAAATTTAAACTGGGCCTACCTCGAACTAGTCAATAAGCCTCGCTGAAGAAACAGGGGCTACGATCTGGCATGACACGGACGTTGCTATGTTAGAATCACAGAAAGCTCATCTGGTTTGATCCTTACGCGTCAAATAAGCCCCCTTTCAACTGAGCGAATCGGACATCCAGACATCAGATCCAGGGCATTTGCTCTTCCCACCCATCAAGTTTTACTGAAATCAGAACACTTCCGGTCTGCAAGTCCTCCCATCGAGTTCAGACATAGTCTGAACATCGGAATAACATACCTAGTCCATATGACCACTATAATCTCCAAGTTCCATCCCAACGTGTTTAACAAATTTTCGGGACTCCCCCTCCAACTTCCCCACGTGGTCGGAGACAGTTTAGACAAGTGACTGTCACATCTAGAGAATTTGCTTCTACCACTCACCAAATTTTATTCAAATAGGAGCACTTATTGTATCCCTCTTAGACTACACCCCCACCAAACTCGGATCCGGCCGTGACCCAAAAATCGATCATCTAGGCCATACAAGTTTCATCCCTATCTTCTATCCGTATGTTTTTTACCCATGTGGCAGACCTTACCCCCCCCCCCCCCAAACATGATCGGATATGGATCGGATGACGGATGGAGACAGACCGACAGACATCATCGATTTATTTAGCATTTGTCGAAGTCCGCAAGTGCCCTAACAAGAATAGTCAAGTCAAAAAGCACTAATGAAACAAGTAACCTTAGCTCCCTCAAGGCTTCTCTATTCTTTATAACTCTTTCCACACGGAAGCACCAGCGAAACAAATAATGAAACTCCTTAACGCTTTCCTATTCGTCAAAACATTTCCGATTCATGAAAATTCTCTAATTCACTAATCACTGACAATGAAGCCTCCTTCACATAAAAGCTCAGTTCCGGTAAATTCGGGCGTCGCTTATCACGATAGATGGCTTTAAACAATTTTCAGATTTCCAAAGCCTCTGTAAAGCAAATAAGAACAAACTTCCGTGCCCTTTGTGCTCTGATAAACATCTGCTCACACACTGAGTTCTCCAGCTTGACACTTGACACTTTTACTAACAAGTCCAGTCTTTATGTTAGAAGAAGTTCGCAGGTTTCGGAGCTTTCTCACAAGCTTCCCATTAACAGTTTGATGTACGATGTGGATACCAATGTCGCTGACCAGCTAAAAAAGACAAACTGTTACTTGGGAAGACACTAACTGACAGTAGAAGCTACTTCTTTTTCTCAAGGTTTCCAGTTTCCAGAGTTACTTGTTGGTTACATACGGCCTACTCAACCCTACTATCAGAGGTTGAATGACAACAAATAATCACTAAACGCTTTCTGTGAACATTTACTTTATACTGAGATCCCTCACAAGCACGACCATCTGGTAATTTGTGTTTTTATTGCCTCATTTAAAGGATAAATAAGGCAGGATAAAAGTTCTGTCTGAATTCACCAGCTATTTCGTTCAGGAAAGAAGCGCTTACACTCCTTAACCATGAACGTTTCTTCGGACAGAAGCTTGTAACAACAAGCCGCGACTTGCGGCCTCACAAGAGACTTCAAAGAAGAAAACCTTCGGTAAGATTTCCAAATAAACTAAAGGCGTTTTTCCGCGACACAATTGTGGGCCACACAGTCGAGCCACAAGCTGAGACTCGCGAAAACGCCGTTTCGTCTATTTTGGGCGGTAATTTCAATTGTCGGAAATTAAAATAAAATTCAGGTAAAATCTCAATAAACAGATCTTCAGGCTTTCGTCATGTACAAAAAGGATCCTTATGTCTAAAAGCTAGTGACAGTAGTTAATTTTTTTGTTTTGACATTATTTTGCTGCTAAACTTGAATTCCACGGCAGATTCGAGACACAAAATCGACAATCTCCTCGGCAGTTGTTTGTCGAATTCGAGCCACAACGGCAGCCACACAAATCTTTTTGGTCGCGGAAACACGCTTGTGAGCCGCACAAAAGACTGCGGAAACACTTTTTTTGAGCCACAATAGACCAGTGCCAGTGAAAAGGAATGGAAGATTCAGATTGAGATAGTGTCCAATTCTTACTAAAATACAAATTCGTCTATACTTGAACAAAAAAAAATCCAGCGAGAGCAAGAAAACTTTGTGGCGAAGAGTTAAATAAAGTAGTTTTAGTCTGTCTTAGTTATTGACAATGACGGCGAGGCTGTTAGGAAATAGACCGTAAATAGTGTAGGCCTATACAGTGAGAAAACGCGGAAAATACAGTTATGAATTACCCGAGATGCAGTAGATCTGATCAGCCTTTATATGCCGACTGTCTCTTCCACGCGAGGTAAAGGTTGTAAAGTTACGCAATAGATAAACAAATATCTAGCTGCCGACTAAACACATGGATGCACATCCTTGTGTTAAATGCTATGTTGGATACAGTGAAGGACCTAAAATTGTACCTTGCGGTACTCCGTAAAAACAAGAGCTACGAGCTCATATGGCACTTGTTACGAGTAGGCACGGCTCGGTTATGTCAATGATATATCTAGTGTTTGCTAGGTGTCTTCCCATCAAGTTTCATCTCGATCCGTCCACTCATAGCGTTTTCCAATATTTCCGGTTTTCCCCTCCAGCTCTCCCCAAAAGTCCCCGGATCCGGTCCGGATTTTAAGTGGGTCGTCTGAGGCATGAGGTCTTTCCAAATATCAAGTTTCATCGAGATCCGGTCACCCGTTCAAAAGTTATAAATACCTCAAGATTCCGGATTCCCCCTCCCTCCACTCCCCCCCCCCCACAGTGCCCGAATCGGCTCGGTCATGTCAATGATTTATCTATTGTTTGCTAGGTGTCTTCGCACCAAGTTTCATCTCGATCCCTCCACTCATAGCGTTTCCCAAGATTTCCGGTTAACCCCTCCAGCTCCCCCAAAAGTTACCGGATCCGGTCCGGATTTTAAGTGGGTCGTCTGAGGCATGAGGCCTTTCCAAATATCAAGTTCCATCGAGATCCGATCACCCGTTCAAAAGTTATAAATACCTCAAGATTCCGGATTCCCCCTCCCTCCACTCCCCCCCCCCCCACAGTGCCCGAATCGGCTCGGTCATGTCAATGATTTATCTATTGTTTGCTAGGTGTCTTCGCACCAAGTTTCATCTCGATCCCTCCACTCATAGCGTTTCCCAAGATTTCCGGTTAACCCCTCCAGCTCCCCCAAAAGTTACCGGATCCGGTCCGGATTTTAAGTGGGTCGTCTGAGGCATGAGGTCGTTCCAAATATCAAGTTTCATCGAGATCCGATCACCCGTTCAAAAGTTAAAAATACCTCAAGATTCCGGATTCCCCCTCCCTCCACGGTGCTCGGATCGGGGAAGTGACTATTTCCAACTTAATCATTTGGGGTCCCTGATACGCTTGCCAAGTTTTATCGTCCTAGCTTATCTGGAAGTGCCCGAACTAGAAAACCTGGACAGACCGACGGACGGACAGAAATTGCGATCGCTATATGGCACTTGGCCGAAGGGCAAGTGCCATAAAAACCGGGAGACATTCGGAATAGATTGATTTATATTTAGCAGTTGCGTCCTATCTGATATAGCCTAACACTAGCGACGATTCTTACTAAAAATATTCTACATGACATTTCGTAAATGGCTTGTAAAAAAGGTCGGCAAGCTTGACTAAATTGAAAGCCTTTTTAAGATCAATAGCAGTGCGATTTATCCGATCGACATGGACTTTAGTTGCATGCAAGCTAGGCTACTGTAAAGATGTATGGGTTCTTACCATTTTCTGGTGTAATGCATCCATGCCAGTGTGATTGTGCAGCTTGTTGTTTTGAACTATGGAGACAAAATGACTGAGATTGCTTCCTGTAAAGAGAGAACATGATTAGTTATTTACTGAACTAGGGAAATAGGTCCATTCATTCAGAATATAGCCTAGTCTACCACAACCTCTTGATTTTGGGTTAACGTATGCCAAAAGCTCGTTCTATCCAGCATTTAGCATACCATATGCCTATCGCTGGATACCCTGACTCAGCAAAACACTCACGGTCCAGTGAAGTTTAGAAATCACCCAGTCAGAATTCGTATCAATCTATAGTGGAGTAGGTTAGATTTCCGGTACCTACAATGACTGGTGTTTGGCATTGGGTAACAAGCGTCTGACATAGCATCGAAAGAAAGATTTTCCTACGCAGCTCAGATGGGAGGGTAATATCAAGACCCGGAATCATAGTAAATAACGGGAAGACAACAATGCTACCGAAAACAAATTTAACACTTTACCCGAAAAGAAGTGCAGAATGCTAACCGTAAGCTGCTAAAAAGAACAAGTAAGGGGATGAACCCAAACAAATGATCAGACTCGAAAATCTAGCAGGAGCTAGATAGGGCAGTAGAGATAACAAGTAAGTAACCATTCAGAAGCTAATGAAGATGAGATTCGAGTAACTACTCTACCCGAGTCTCTACCCATCGCTGTTCACATTTTCACACCACTATTCAAATTTCCACAAGAGGAACCACGGTATATCAGAGACTCACCAAAACAGGTACAAGTTCAAAGTTCTCGAGTTCTCTGTCAGCGTTATCCGGCGTAAACGAAGGGGACAGCTCTTCGAAGACAAACTCGGTGTTCGGGAGTACTCCTCGTTCGCTCTCGAAGAACAATCTGGAACAAGACCTGAATATCACTGCATGCTACTAGTTAGTTTGGTCATTAGATCTGTGCTCCACTATATCTCATACTTGTTTTTGTTTTTTTCTTACCGGCTCACAATCTCAAAAGAAGACAAAAAAACAAAATAAAATTTTTGTTATGACAAAAGAGGAAGATGAATTATTGCATGGATATTTGGTTTTATGGCATGCTTGAGCCTTATGAGAAAGATTATGGCTAAATATTTAAGTAAAGTCCGGTACCTCTCCAGATCAATAAGTAAAATATCGCTGAGATAAACTGAAAACAAGTCTGGCCATCACTGTCAGTTCAGGCAAGGCATGTGGACGTAACAAATGCATCTCTTCCCAGCGTTCAGTATCGTACTGAACCATGTACCAGATTTTATAAGTGAAAACAGGATACTGATTTAACCATCAGCAATCCAACCAGAATTTGTATTACTGGAAACACTCAAACACAACCCTATCCCGAAACATCAGAGAAGAACAAACAACTCTTAAGTTGTCTCTGTAAAGTGCAATTGCAGTACAAACAAGCCCTACTGTCTGGCAATGTTAAACTCCCTTGTGGAGCTGCCAGATAACAGAAAATGTTTGCAACAGAGCACAATCAGAATTTTTCACTGTTGATTGCAAATTACGTTTTGGTAGCTATAGCGTTGAGATTTATCTTACAATTACCTACACTGGGGTTAACAAATCTGTGCATTGGCATGCTCCTGGCATCGATAATACTTTAAATCTATCCTCTAAACCATTAAAAAATGTAGAACTTCCAAGACATGAATATCACATAGCTCACCAAATCTTCTTGATTATGACCTCTCATCATGCAACAAGTTGGATTCTTCCCACAATTCTCTTTTTTTGTATTTATTTACTATTCAAGAAGACGCTAATTCCCTTTTCTTGCATATTCGTCTGAATCAAGAATGTGAAAAGTTTTGCAATTCTGCAGAACTGAGAAGTTGCTTTGGTGATCAAGTCTCTAATCTCATTCTCTACTCCAGATTATCCTTCCTGATTGGTCAATAAAAGGCAGATGTAAACCCCTCTATGCAGGTTTTAAAGGGTGGTTAAATTAGCGTTTTATAAAAAGCGAGAACAAAGAAGCAAGACGAGCTGTCTACAAGGACTGAAAATTGAGAAGCTATAACAGAGATCTGAGAGTTCTATTGAACTACTGAACTATTCGGCTACAATTCTTGTTATTATTTTACGCCAGAGGCCACCGTAATAAGTAATTAGCCCCTCCCTCTTATTATTCTGCTATTTTGGTGCCATAACTGTTACAATTTACTTGTGCTGGTCCCAAGGATCATAAGTGATACTAATTACTGGTTCAGCAGGAACTCTGGTAAGACTGATAACCTGTCTGTGTTGTTTTTATTTTTATTCCAGAGAGCCTTGTAACTAATCCACTTCACAAGTGGAAAATGATTTTGGCCAGTGAGAAGTTGTAAAGGTGCAACAACTTTCTATTTTTTTCTTGTGCCTTTATGCTTGGCAGATTCTGGCTTTCTTATTACTGGTGGATATTTTGGATTCGCTTTCCGAAAAGCAAACTGAGAATCCACTGAGTGCAAGAAAATACGAGAAGTCGGTGCGCCTCAGTTGAACATTTACAAGTTTTCACTGACTTGCCAAGATCACTTTCCACTCATGAAGTGGCTTAACTTTCCAAGTGCTGGCGAAAACTAGCGGAGTGTAAGAAGAGCTCTGGAAAGAGAAGTGAGTTTTAGCCAAAGTCGCTAAAACAGCCGGCGCAGAAGATCGCAAAGCTTTCTAGACCGTCAGAACTGCCCTTAAAGAGACCAGACCCTAGCTCTACTTTGTCTTATGCAGAGCCAATCAGATCGCTTGGTTGGGCTCCCCCAGCTGGCTGAGTAAAAAAGATAACTTCACAAGGGTTACCACGGATAGCATAAGAGTTTCACTTCGATTGAGTGTTGAAGAACAAATTCTGTAACAACTTTTCTTCAAAAGAAATTATTGTTAGACAGGTTTAGATTTTGACCGGATTTTTATGCTAGACTAGGATAGTTCAGGGTGATCTCTTCAGGTTGCACTATAACTCCTGTGGAGCTGTTGGAAGACTCACCATCTTATGATACCGAACAGTAGAAGCAGCCTACTATAATCAAGGTTATTCTAGAAATTTTCGTTAGGAAACTCTTCAGATCCAGGAATACCTGGCAGCAACCACATCAAGAGTTTAGCTTCTTCTTCTTTGAGTTGTCTACCGCTGATTTTCTGTTTGATTAATCATTCCGTTTGATTCAGGTCATCACCCATTTTTCAAATCGTCAAACAGGTGACCTTCCATTTCGATACCATGTTGCCGGAGCATGGTTAATGTTAGTTATTGTAATTAGTCCAATCAGCCCGCTGCACAATATTTTGCCAAAAATGCAAACTGTGTTCCAACCTCGATGCCAAGAAGCTAGGATCCTGTGAGGTCATACGTAGAAACTACGATAAGATGTTCCTTCAGCCCAAGCTGACTGCGAATCATATTTGACGGTGCAAAACGGATAAGAGTTCATTTTTTCCAGTTTAGCGGCTTGAGCCTGAAGAGGACCCTTGCCAAGAAGGGGCGAAAAATAGCTCGAACAAAACATAGCTGACATATCCGTTTTGCACCGTCAAATAGAAACTACGGCAAATAGGGTGGGACGCGCTCTATGTATGCATGATGGGTCACTTAAGGGAACTTTAGAAATACGTGGTAGGACAGTTTGTATTTGACAAAAATTTACAAACCCACCAAAACAAGTACTGAAACGAACAATCATGCAGTGCTTCCACTTTCTTTTTTTGAAAATCAGGAACTGCTTCGAAAAAACCAGGAGATTTTCGGGAGATAATCATAAGAAATCAGGGGGAAAATCGGGAGTTTTAAAACAGTGATCATGTCTGACAAAGCAATTTTAGAGTTAGCTTTTTTACAAAAAAGGCATTGAGTAACTGCATTCAACTTGTTAGCATGTGAAAATACTCATATAATTCCTCGTACTTCTAGTTTCGATGCGTAAATGACACATTTTAGTATATGACTAGTTTCATAGCCATGCTGACAGAAAACTTCCGATTTACACCTCTAAAATTTAAAGGACACTTGAGGTCTACTGAAAATTTCTCTTTCCGTTTCCGTAGAGGCCGCCCTGGCTTCTACGGCTTCCCCAGATTTTGCAAATTTCAGAAACAACGCGGATTTCTGGATTGAAAATTACTCGATTTTTCTGTGCAGTTTTACGAAATGGGTGCATCCCGTGAGAACTGAAAATCCATTGGAAACCTGACCTTTTATCACCTTGGGGACAGTAGGAAGATCGAAAGTAGAGGATTTAAATCGTCACTTTACCATTTTTCCAACAATTTAGCCCTAGTTGTCAAAGCAACCATCAGGCGTCAGCAGAGGCGTTGCAAGTGCATTTTTATTGGGGGGGGGGGGGGGGGGGGGGGGTGCAGAGTAAAAATTTTACCCAATCTCTCAAAAATTTTACAGAATCCTAAAATCCTCTTTAAATTATGGAACAGAAAGGATTACGTAGGATGATCATCATCATAAGGTTTGAATGGCGTTGAGTTCCACTTCGTGTAGATCTCTTTCTGCCTTCTCGGTTGATCGGTGGTGGTTGTTTTTAACATTAATGGGCAGCATGAAAAGACGATAAGCCAACTATTAGGCGGCATTTTGACGAAGCCCACTGGAAGAACATATTGCCGAGCATGATTCCAGCAACAACTCTATCTATTAAAGAAAATAGAAAATTAAATCGAGTGCCCCAGGCTAAATTTATTCGGAATCCAGTTTTTTTTTCCTGTAAGCTAAAACTGAACTGCTTCTCTTACACATTTTATCATTGTTTTGTGGATTAAATGCAGAGACTCTAAGAAGTTCCAAGAACCGGATGAAGCGACTTTCTGGCAGCAACATCAATGGTAGTCTAGTCAATACTACCCATAATCACATAAAGTGAGCGGCGCAGGCCAGATTTTATTTTGCTGGATTCTACCTTTTAATGTTTCGGAATCTCAATCCTAAAACCGGCTTAAAACCCTAGTCAAATGATGCGCCCTTCCAGAAAATAGAGAATATTACGAAAAGCGATGCAGGCGGAACTCTCGAAATATTTATAATTAGACTTTATTTTTGGGATCCAAATAAAAGTAAGGACTATCGATGAAATCATAGATCATCCCTTTTGTCCGCGACCAGTGCTTCACTCGACCTCTTACAAGTTTCGAGGTTCGTGGTAACTCCCGAATCCTGGCAATTATAATGAACAAATTACCGAATCCCAGTTGTTATTCCGAATAGTTCTGAACCGATAGCTTATTTGGGATTCCATGTAACAACAAAATCTCCATAAGTATACCAAATAGTTCTGGCATCGAAAAATTACCAGATGGTTTCAGTAAATTCTCGCACCAAATTTGTGATAACTACAGAATACTGGCAACTATACCGAATCCCGATTACGGAAGTTTTTCTTACCGACAGCCTATTTAGTATTCTGTACAACTACCGAATCCCCGTAAATATATCGAAGAGTCGTGCTATAGAAAAAATACAGAATCATTTTAGCAAAACTTTGGGCCTCTGGACCGAAATTTTCGGACCGAAATATAACCTTATTATAATTTTGGCAAAATTAAAAAAATTGGGAGATTATCGGGAGAAAATTTTGGTCGGGAGATTTCCAAAAAAGCCGGGAGATCTCCCGAGAAATCGGGAGGAGTGGAAGCACTGCAATCATGTTCCAACCTAAAATCGAATTCGCAAGAATACACATTCACCTGCCACAATTTTGGCTTCTTGCGTCAAGGCTGGAACATGGGCTGGAATGATTGTTCTATTTTGCAGCAAAATCTAATTCCCCAGGAGAATCCAACCAATTAAGTTACAGAGATGTGCAGAGATGCATGGTAGACTCGTAGTTACCATGCTCACTATGCTCCCGAGCATGGTAAGCAAGTAGTTATTATTAGTTACTATTTCAAGAAGGTTGGAACAGCCAGTGTAGCCTGAGTGCAGCTTAGTAACTTTTTGTGATGTAGCCGTAGGAAAAAAATGGTAACTATTAGTTACTATTGTTTAAAGGTTGGAACACTCTCATGGTTAGGCACAATCTGAAGACTAGACTAGGATAGTCCGGGGTGATCTCTTCCGGTTGCACTACAACTCCTATGAAGCTGCTCGAAGACTCACCATATTTTGAATACCCAATAGTAGAAGCAGCCCACTATAATCAAGGCTATAGAAGTCTGGCAGCAACTGGCAGCAACCAAATCATCCAGAATCAGGAATCCTTAGCATGAGTTCAGCTTTTTCTTCTTTGGGTTCTCTCCCGCTGATTTCCTTATTGATTTGCCGATCGTCACCGGGGTGACGTTCTTCAAATAGTCAAGGGGGTGACTCTCTTTTTTCGATAACATGTTGGTCTGAGGCAGGTCCGAGGCGCTGCTGCGGCGTATTCTCGTCAGATTCTCGTCGTTCCCCGAGGACTCCACATGAGGAGTCGCCGCGTTTTCATTTGTCCTGGGACTCATTCCCCGCATTCTCGCGAGTCCCCACGGACTGCGAATGTTCCAATTATCCTCACCATCGTCAAAAAGGACTCCCTTTCAGATTCGGAGGGGAATCAATTTTTGATGGTGTTGGTGCAATACAAAATTAATTAAAAACAATCAGAATACAAAAAAAAAAAAAAATAAAGTGGATCCAGACTAATTTCATTAACTGCATGTTTTTTTTTCGAACGAAATCCGTTTTGGAAGCATTCCCTGTGTTCTCGCTGTTTTCTGTACGCGGGGTCTGCGTGGAATGACTCCCTCTATTCTCGCCGTTCCCATCGATTCCCTGAGGAGTCCTCGGGGAACGGCGAGAATACGCCTCGGCTGATTAATGAGACAGTCATGACTAATGGGGCATACTCTCGCCGTTCTCCCAGGATTCCTCGGGGAATCAAAGTGAACGGCGAGAATAGGGGAAGTCACTCCACGCGTACTCTGTTGACGGAGAAAAATTAGAGTACGGGTAATGCTTCCAAGATGGATTTTGTTTAAAAAGATATATTCAGGTGAAGGAATTAGTCGGGATCCACATTACTATGGCACTTATACACACAATGCGCGTAAGTGCCATATACCGAAAGAGTTAGGGTACTTTCAGAAAGGCTAGGCGATGAAATTTGTCTTGCTTTCCATTATTATTGCTTTCGAACAAAAAAATGGTAACCACAATGAAAAATATAACTTTTTATAAAAATCAGTTTAAAACAATGGAAAACTCTCATCGTTATTAGAAATAGCCTACTGCCTAGTACCCAGGACCTGGATACCGGAAGTGTGTCCGGATACCAGCGACAAGTGCTGCTACTAACCGTGTAGGCCTGTTACCAACTACCGGTTGATCGTCGGCTTCACTCGCACCCACGATGCCTAACCTAACAAAGCTGTGCAAGTCCCTTGCCAAAGTTGAAATGTTTGGTAAGGTTACTCTGCTACGAAATCGGAAAAAGAAATAGCAGCAATATCGCGCTAAACTCAAACCTATAGAGAGATTGCACCCTACACGATGAAAACGGATATTGTTACATCATCATCACTGGATCATAACAACAAAATTTAACATTGGGAGGTATAGGACTTTCAACTTTGAAATTAAATTATCGGCGTTTTCCAGGGACTTGCTGGAAATGTTAATTGGACTATTCCTTAATTGTATAATTCTGTTTTTGCAAAAGAGTTTCCATGGAAGTAAGAGCTTGAAGGCTTCAAAGTTTGAACACAAAATCGGAGTCTCGAATCCTATTGGTCGTCGATGACGTGGATTTGAAAAAGTGTGTCAGAATTGACAAATGGGACGAGACTCCGTCTTTGCTTACAAACTTTGATGCCTTCAAACTCTTACTTCCATGGAAACTCTTTTGCAAAAATAGAATTATACGATTAAGGAATAGCCCGATTAACGTTTCCAGCAAGTCCCTGGCTCAGAGTGATGGTAAAACGCCGATAATTTAATTTCAAAGTTGAAAGTCCTATACTTCCTAATGTTATTTTTTTTTCTTACGATCCCGTCGGTTTTCGTCGGATATGGTGCAATCTTTCTATTACACGAGCAGCAACAGGAAGTAACAAGAACAGTCAAATCTATCCTACTAAACGTATTCTGCTCCTAAATCCAACTGGTCGGTAAACCAAATGGAACCAATACTGCGAAAAAGCTCAGACCTTTTATATGAGCAGAAAGTAAGTCTACATTTTTTTGTGGGAAGGTTTGCACCAAAAAAAAAATTCTGGCAAAAGCTTTCTTCTAATGCTCTAATTCAAAATAAATGGAAGTAGTATTGTCGCTCCGGATTTTTAACCCATGGCATGCAGGTTCCCGAAAAATGCTTTACGCCGGTCCGCTATTCACAGATAAACGATTTAATCGAATATGAACTTATTCTCACGGATTTGTGGTATTAGCTCAATGTGTTTGAAAATATTTAGCAAATAAAAAGGTAAGCCACTGCCGAAAAATGAATTAAAAATGGCATAATCAATCAGTGAATCAATTTATTTAATTCGTGAGATTACAAATCACATATTACAAATTACACTAACACAGGACTATTCGTAACTAAAGGCGTATTCTCGCCGTTCCCCTAGGACTCCACTTGATGAGTCCCTGCGTTTTTGTTTGTCCCAGGGACTCACTCCCCGTATTCTCGCGAATCCCCACAGACGGGGAATGCTCTGATTATCATCACCATCATCAAAAAGGACTCCCTTTCATATTCGGAGGGGAATCAATTTTTTATGGTGTTGGTGCATGTAAAATTAATTGAAAAGAATCAGAATAAACAAAAAGAAAAATTTAGTCTATCCAGACTAGTTTTGTCAACTGCACATTTTTTGTTAGAACAAAATCCACTTTAGAAGCATTCCCCGTGTTCTCGTTGTTTTCCGAGGCGGAGTCCGCGTGGAGTGACTCCCTCTCTTCTCGCCGTTCCCTTCGATTCCCCGAGGAGTCCTCGGGGAACAGCGAGAATACGCCTTAAATATATACAATCATTTCATCGATTCGGTGGCTCGGGGCTATAGCCCAGACGAAGGAAAAAGCAGTAGAAATGGTCATTACGGCATACTGCATTCTCACGAATTGCCTTTAAAAGTGGATTTTTGGAAATTTCTAACCTTGCAACAAAACTAACTATCTCTTTCCGTCTCTTAACATCAAAAGATTCAATATCATTTTCTAGAAACATTTGACTAGCAGAGTAACGTCGATTGTATAAAAGGAGATGACGGAATGCATTGTTATAAACAAACTTTTAGTTTACGCATCGTCGTCTCAAGATAGTTATCAAAAAGTGAGAGACAGTACAGTTGTTGTAAGGGTACTTCCTGCATTCAATATTTTCACATATTTTTCCTACTTTCTTGAACCGTGACTCTTTTGGGGCTGATGGAAATGTAGGGTTTTCTAGAAGTTGAAATTCTCCGCCTCTGGATGAATATTGTGTTGTCGTGCAAACAATACGCATCCTGAGCGTTATTATTCAAGAACCCCTCTTGCTTATTCTGCCTTTTATAATATATTTAGCTCCCATATGGAATTATAAGCTTCTAAAATCCCCATCTTTCTTCATTGTTTCGTTTCGTAAGTATGAATTCTTAGCGCTTTTTCAGCCTTGCCGAGTTTTCCCGTTACCCAACAAAAAGTTTGCAGAAATCTTAAACGTCCGCTGACAACTTTTCATATATAAGGATGTAATGCTCTTCTATTTATTACTTCTTTTATTTGCTTAGTTTCCCCACTCTTTAACCTAGGCACGTTCAGTTTTCAAATGTTTTGCTCCCAGCCGCCGCGTCAGAGCGCAGAAAGGCTGGATATAGTCGACAAGCGCTAACCAGGCGCTAACAAGAGAATCGCTAGTTTCAGGTGGAAAGTAATGGTATTTTCGAAATCGTTTTCTCTGATCCCTTTCGTAGTGAAAAGATCATTTCTAGTAAGAGTTGTGCTTTGAAGCTGCTGAGAAAAAAGACACAATCCCATAGACGGGTCAACACACTTCGGTGTTTTAAAAAATCAGACGTAAAAATAAGCTGCCTTTCAGTCAAACTTTAACAAGTGCCATGTGAGCTCGAAGTGTTTGCTCTGCTCTCTTGCAGTGGCGTAACTGCCATTCTACATTTGGGGGGAGACATCCCAAAATGAGTCTTTTCGGGGTCCAAAAACGTAAGTGGAGGGATACCCATGATTTCGTAAAAGTTCCTGTCTGTCGATACACCTGTCCGTCCGTGCGTCTGTCAGTCTTTCCGTCCGTCTGTCACAACGATAAGTCTCAATGGGAATGAAATATTTTGATGAAACTTGGTGTGAGGATTCTTCTGATCAAGGGACAGGTCAAGTTCGTAGATGGGCTCTGTAGCCCTAAATTTAGGGGTGGGGGAGGGTGGTTCAAGTTAAGGGGTGAATAAATATGTTTTAACAGCAAATGAGATTTGGGGCTAAGAAGACATACTGAACACGTATATGAAAATCATTTTCTCGCTTACAAGAGGTTGCCCGGTATCCGGCCAAAACCGAAAAATTTGTTAAAGTAAAAATAGTATTTGAAGTCGATTAGATGTCTGATCTACGGGTAACAAGACATACTGAATCCGTAATCTGTTTCGAAACAGTAAAAAATTTCAAGGAGTCGCGAAGATAGGAAATCTACAAGACCCAATACTCTATATGTATTGGTCCAAAACACGCCAGCGATACTCAGGAAGAAGGAGTAAGTGTGTCCGTACGCCTCAAACTCAACGACTCAAAACCTGTGTCAATCAATCACCGCGATCTTTGGCATCAGTTGTGACACCACTTCTGCCTTTCTTCCACTAGCTACCTGGAGAGGCCGGAGATTTTGCATCGGCAAGGAGAGATAGTCATCAAGAGTATTGTCTGAATCAAATATTAAATTTGTGGGATCCCATCTAAACCTTTGGTCTTGTTTGTGCCGATGGAACACCGGTAGGCTATTGTGTTGGACGCAGAACTTTTCATCTGACGTCAGATATTGTGTTTGTAGTAAGGGACGGTTCCAAATGCTGGATGTTCTTTTTTCTGTCCATCCTGATCGTATGGAGATATGAAATGACAACACTATTTGACTGGTTGATTCATCGAACAGTCTAATGGTCGTAAATTGCCTTACGGTCATTAAATAGATACCTCTACAGTAGCTATTCCTCTCATCCAGGGACGCAATTTTTGTTTGTGGGGGGGGGGGATAAAAAGGGCCAAGACCATGTACACTTCTAAATCTTCCATCTTGTAATATTGTTGGCCCCTAAGGCAAAATGCAGAGCAGCGACGCTACTTTAAAGTTTAACTGGAAAGGGTCCCATCACTTCTTCACTGAAAAAGGCTTGAACAGCCGATGAAACTGCTTTACTTCGTTGCTCCGCTATTCGCAAATAAGTGATTTTAATATAGTGGAATTTCCCTGTCGGATTCATGGTACCTCCATGAGCTTTTACCCGTGTTGATCGCTGACTACTGAAGAGCCGCGTTTGTATTTAGATTCAAATTTTCCACGTCAAAGTAGAAATTGTTGTGAGGCCGGATGAAAATATTCTGAACCTCACGCTAGAGTGTAATCCAGGACGTCCAGTTAAATGATACAAAAATAAGTTGCCTTTTCAGTTAAACTTTAAGGGACATTCGAAAAACTGTTTCTAATTCTCCCCCAAAAGAGTACTAAAATTTCGAGTATTTACAATGAAACTGGGATGGGGACCCAAAATTGATCGAAGCCCCTCCCCCCCCCCCCCTTCTCTGCGGTTTACTGAAATGGCGCCACTGCTCTCGTCCGTCGTCTCTCTCAGTCTTTCAACCAGCGATTAACTAACCCCCTCTCTCCGGAACAACCTACCCGTCATAAAGAAAAAGTCAGGTGTTGGTCCTCAGTTCATTCGAACGTTAGTCGAAGGGCATGTTTTTTTCAAGTCACTTTCAACCCTCATTTGCCATTAGCCTATACCGTTTTGGGCGTCTTTCCATGTATGGAAATGGTTAGGGCGTTTTTCAGTATATTTGATGATGCAGAGCTTGTCCGCTCAAATACGTCGCCAAAGTGCTCGGTTTTGAATCTCAAGAAAACCAGTATGTCGTCTTCCAAATCGGGTAGCGCAATTCGTACGAGAATTTAGTCAAGGTAGTGTTTGAACCGTGTGAAGCGAACTTGAGTTTGTCAGGTAGGATTGGAATTTCTAATAGTCGTTAAAGTCGTCACATAACTTCTTGTGCTTCCCGGATTCTGGAAATCTGTTTTTGCAGACTTGAGATAACTTCTAATAGTTTATGTTTTTTACCTTCACTTTTTTATTACCTACACTATAAACATCAATATTTTCTAATTTAAATTGTAATTGAGTAAAAATTTGAGTATAACATATCCTACATACTTTTGTCCTACACTTACATCATTATTTTTCATACTACTCTTTATTGTGAATCGAACTTCATCGTCACGACAGCAATCCATATCTACAGGCTGCGTTAAAGTCATGGATCGACAATAACATATTCGTCGAGCCGAATCCGGAAGATATGCTTGTCTGGAAGTCCGGGGTGTTAATCACCAGATTCCGGGATCTGGATGGGTGTAATGTAATAGAACACTAAAGAAACATTTCTTGACATACCTCTATTCCATTAACAGAGTTTATTTCATTTGTTTCATTGACTGTATGATTTTGGACGACGGCATGGTTCCCAGTTATTGTTTTTTTCTTCTTTTTTCCTTCTTTTTCTTCTTTTGTCTTCTTAATTGAAAATTAAGTAGGATTAATTTAAAGTTGAAGGTTTTTTAGTACACCCACTGGCTTCCCTTCTGTCGGAGGAAGTGAGGAACCGACTACACGTGGAAAGACTAGTATGAGTTTTTAAAAAGTTTGTTCATGCGTTGCTTAGTTTGTAATAGTAAGCTTACATGCTGAGGACCGGTTGCTGACGGGAGAACATGCATTTATTCAAACAATGTTTACAACGGATACGTCAGCTATGATTCTTCATCAGCGATATTTCGTCCCTTCTTGGCAAGGGTCCTCGTCAGGCTGATGAAGAATCATAGCTGACGTATCCGTTGTAAACATTGTTTGAATAATTGTTTCAGAGTCCGCTTGGGCTCAAAGAATATTCAGAACATGCATATTTCCATTAATATGAATGGCAAGTACTGAATTATAATTTTATTTATATTTATTTATTTAAACTAAGATACGACCAACTAGGGTCAAACAAATGACAAAACAATTAACAAACACTGCACAAATATATGTTCCTGATGCTTTAACTAAGGTTTGCCTTATTCCTGTTCCTAAATCTCTGGTGGCGGATCTGTGTGCTCTGAGTAACTATAGACCTATATAAATGCTGTATTTAGTAAAAGAAGTCTTTCCATCCCGTGCACAAAGAATTCGTCTTCTCAGCCGGGCTCTGGACCTTTAGTTATTTACTTTATTATTAAAAGAACCTGAACCTGACAGTTTGTGACTGGGATGCAAAAGATATTTGAAGACATTATGGCAGAAATGTTAAAAATAGCAATTAAAAAACAACTACCATCATTATCATCGGTATCCCTTCAACTATGTTTGTCTGACATCGCGATTTCGTCTTTCTAGCTTGAAACTGAAGAGGACACATGCCAATATTGTAAATTTTCGCTTGGATACCCTTTATTTGCTAGAAATACACCTCTAATTAATTCCCTTTCAGTTGTCAGTTCCCTGACAATTCAGCAGAAATTTGATAATTTTGTAGCTAAAGCTAATAATATTCTGAGTCTGAAGAATTTGTTTCCGTTTTTCGATAAAAAAAAATAATAGTTAAGTAAGTACAGTGTGTTGTTTAGGGTAAAGGCGTATTCTCGCCGTTCCCCAAGGAATCCACTTGAGGAGTCTCCGCTTTTTTTATTGTCCCGGGGACTCACTCCCCGTATTCTCGTGAGTCCCCACGTATGGGGAATGCTCCGATTGTCATCCCCGTCATCAGAAAGGACTCCCTTTCTGATTCGGAGGGGAATCAATTTTGCTGGTATTGGTGAAATATAAAATTAATTAAAAATAATCAGAATAAACAAAACTCAAAATAAAGTGGATCCAGGCTAATTTCGTCAACTGCCTATTTCTTATTCGATCAAAATCAATTTTGGAAGCATTCCCCGTGTTCTCGCTGTTCCTGTACGCAGAGTCCGCGTGGAGTGACTCCCTCTATTCTAGCCGTTCCCTTCGATTCCCCGAGGAGTCCTCGGGGAACGGAGAATACGCCTTAAGTCAATCGTTATTTATTCTTTTGAAAGTTATTTGTGACAGTGTTTTTTTTACATTTATTTTAATTCATTATATTTGAGGGGAAGAAATGAATAATCATAGTAATAAGGGCCGAAATATCGCTAGATAAATCTCAGCTGACTTACGTGTAGTATCATTAACTATCATTATCGTGAAAATTGGTTCGCTTGACTGCGCGGAAATTTACCTGGAATTTTTGGAGGTGAATGACTGGTCTTAACGGGATCGACTAGAAAGAGGCACGGCACGGCACGGCAGGACATGGCGCAGTAGGCAGGTAATAAAAAGAGATTAGTAAGTAGTAGAAGTAGACAAGTAAGTGAGAGTTCTCAACTCCAGAGCCTAAAAGAAGGCATGTTAGAAGATTGTCCCCGTCGCTCACTGAAAGGGCACTTCTAGTTTTCGTGCATCTTTTTAGTAATTGCCTCCTACACTATGCCTTGCCGTGCCGTGCCTTTTTTGTGTCTTCCCGGTCTTAACTCAACATTTTTGTGGTTTTTAATAATAATAATAATAATTTATTTTTAACCCACAAATCGTACAAGACGAAAACAGTGGAGTACAAAAGAATATATGAAGACATAATTAGGCAAAACACTACACATACAAACAAAATCTACTTAAGAGTCGAACAGACGAATAAGCCCATGAGAGGGCGACAGACGCGCGTACGCCGTTTCGGACAGTATATATATGGGTAAAATGTATTTCTAAGGGCAGTCGAAATAAAGGTTACAGTAAGATCTTGACGTGAAGGTGAGTATCGTTTTTAATGAAGTTACGCAAGGGCAACGCAATATCAATTGGGGGAAAAATACGCACCACGTACGCAAAATTTTCGCTTAGCGTCCCACTCCGAAGTTCAAACACGGAGTTATCAGCAAAATATAAAATAATAAACCCCACCGAAAAAACACATAAAATTGAAAAAAGTGCTCGGGCAAGAGCTTTAAATGCTTGCGCAAACCATATGCTAACTCGATTCGTGGTCTAGATTTGAGTATTATATTTAGTGCGTGTACATATTTTCTTTAGTTTCTTTCTTCTTTTCTTTTTCTTTTTCTTTATGTACTCCGCTTTTTCGTTTTGTAGCGGGCAAAATAAATACATATATATATATATATATATATATATTCAAGCGTCCAAGGAAACCGCTTCGATAATAATGCAGCTTCTTTAGTAATGGGAGACGTCCGACAGCAAACAATGCAGCACCCAGGAATCACTACGCTACCGCCACACACAACAGTGACAATTAAAAGTGACCCAGGCACATTGCCCACTGGTCCTGTAGTCACCTTGAACATCGGCTACTTCACCTCCTGGAATGGGATCGTAAAATTAGTGCAATTGGTAAGCTAAGTTTTAATTCTTTTCATACTCAAGTCTTCGTAGACGTAGGCTCCATAATCGTGGTTCAGATAGACTGTTTTGCGTGAAGAGGTTGCGTTTTATGTCACAATTGTGGGGTTCGACGCTTTCATTTTGTGTAAAATAATTGTCTGAGTTAAGTTCCCTTCATATTTGACACGTACTCGTTTCTTTTAAGTGTCCGTAATCCCTTCTGGGCCTTCTGTTACGTACACTTGCACACATGAAGCAGACCCCTTCAGACTGGTAAGCCCAAATCTCAATTCTTCTTGAATTTCATGAAAGACAACTCAGTTTGTTTTTCCCTGACATCCAAGATTTTTTAATCAAGCAAATCCATTGTATTTCTCTTTTTCTTCCTCTTCTTACATTACTTCACGTTCCGTTTCATTTTTAGATCGACTGGCGGCCTGAAACGGAATTCACACAGAGGGCGTTTAAATATTGACAGGCAAACATACGATTCTTGACGTCTACGTGAAATTGCAGGGTACGACGCATCGTCCAAATTTCATTTCCAGAAATATATTTTCTCTTATTCCACTTTATTTATTTTCCTTGAAGTTTAACCGAAAGGGCTGAGAGTTGACAGTCGAGTTATCCGCCATCTATTAACTCTAATAGGCTTGAAGGTCCGATGAAACTGCGTTACTTTGTTACTTCGCTGTTTCCGAATAATCGATTGTATCCAATGGACACTCCTGCGGACTTTCGTATCTCTACGTTGCTGTACCTCTATGCTCAAAATATTTTACTTTCAGTCCTCAGAAGCCCTTGTCTTTCAAGTCTCAGCTTTCCTTCATTGGCTATTCAAGTCCACGCTTTTGCTGACATTCAAATTTGCAACGGCTCGAGGAATTTCGATTCTGTTTTTCAAATTTATTGTCTAGCGCTGCGAATTTTTTTCGAAACGGAGCCGAAGCCTGATTGCAGCCGAGGAATTAGAAGAGCTCTGCAAGCCTACGTCTTCTGCGACCGTCGCCAGCATCTTGAAGCCCTCGAAGCCACCAATTCAAGTCAGATTCGATGACGATTCATTCTCTCAGTATCGAGAACGAAGTCCCAGTGTCAGCAGCCGTTCACGCGCGTCATCCGCGTCTTCGGATGCCTCTGAAAGGAGCCGTCGGGAGCGTCAACTTGATTCGCCGGTTCGAGAGCCCAGCCGTTCGAGATCATCACAGCAACGTTCGAGATCATCACAGCAACGTTCGAGAACATCTAGCGAAGGAGATAACAATCGTCGCCGTTCCAGTTTCCATCACCAACAGAAAACGTACAGTCGCAAAAGAACACAGCGTTGGAGAACATTTGCGAGTATCCAGTGTTTCAACTGCCGTCGTTTTGGACATCTTGCTAGAAACTGTCATTTTTCCAGCAAGCGGCTCACGTAAAAGGGGATACGTGGGTCGCCCATTTGTAAATAGTATTCAGTGTTCTACTTTGCCGTATTGTGTCGTCCGTTTTTCGCAAATGTCTACGTTTGCCGTCCTTGACACTGGAAGTGAAGTGTCTCTGCTACGAAGCGACATCTTTCACATGATTCCTGAAGCCGATATCGTCAGTCTCAAGAAGAATGCCAGTACAGAGCTACGTTCGTTCGCCGGTCATTCAGTCCAGTCTTCAGGTGAGGCAGTCATCGATTTCTTCATCGGAAAGCAGCGTTTTCGCCAACGATTCCTTCTGGTTGACCGCAAGTTCCTGAAGTTCACCGTTCTGCTCGGTTCAGATGCTATTCGTCAGCACAGCATTACGCTCAACATCGCCGAAGAAAAACTCTACATCGGGAGCAATGTCCATTCCATGTTCTTCGATACGCAGGCAACCGTCCAGTCCTTCAACTACATCAAGCCATGGACATCGAAGCCGGTCGTTATGCAGCTCGACAGACGTTACGCCGGGAAACAAGTCATCATACAGCCTCGCCGACAAGGTTTTCATGACAACACTAGCTCCAAACTCACTCAAAGGTGACTGAAAGGCAACTGAAATGTGACTCCTTACTCTATCGCGTACCTAGGTATTTATACCTCGAATCTTAATTATTATCTTATAATCCCATGCATGTGTATTACGAAACGTGGTAATTAACTGAGGTCGGGTCAGGTCAAATTAGGGGTAAAAGACTTTAAACTGGGTATACAACATAAGTAAAAGCTTTATTTGAAGTTGATTAGATGTTCGGTTTGGGGTAAGAAGACATGCTGAAGACGTATATGAAAATCATTTCTTGCCAGACGGTTAGTTCATCCGAACCCGGACAAAACTGGAAAATCTGTTATAAGTGAAAGTTTTATTTGAAGTTGATTGGAAGTATGATTTAGGGGCAACAAGACATGCTGAATCCGTATCTGACAATCATTTTCTACCTGGACTTATAGTTCGTCCGGAATCTGGCTTAAACCGGATTTTGTTGTAAATAAAAGTTTTATCTGAAGTTGATTAGAGGTTCGACGTATTGGTAAGGAGGCATGCTAAATTTGTATATGTAAAATATTTTCTCGCCGGACAACTATTTTGCCCGGAATCCGTCCCAAACCTGCAAATTTGTTAAAAGTTGTTAATCTGTAGCTGATTAGAGGTTCGATATAGTGGTAAGGACATGTGCTGAATTTGTATTCGAGCTTTAGTTTTTTGCCGGACAAGTAGTTCGCCCTAAATCCGACCGAAACCGGAAATTTGGCAGAAGTAAGCGCAGGAAGTTCGTGATCAATGTCGTCAAAGCAGGTCTGACGGATAGGGTTTGAACACATACCATGAATAGCTATTTATTTATTTTTATTTATTTAACTTCGTAATCCACCTTTACGACATATCACAAAAAAAACAAAAGAAAAAACAGGAAAAAGAAACAAACAAACAAAATGGAAAACACGAACGCTCTCATCAAAAAACTCAGCTAAACACTAAATGTGAACTTGGTAAACGCTATGTGAGCTTGGTTTCTCAGACGATAACCTTTGGCCTTAATCTGTTTCTAAATTTTAAGAGTACAAATGTGTATCAGTTCAGAAAAAATTCGTCTTGGATTGGAACATACCATTTTTGAAAACCTAGATGGGTTGACAAATTTAGCATTTAACCGTTAGTGAAGAAACAAAACCAAAGTGTTGCTCTCGCAACACTATTCGTCGACAAAGGTTGCTGCAACACTTAACGTTGCCCAGGCAACGTAGATGTGAAGGAAGCACGTAAGCTTTTTTCAGTCTGAAAGAACCTTTATGTCTGCGCACAGCTTAATCATCTAGGCTGTGATGCTAAGCTGCTAGGTGCTAGGCTGTGATGCTAGCTAAGCTGTTATGTCTGCGGCAGATACGGTAACCGAGGCAGTCTGCGTGAACTAAAGTCACGCCACCTTCGCACAACATATTTGAAGGCGCGTGTTTTTACCTCACTGTTCGTTTTAAATGAGGGAGCTGGGGGAAAGAGGCCCATTAACTGTAAAAATGGGAAGCGAAGACATTTTTTTTTTTTTTAAGACACGTCTTTTTTTCTTTTTTTAAATCCCACCTCCACTCCTCTCAGTGACGCAACTTTCTTTATCATCACAACTCAAATTTTTGGTTGACACGTCTCTCAAAACTCACAAGTTTTCCGTCTGTCCGTCAGTACGTCTGTCAGTACAACAACTCTAAAAGGGAATGAGATTTTGGGATGAAACTTGGTGTGAGGATTCTTTAAGTCCAGGGAAATGTCGAGTGTAGCCCTATAGGGGTGGGGAAGGTGGTTCAGATGACGGGGTGAACAAAATCATTTTTAGCAGCTAATGATATTTTCGATGTACGGGCTTGAAGTATGTTCAACTTGTATAAGACAATCATTTTTCTCGCCGGACAAGTAGTTCGTCCAGAATCCGGCCCAAACCGGAAATTTGTTAAAAGTAAAAATTTTAACTTCAAGTTGATTAGATGTTCGATTTAGAGGTAAGAAATGTGCTGCATTCGTCTATGACAATCATTTTCAATCCGGACATATAGTTCGCCCGGGATCCGGCTGAAACTGGAAAATTTATTACAAGTAAAAGTTTTATCTGCACTTGATAAGAGGTTCCGATGCTGTGGTAAGGAGGCATGCTGAATCCGTATATGAAATAATTTTCTCGCCGGGCAGACAGTTCGCCCGGACACCAGACAAAACCTGTAAATTTGTGAAAAGAAAGTTTTATTTGAAGTTGATTAGAGGTTCAGTACAGAGGTATGAAGATACACCGAATTCGTTTTTGAGCTTAGTTTTTTGACGGACAAGTAGTTCGCTCGGATTCCGGCCGAAAACGGAAATTAGGCAGAAGCAAGACAGGAAGTTTGATCAATTTCGTCATAGTAGATATGACGTATAGGGGTAAACACTCTTTCCGAATCCATATTTGAACCTGGTATTCTCAGATGATTAACCATTGGGACTAATCTGTTTCTAAATCTAATAAAAATACTCAAGGAGTTTGGCGAAGACCAGATATCTACCAGACCCGATTGTTTGGATCAAATATTACGTGTTTGGGATCCCAACGAAACCTTTGGTCTTGTTAGATGTTGCTTCAGGGAGAGCTGACTGCAAACCTTCTTTGTTGTGCAAACCGATTGCTTTGCCGGAATCTATATTTGAGGATCTTTAATTTTTAGCTACAACCGGAAAAGGATCCACCCGAAAAAGGGCCGAAATCACATTTTCATTTTCATTTCCATTTTTCCATATCACATTACACTCAAAAATATGTTTCTACTCTCCATTCTGTCCTAACCATCATCAAAATTTTTTCTAGACTATCCTCTTTACCTCTTCCTTTCCAACTATAAGAACAAAATGTTCCTATTAAAAAAGCTGTCGTCCTGTTCTCAGGTGTTATCTTACCTTTAACAATATCCTTGTAGGAAATCTGTTTATCAATCTTCCATTCTTGGCTATATCTGTTTATCTTTCTTAAAAGAGTTCCTAATCTCCCACTGTTTTCTCCTTCGCCTTGCACTCTATCACGAAATGTCTTATCGTTTCAATTTCCCCGCAAAATGTGCACCTCCCTTGTGTTGATGTAGGCGAGATTCTGTGTTTCCTTTCTTCTTCTGCTAACTTCTCTGCTTAGCACCACCGTTTTTATTTAATTTTTATTCTATAACCGAGAATATCGGTCGTTAATGTTTAAGAGCCAAAGAACAGCTATGAAGACTCCACCAAAACTACAAAAAACATTGTATTTAGGCTACTTTAAACTGATAGTGTTGGTCGTTAGTATTGAATAGCGAAAAAGACTGGAGTTACGGCAAAACCATTCCATGTTACTTTTTCTTAAGTTGCGTTTTCAAGCTCACTCTCAACCCGTGTTCGTCACGCTTGAAGCGATTTAGCTCCCGTGTTTCTTTCGAGTTCAGCACCGAATCCAAACACAAACGGACTCGGTAGAGTATCAAATCCTGTGCCGGGTTCTCTTATGGAAAACACGTGCGCTATGAACAGGTGACAGCGCAACGTGTTAGGATTCGAGTTCAGCACGGTAATTGCTGAAAACGCAACTTTAGGTTCACTTTCCGAAGTAGTACATGGCGTTCAGACTTGTCGGCTGCGAAAGACATGGAGAGTACCTAGTGTCAGACTTTCAATTCTCGCCGGCCAGTCTCCGACAGATTCCAACCGCCAGAGATGGCCCTTAGGTCACGTCTGAGCTTAAAGCACAGCTCTTCTTTCTAGTGTTTTTCAAAAATAATTCATACCTGCCTCGTCAAATTAGGAATTCTCTTGTCGGTGCTTGCTGACTTTGGCCGGCCTTCCTGCTAAAACACTTGTTGTTTGCTCACAATTTGAGACAAATGCTCGCCTATAGGTTAAACCCTGAAAAATCGTAGGGAGCCAAGGGATAGGGCCGTGCAGTGTTTCCACTTCTCATGATTTCACATGTGATCTCATTTTTTTTTTTCCAATCTCATGATAAACTTATGATTTTTAAGATTTCTCATCTTTTTCTACTCTAAATGCTGAAACAAGTGTATAACTTTACGAAAATATCACTATTTTGTCGCCCATTTTCACCACAAAATCTCATGATTTTCCAGCACAAATCTCGTGCAAATTTCCGAGTGGAAACACTGGGGCCGCGGCAGAGCAAGGACTAAATCAGGTTTGTCACCACCTCTCTGCTCACGCCTATAGACCAAATAAACTTATTGTCTTACAACCCAGGAAAACGAAAAATTCAAAGATGTGATTCATAAGGATTTTGTAAAGAGGTACCAATCAAGTCGCCACTGGAGTTATGAAAACACTAAAAAGCAAGAGGGGTTCTTTAACCAACAAGATGAAAGCTCTAGGGGATAAAACTTGAAATAAAAAATTGCACCCGAAAGTCATTTCATTTTTCGACTAATCAAGATTTTCTTTGCGCATGGAAGAGTATTATATTCTTCCGATCTGGGGACAATGAAGCTTTTGGAGCCAATAGGGTTTGCGCCGAGGTTTGCTGTGTGTTTACCTTACTACTTTTCTAGCTTTTGGCAATTATTTGCATGTCCTGTGCCTCTCCTGCTACCCACCCTGGGACGTCATGGTTTCTATTTGTTGTAGTCATATCTTTCATCTTCACACTGATGTTGCTCTTCTTCCACTTCCTGTCGTTACAAACGCTCCTGATTGTTCCCAATGTCAACTGGACACGAACTGTAAGTACAACTTTAAATTTTCGCACCACCTCACTAAAAGCCAGGCTTCACCTTCCAGATTTTTTTTTCCGGATTCCAGACAACCGTTTTCGTCGAAACGGATCTGGAAGGTGAAGCCAGGCCAAAAACGTCTGGAAGTCCCGGATGTTGGACACCCCAGATTCCGGATGTCTGGAAGGTACTATAGAGGCAATCCATTCGAGAGACAGAACAAATATGCAAATGTCCGAAGAAAAGTGATAGTGATTGACAGTTGTGACTAGGATGCAAAAGATATTTGAAATGCGAAGGGGACATCTATGAAATGTTGAAGAATAGCAAAATTAGCTGTCATCATTATCATGAAAATGTGGAAGGGTTGGCTTGACTATGCGGAAGCCCCGGACGTCTGGTATCTAGAAGGTGAAGCCTGGCTTTAACAATACCCTCTCCTTGCCGATACAAAATCTCCGGCCTGTCCGGGTAGCTAGCGGAAGAAAGGCAGAAGTAGTGTCAAAGCTGCGCCCTAAGTTCGCGATGATCGATTAACAGAGATTGCTCGGGTGGGCTAAAACTGGTAAATGAGTAAATATTAAGGATTTGTGTTGTGTATGGTGTTCACGTTTAATTGTTTGTTATTTAAGTCATAGGCTAGGTGGATAATAAGTTGTTGTGTCTAGTTATTTATTTATTAGATACAGGTAGTATTAATAAATTGCGGCACAAGTCCTTAGGACTTTCTTTTTGCCGCAATGGGATATTAGTAATGTTATTTTTATTTTATTTTTAATGTTTTGGTTAAAAATAAAAAACCTACCTACCTACCTATAGGATTTGAGTAGTTGAGTTTGAGTTGTACGGACACGCTTACTCCTTCTTCCTGAGGAACACTGGCGTGTTTTGGACCTGCAACGAATAGTAACTAGTAGTTACTATTTCCGTTCCAACCTAACCAAAAGTTACTACGCTGACCGTTCCAACCTTCTCGAAATAGTAACTAATAGTAACTATTTGCTTACCACGCTCGGGAGCGTAGTCAGCATAGTAACTACGGATCTCTGTAACGTGATTGGTCGAATTCACCCGTGATATTCTGCTGGAAAATAGAAAAAACGTTCCAGCCCTGACGGCAAAAAGCCAGGATTCGTGACGTCATGCGTAGTAACTGCGGTAAGTAGGATGGAATGGAACACGCTCAGAGTATACCTTATATGACTAAAGGCGTATTCTCGCCGTTCCCCCAGGACTCCTCGGGGAATCGAAGGGAACGGCGAGAATAGAGGGAGTCACTCCACGCGGACTCCGCGTACAGAAAACAGCGAGAACACGGGGAATGCTTCCAAAACGGATTTTGTTCAAACAAAAAATATGCAGTTGACGAAATTAGTCTTGATCCACTTTAATTTTGGTTTTGTTTCTTCTGACTGTTTTTAATTGATTTTATATTGCACCAACACCAGCAAAAATTGATTCCCCTCCGAATCTGAAAGGGAGTCCTTTTTAATGATGGTGATGATAATCGGAGCATTCCCCGTCCTTGGGGACTCGCGAGAGTAAGGGGAGTTAGTCCCCGGGACAAACAAAAACGTGGGTACTCCTCGACTAGAGTCCTCGGGGAACGGCGAGAATACGCCTTAAGTCCAAAACGCGCCAACGATCCTCCAGAAAACGAGAAAACGTAGCACTACCGACTCAAACTCAACAACTCAATCCTGTGTTAACCAATCACGACAATGCTTGGATCAAGCATTTGATACCGCTTGCGGCTCTTCCGCTATGTACATGGCAATTTTGCATCGGCAAGAAGAGTCAGTCATCAAGAGTATTTTATTCTCTTGATGACTAAAGTGATTCCTGCACTGGCAATCGTAAAAGTCCGTCGTAACCGCGCCCCTCCGGACCCGGCGTGCTCTCATAGGCTGAAATCCGCCAAAATGGCCGCTTACGCTACGTTACGATCACTTCCGACAGCTTACGATTGTCAGTGGAGAACCCCTTTAAACTTCGTGCCAATGAAAAATCGCCGTGTACCCAGTGAAGAGCTAGAAACATCATGACAACGAACTTCGTTGATTGGTCTAGACAGGATATGAATCAATTTAGAGGGTTTGTTTGGGTCACGTTTCTTGTTCCTCCGAAGGTTCACTGGCGTTTGTCGGACTTAAGGCGTATTCTCGCCGTTCCCCGAGGACTCCTGGGGGAGTCGAAGGGAACGGCGAGAATAGAGGGAGTCACTCCGTGCGGACTCCGCATACGGAAAACAACGAGAACACGGGGAATGCTTTTAAAACGGATTTTGTTCGAAACAAAATTTTGCAGTTGACGAAACTGGATCCACTTTATTTTTGGTTTTGTTTATTCTGATTGTTGTTAATTAATTTTTTAATGCACCAACACCAGCAAAAATTGATTCCCCTCCGAATCTGAAAGGGAGTCCTTTTTGATGATGGTGATGATAACCGGAGTATTCCCCGTCGGTGGGGACTCGCGAGAATACGGGTAGTGAGTCCCCGGGACAAACAAAAACGGGCGGGGAACGGCGAGAATACGCCTTTAGTCATATAGATTATTCCCTCTATGCCTAGTCTCTTAAAGACGGTCTACATTAGCGCCATTTCTGCACTAAACCAACTCTACTCTCTATTACCTGACAGATGTAACTTTTCCTTTTACTGAAGTGTCCTGATTGTATGAAAAACTTCTTATGCCTTTACTTCTAACCCGCTTGCTCACCACCAACCTCTCATTTCCCCCAAATCGGCGACGCCGGGATTCCTAAAGTCATCTCGTGAACAAAATGAATCATCCTTTACTAATTAGCGATGGCATATTTGTCAGTTTTATACACCATCTTGTGAACAATTAATCCTCACGAACATTTTTCTCTCATTTTTATGGCACTTGAGCTTACTCAAGTGCCATATAGCGATTGTAATTTCTGTCCGTCAGTCGGTCTGTCGGTCTGTCGGTCTGTCGGTCTGTCGGTCCCGGTTTTGCTAGTTCGGGCACTTCCAGATAAGCTAGGACGATGAAACTTGGCAGGCATATCAGGAACTGGATCAGATTAAATTAGAAATTGTCGCTTCCTCGATCCGACCATCTGGAGGGGAGTGGAGGGAGGGGGAATCCGGAAAAAATGGGAAAAATGAGATATTTTTAGCTTCCGAACGGGTGATTGGATCTTAATGAAACTTGATATATGGAAGGACTTCGTGTCTCAGACCCTCCATTTTAAATCCAGACCGGATCCGGTGACACTGGGGGGAGTTGGAGGGGGAAACCGGAAATCTTGGAAAACACTTAGAGTGGAGGGATCCGGATGAAACTTGGTGGAAAGTACAAGCAAAAGTCCTAGATACGTGACTGATATAATCGGAACGGATCCGCTCACTTTCGGGGATTTGGGGGGGGGGGGGGGAGAAGTCCGAATTTGTAGTGATCCCGCGAGTTCCGTGCTTCCTGATGTGCTGGGACGATGGAAATTGACAGGCATGTCTGGGACCCGACCAGATTAAATAGGAAATCGTCAATTCCCCGATTCGACCATCTGGGGGGGGGAGTGGAGGGAGGGTGAAGTCAAAATTTGAGGTATTATTAGCTTGCGAACGGGTGATCGGATCTTGATGAAAATTGATATTTAGGACGACCTCGTGTCTCAGACATCTCACTTTAAATCCGGGCCGGATCCGATGACACTGGGGGGAGTTGGAGGAGGGAACCGGAAATTTTGAGAAACGCTTAAAGTGGAGGGATCGGGATGAAACTTGGTGGGAAAAACAAGCATAGGTCCTAGACACGTCATTGACATAACCGGACCGGATCAGGGCACTGTGGGGGAGTTGGGGTGGGGGTCCGGATTTCTAGCGATCCCGCGAGTTCGGCATACTTCCTGATGTCCTAGGGTGATGAAACTTGGCAGGTATGTCAGGGATCCGAACAGATTCACTTGAGAACAGCCGTTTCCCCGACCCGATCATCGTGGGGGGAGTGGGTGGATGGGGAGTCCGGAATCTAGTGGCGTGCATAACTTTTGAACGGGTGATCGGATTTGAATGAAACTTGTCTGGTGAGCTATCGCCTCGGACGTTCAGTGTCACGTCCGGGTCGGGTCCGATACCTGTGGGGATGGGGGGGTGGTGGTGGAAAACTCAAGAAACTCTAAAAGCAGAGGGATTGGGACAAAACTTAATGGATGGAACAAGCATTAGGCCTAGATGAAATTGACGGAGCCAGATGGTTTCGGGGCTCTGTGGGGGGAGTTGGAGGGGGTTTCCTGGAATTCCGGTAGTCGTGAGTTAGAATAGTTCCAGATGTAAAACGACAACGAAACTTTGCAAGCATATTAGCGATCCGAATTATCTTGACTTAAGAACCTGACACAACATATCCCCGGAAACTTCCGTTCCTAGATCCGAGCATTTTTGGGGGAGCAAGAGAAGAGAAATATGGAAATTGACTTCTATAAATTGCGAACGAGTGGTCTGATTCGAGTGAAACTTCATGGGGGATACGAATCGATGGCCTCGACATGTAAAACATGCGTTCGAACCATATGCGACCACAATTAGGGGAATTGGGGGTGGGGGGACTTTTGACATGCACAAAAACCAAACGGATGGACCGAATGAGATGCAAATTCGACAGTGCCGAGTTTATGCGGACTAGATTTGTTATTTGGCGTCCGGGCCGGATTCGGCCAAGGTAGGGGGGGGGGGGGGTACTGGTAACTCGCAGATAGGCTATGCTCCAATTTCAGTAAAACTTGATGGACAGGAACAGGGAATTAAGAGATTGGGCCCGAACCGGCTCCGACAACGTTGGTGGGAGGGGGGGGGGGTACTGGAACTTTCCAAAAATGCTCAGATTCGAATGAAACTTGATAGATGGTATAAACGAAGATGCTTTAGGTGGTCGATTTTTTTTATTCCAAACCAGATTCGGCCACGGTAGGTGGAGATAGAGTGAGTAGCGGAAATCGTGTAGCACGTCTAGGGATCAAACAAATGGATTTATTGGGATGAAAGTTTGAACAGTCATGTGCATTTGCTACAGACAATCGAGACGATGCCGGAACTGCTCAGAAATGAGTGAATCTAAATATCCTATTTCTATTTCCGAACCGCATTTTTGGATGGCGGGTGTATTTTGTGACGCTCTCATCTACTTTCTTGTACGTGCCTACTCGTACAAGTGCCATATGAGCTCGTAGCTCTTGTTGTTTTCTGTTTTGATATGTTGCTGTCGAGGACAGGAATGTTTCGCATTGACGGTTACCACGACAGACGGTGGATGTCTACGAAACAAAAACTTCCTAGTTTGAAAAAACTATCTTCGTAGCATGCAAACCTCTTTTTGGATCTTTGCAGACTAAGTGACGTACCCGACTTCCTTTTAAGATAAGCGATTTTGTTTTTAAGATAAGCCATTTTGTGGGTCCTGGTTTGTCTACGTGGCTTCGACAAGGGAGTCCTAGACTTCTAAATTATATTCGAAAAATTCTTTATGGTATTGGTCATGGTGCAAGTCCCTTGTGTAAATCGCCATCTATATTATTAATTTCCGTGACATGGGGATCTGAACTGGTTAGATGAATTTGCCTTCGGGCAGGACCACTGTTCCTATGGCCGGTTTCTACCAGACTAGTGTAGTGGTTTGCGAACTCTGTTAGGTAGCTCAGTGGTAGAGTGACTGCCTTGTAAGCAGAGGGTCCTGGGTTCAAATCCCGGCTGAGTAGCATTTTTCTCTATCAGTTCACTACTTATGAACAGTACCACTTTTATCTCCCGACTATGACTCACCACCAGGCTGCCGTTTTGGTCATATACTTGTAAATTCAGAACAACGTTATGTTTTATAATTTTGCAGATGGAAAGGATCAACAGCATTTTTTTTTAGGAGTTCTATTATACTCTAGTGGCAACGTTGCTCTACATTACTGGAATGATAACGCAGTTGGCGGTGTGGAGTAAAATAAATGCAAACCGATACCTGGTCGATTCGAATTTAGCAGCCGGGGTAAGTGCTTTTTTCGCTTTTTACTATCGGGGGCAGTGGGGGGGGGGGGGCTAGATAGTAGCTCTGTGTGCATTTTAAAGGATCTGTCGTTCCTATAATAAGAGTTGCTGCGAGTACAGCAAATTTGAGTCCGAGACAAGTCCGAGTCCTTGAAAAAGGCGTCTCGAGACTAGACCAGAGTCCACCAGCTCTGCCCATAATGCCAATGCAACGTAACCCGTAACTGCATTCATTGATTCTTTAAAGTTTAACTGAAAAGGGCTTAGATAGGATAATCTAGTTAACCATCACTCATTCACTAAAGAGGCTTGAAAACCCGGGGAAAATGCGTTGCTTCGTTGCTCCACTATTCATGAATACTCGATTTTCAAATAGTGGAATTTCCTTGTCTGATTTATATTGTCTATGCGCTTGCATCTGTGTTGTATGCTCGACGAAAACGATTTACGAACAATAAGTGTTCACGCAGTGAGCTACCTTCCGTAACCGGATCACTGGCCACTGAAACGCCGCGTATGTATTGAAGTTTTTCTGCGTCATAGTACAAATTGCGTTGTGAGGACGATCGTCGATAGTCTGAACGTCATTCTAGAGCAAATTGTGACAATTTAAAAAATCCCTTAATACAATCCAAAAAATGCAGTGTATTCAGTTAAATGATACAAAAATAAGTTGGCTTTTCAGTTAAACTTTAAGCCCGGTGAGACCCAAATTTCATATGGTAAATTCTAAGCCAACTAACGATACCTCACTATCCTCACTGGTACACCGTTCTTCAGCAGAGCTCTAAGGGCCCAAGCGTGGATAATACGCCCCTCATAAAATTCCTCTCAGATTAGTTCTTTTTTTGGCCGCTAGTTGCGCTATCGTAAAGAAAACAATGACACTTCTGTTGTACGTTTATCCAGGTTTGTTTTGCTATTTTCAATTCCTCTTAGGCCTAACCATGTTTAAAACTGTTTAAAATGCCTCCTCCCTCTTTTTGCTTTTTCCAACTCTGTTCTGTCAAGCGTCATCAAGTTTTTAATTTCTGGCTTCCGACATCAGTGCTGAGTGCTGGCTGTCTTTTCCACGGGGCTAATGCGCGACTCGATGTGAAGCGAAAGTCTAATCGCTCATTCACCCGTCAGATAACTTATCCCCAGATCTCACGTGGGATTGTTATTGTACCTCTAGCGCGCCTGGCGGCTATTCGTCATCGGATTTTATGAAGTACGTATACTATCACAAGCTGAAGCGATCTGATAGTATCGCTAATAAAGGAATATTTGGGAAAGAACATTTCATTATTCCGCATTTCTGAACATTCGACGGAAGGTAGAAAGTAGTGATGGTAATTATTTTTTTTTCAGAGCTTTGGATTCTTCAACACGATCGCCTACGCATTCGGAACATTCTTGCTGTACTTGGAACTGTAAACCAGTCAATTTAGTCATTTATGTAAATAGCGATGCGATAATGCTGCCAAATGTATAACCTTCGTTTTTGTTGCGAAAATTAATATTTTAAAATAAAAGTATGTTCTCGGAAATTGCGATTGATTCAGTTCGGCGCAGTCGACGGTTTGGCAACGGCTGCGACTAAAAAATTGGTTTTGAATGAATGAGTTATTGTGGGCAATTCCCATCTTTACAGAAATTGTCAGTGAGTGAGTGGGAGAAAAATGAAAGAAAAAGAGAAACATTAAAGATACGATTTCAACTTGAACATCCAGGTACATAAGTTAAAGGTCCTATCTTACCTACAACACTAACGCAACATATTTCATAATCACTCCATATATTTTTTTAAACCCGGAGACCCCAATTTCGCACGGTACATTCTAACCCCTCTAACATAACCACGCTGTTTTTTGGGATCCCAAAACGTAAGTGGAGGGATACCGATGACATCGCAAAAATGTCCGTCTGTCCGTCTGTAAGCACGATAACTCTCGAAGGCAATGAGATATTTTGATGAAACTTGGTGGGAGGCTTTGGGTCAAAGTACAGGTCAAGTTCGAAGATGGGCTATGTAGCCCTATATTTGGAGGGGTTTCAAATTAAGGGACAAACAAAATATTTTTAAACAGCTAATGTGATAGTCGATTATGGGGTAAGAAGACATGCTGAGTACGATGGTGAAAACCATTTTCTTGTCGGACAATTTTTTCGTCCGGAATCCGGCAAAAACCGGAAAGTTTCGTGAAAGTAGGAGTGTCATTTGAAGTTGATTAAATGTTTGATTTAGGGGTAAGAAGACATGCTGAATACGATGGTGAAAACCATTTTCTTGCCGGACAATTAGTTCGTCCGGAATCCGACAAAAAATGGAAAGTTGGTTAAAAGTAAAAGTTTCATTTGAAGTTGATTAAATGTTCGATTTAGGGGTAAGAAGACATGCTGAGCACGATGGTGAAAACCATTTTCTCACCGGACAACAAGTTCGCCAGGAATCCGGCCGAAACCGGAAAGTTTGTTAAAAGCGAAAGTTTTATTTGAAGTTGATTAGAGATTTAGGGGTAAGATTTAGGGGTAAGAAGAGACGCTAAGTCTGTGTATGACAATAATTTTTTACCCGGACATATAATTAGTCCGGAATCCGGCTTTGACAGGAATTTTTTTTTAAGTCAAAGCTTTATTTAAAGTTGATGATGTGTTCTTTACAGGGATAAAGAGATCCGCTGGATTCGTTTCTGATTTTCTTTTTTTTTGCTGGACTAGTAGTTCGCTCGGAATTCGGGCAAAACCGGAAATTTGGCAGAAGTAAAGCAGGAACTTTCGGTCAGTATCATCCTCTCTGATGATTAGCCGGGCGAAGACTGGATCTAGCGAAGAGAAGACCCAGTTGTCTGGATCAAATATTAGATTTTTGGGATCCCATCGAAACCTTTGGTCTTGTTCTCACTTGCGGTGTTTTGCTACCTTCGATGTATATCACGCTGTCCACGGTTGTCTGCGAGAAGTTTTTCAACCGAAAAAAAAAAATAGTTCTGTAAATTGTTTCCCTGTTTTCGCTACAAGTCAGCGGAAAAGGCTTAAAACAGCAAAAACCGTGGGTTATTCGTTGAAAGCGCAGCCTAGTATTAAAGTATTCAAATATTTTTAAATTTGAAAAGAGCACATATTGCGAGGGTCCTTTTTTAGTGTCTTTTTGGAAATTATCTTAGAAATGTTGAATGTTAAATTGTTAATGTACGACTTTTAACGAAAGCATATTTTACTAAGCGAATGTCCGGCTAGTTCGAGTTTTGGAAATAAAACTGAACTGCATTGAACTGAAACATGAGTACAGCTCTTACTATAAATTAATCTTTTCGGGTTGAAGTGGCTCAGAAATAGCTTTACTTTCAATGTAAAATTAGCAATTTTCTCATCGACTATATCCAGCCTCCCTGTCTCCGGTGCGGTGGCTGAACGCAAAATATTTGAAAACTGAAATCGCCGTGGTTACAAAGTGCGAAAAACCAAGCTAAACAAAAGATAAACCCGATGGTCTACCATGTTTTAAAAATGAAAAAATACCTTGAAGCTTTTCTGTCCTTATGTGTTAAAGAGTTGTCGGCGGATCTTGATGCTTTCGGCGACGTTAGTTTTGCGTGACTGGCAAAACTCGGCTCGGCCGGAAAAGCACTAAATATTCGTAGGTATACAAAGCGAAGCAATGGCGAAAGGCGTGGATTTTAGAAGCCTATATTTCCATGGAGCTATGGATACTATACAAGGCAGAAGAAGCAAGAGGGGTGCTTTAAACTATTGCTTGACTCCTCGATCGAAGCTGCGTTTAAAGGGTGAAGTGCTTCCAGGACTCCCTTTTGCGTCCAGCGTATGTGACGGAAGAATTTGGGTCATCCATAACCGGGTTCAAATAAATAAATAACCTTTTCTTTTCTAAACACCTCATAGCGTCGAGCGGCGTAAGGTTTACAACTAATAAACGTCTAAGACGTTTAGGAAATAACTTTAAAGATCCAAATTTACGTTTATTTTATATACAACTTTCTGTATTAAATAATTAATTATTTCCGTACCCGGATCAGCTGGTTCAATTCCTTGCGGGGAAGTTAAAAGTTGTTGAACTTCTATATGTCAATCTCCGTAAGGAATTCCCGGGCCGTGCCTCCAAAGCTTGTGTTGCGAGTGAACGATCAGGTTTTCCCAGCTATAATAATAATAATAATTTATTGGAAAAAGCCTAATACAACAGACGCCTGAAGCGCCAACATCAATTTATACCTCTAAAATGAAAACACAATTTATTTTCTTCTTTTCTTTGCAACCAAAAAATGTTCTCTGTTTTTAAAAATTCCGGTCTGGAAAATTAAGACATCTAAGTTTCTCCGTGCTGTGCTGATGACGGTGCGGAGAATTCTGGCAGGAATTCAAACGAACGAACGCCAGATTCTTCTATGATTTAGCGTGTAGTCTTACCCCTATATTGAATCTCTAACCGACTTCACAATAACCTTTTACGTATACCAAGTTTCCGGTCGAACTACTATATTTCTAGATCTACTGTCATACTAGCTTAGAAAATATATTTTTAAGACCTTAATTTGAAGCACCCTCCACCACCCCTAAATGTGGAGTAGCCACCAGATTTTCTAAACGAACACCAGATCCGGGTTCGTCTTATGGTGCGGATACATTAGGGGTTCGGCTGTCGTTGACTCCAATCCCACCAACATTTTAGCCCTATGATCACTTCTGTACGGAAAAGTCCCGATTTACTCAACTTTTTCCGGCGGAATCGACAAAAACGGAGATAATCCGTCAAGGAAATCTTAAGGCGTTTATCCGTGCTCCCACAAACAGTTTGTGGGTCGACTGTGGCTCGAAAAGAGTGTTTCCGCGGTTTTCGTGCGGTCCAGAAGTTTGTTTCCGCGAACAACAAGATTTTCGTGGCTCGCTTTGTGGCTCAAATTCGACAAACAACTGGCGAGATGATTGTCGATTTCTCGGCTCGATTCTGGCGGGAAATTCAAATTAAGCAGTGAAGTAGTGTCTAAACAATAAAGTTAACTACTTTTTCAAGCATATAGACTTAAAAACAAGGAGTCTTTTTGCACAAAATGGTAAGGAAATAAGCGGAGAGTTCTATTTATGGAGATTTAACATGAATTTTATTTTTACTTTGAGATATTTGAAATTACCGCCAAAAAAATAGACAAAAGAGCGTTTCCGCGAGTTCCAACTAGTGGCTCGACTTTGTGGCCCACAATCGTGTTTCCGCGACAAACACTCAGGAGTGAGTGGCCCACAATTGTGTCGCGGAAAAAGGCCTTTAACGTCGGCTTATGGTGCGGATACATTAGGGGTTCGGCAGTCGTTGACACCAATCCCACGAACATTTCAGCCCTATGATCACTTCTGTACGTAAAAGTCGCGATTTATTCAACTTTTCCGGCGGAATCGACAAAAACGGAAATAATCCGTCCAGGAAACCTTATTGTCGGCCCGTAGCCTTATCACTGATGTGACTGGCCCTTGTCGCCATGAACACTTGCCCAGACCATTAGTCACTGCCCAGATATTTTTATTGGCCAAATTTCTTTTTTGGGATCCCAAAACGTATGCGGAGGGATATCTATGACTTCGTAAAGGTTGTCCACCTGTCCGTCTATCCGTCCGTCTGTCAGTACGATATCTCTATCTAGAAATATAGTCAGTATGATATTCTGATGAAATTCGGGGTGAGGATTCTTTGGCTCAAGGGACAGGTCGAGTTCGTAGATGGGATCTGCAGCCCTACATTTAGGGGTGGGGGTTCAAATTAAGGGGAGAACAAGATATTTTCTAACAGCTAATCAGATAGTCGATTCGGGGGTAAGTAGACATGCTGAACATGTATATGAAAACTGTTTTCTCCCTGGTTCACCCGGAATCCGGCCCAAACCGGAATATATATTCGACCAATGCATAAAACGATTACGTCAGATACGATACTTTAGTTGTTAAAGCATCGTAGCTGGCGTATCCGTTTTATGCATTATTTTAATATATGTTTCAAAGTCAGATTGGGCTCAAAGAATATTTACCAAACCAGAAAATTTGTTAAAAGTAAAAGTTTTCCCTGAAGTTGAATATAGAGATTCTATTCAGTTCACTGCCAGCACTGATTCAGAGCAGTCGCATGCAATTTGACTAGTTATTGTTTGCCCAGAACATTATCGGATTAGCAGCAATACGAAAAGCAGTCGCGGATCGGATGCCAGAGTACGGTGGAAAAGTCTACAGCAGGTACCACGTTCCACTGGGCCACCTCCAATAAGGTGATTGCCACTGCCTACGTGGGCCTGCGCTCATAAAGATAAGTCAACCCGTTGTATTATTAGAATGGATCGCGATATTTCTGAAAAAGTGCTAGACGAGCTGCGGATTATGAATGTAAAATTTGCAGGCCTGGAGTCAGTTCCAGCACAAGTGGAAGAATTGCGAAGAGATTTTTCAAACTTTTCGGTGGGCCTCCAGGCGAATATCGATAGAGTTGAAATTACGACTAAGCAAGTGAAAGACGAATTTAAAATCCTCAAGCAAGAACTGGATTATACCCGTGATAGGTTAAGTAGATTGGAAGCCGAAACGAAATGCTCAAACATTTTTTTGTACAATTTTAACCCTCGGGTTAGAGGGCCCAGTCTTCGGCAAGATGTGTTAAACTGCTTGAACAGTGTGATCCCAGGATTGATGATGGGAAGTTCAGACGTGAAAGATGTATTCCGACTTAAATCGCCAAACGCTGTAGGCCCTGTCCTTGTTAAGCTGAGTTCCAGAGATTTGCGCAACAACATTTTAAGAGGGAACACATTCTTGAAAAGATACGCAATAACTGCGGCTCCAGAATATACAGAGCGAGAAAAGGAAGCGCGCGACCAGTTGAAACCGGTTATGGATAGAGCACGTCAGCAAGGGCACAGCGAAGTGAAGCTAAGGGGTCAGAAACTCCACATAGGAAGACAGGTTTTCACATACAATTTTAAGGCAAAAAAGGTGGAAGAAGTGAAGGAGAATTCAGGAAATCTGAACCGGGCTGCAATAAATGACATAGGAAGAGGGTCTCAAGATATGATCCCACAAGAAACCGCTCGAAATGACGAGCGTCAAGGACGAAGTCGGAGCGGTTCTGAGTATATGGATGCGATGGATATGGTCGAAACCACTTTTGGAACTCCGGTAGCTTCCAATAATGAGGATATTCCAGTTGTACCTCCGGTTAGAGACAGAAAGCGAAACAACGAACAAGTGGTGAGTCCCGATGATAGATCGCGCCAACCGAGTACAAGTGTGTTCCGGCAAAGCAACGAAATAAACCTCACAGGAAGTAGCGGGGCCCCTACGATCAGATCAAGCCAACCTCGAGGGAGAAACCTCAACACTTTGTTCCAGTTAGAAGACTATGGTAGTAGTTTGGAAAATATAACAGGAGGAAACGAGCAGCTTGGTAGGGGTCAACTCAACACGGCCCAAGAAACATAGGGAGGCGAGGGCCATGTGCGAAAAGAATTGCGCGTGTGTTTTTGGAATGTGCAAGGGTACACATGTACTAAACTGGAAGATATATGCAAATCGGGAAAATGGGATATCATAGGCCTAGCAGAAACGTGGCAAGATGAGTGTATTTCATATGAAGGCTATTTATGCCATTGCGTGTCGCGACAGAAATCTAGAAACGGACGAACATACGGAGGAGTAGCATTGCTTGTGAAATGTGATATTTTTGTTAAGTGTGTCAGATTAAATAGTAAGTCGGAAAATATTGTTTGGCTGAAGTTTGTATGCGGAGGAACTCAAGTATTATTTGGATGCGTTTATATCCCTCCTATGGGAAGTTCGTATGGAAAAGAAGATGTTTGGAAAATTTTAGAGACAGAAAAAAGTGTACTTACTCGTAAGTTGGCTAACCATGAAATTATTATTGCAGGTGATTTTAACGCGTATACCAGTAACCATACGGAAACGGTAGCGGAAGTTGATATGGAGAAGATGAACCGAAGGGAATCTTCACGAAGTCAGGAGGAGCCGGAGGTGGGGAAGAGGAATAGTAAGGACCAGACACGTAAAAAAAACAGATGGGGATTAAACCTGCTGGAATTTTGCGGTAATGAAAATTTGATTATTTGTAATGGGAGGTTAGGAGAGGACAAAGTGAATGGTAATTTTACTTGTTTTGCGGGGGGATCGCCTAGTTTAATTGATTATTGTTTAGTAGGGGTGTCTCTATGGCCGTCGTGTGTTGACTTTTACGTTTTGGGGGTGGTTGGGTCAGATCACGTCCCAATTGTATTGGTAGTAAATCTAGGGAGTAGTTATAGTAATTTAGGGAGTAGTCATTCAAGTAAACAGCGTTTGGTGGACGCTATGAGTTTTAAGAAGAAAGGAGGTGGGATAACGACACCGTTGTATGTTGAATGTGACATTGCTCTAGGATTGCAACTTAAGTTATCGGAAGGGGAATTACGGCTTGATCATTGTATGAATTTGGTTAAGGAGTCTCAGGTGGAAGAAGCAATAGATGAGATATCTGATTTTGTATATGATGCAGTAAGTTTATTAACAGTTGAAGAAAGAGCAAAAAGTAGACGTGTTAAGACTAGCCATAGAAAGTATGAGTTTTTTGATGATGAGTGTAAAGAAAAGAAAAAAAGTGTGGTTGAAGCGTTGAGAATAGTAAAAAATAGCCAGGGTAATGATATTCATAGAGATGTTGAATTGTATAGGAGGGTTAGAAAGGAGTATAAAGGTTTACTGAAAGAGAAGAAAAGATCGAAAGAGAGAGAATCGAGGGAAATTATTATTAGGGCATTCACATGTAAGGATAGTAGGAATTTTTGGAAAAATGTTCGCGGATCTGTGAACGGAGTACCCAGAAATACCGCACCAGAGGCTGATTCATGGCCTGAATTTTTTGAGAAAAAGGAGGAAAAAGAGAAGGAAGAAACCTTTTCTACACGTTTTAAAGAAGAGACGCGAAACCATGTTTGCTACCCTTTAATGGAAGCAGACTACGGTCTATTAGGCCCGGTTACAAATACAGAAGTTTGGGATGTTTTACGGAAAATGAGGGGTAGATCGGCCCCCGGAAATGATGGTATACCGGCAATTGTGTGGCGATGGGGTAAAGATGCGATAGTGCAAGTTTTGGCGGTTATATTTTCTTGTATAATTAATACGGCTACTTGGCCGGATCAATGGAGGACGTCAATAGTTATCCCTATATATAAGAAGGGAATTAGGACTATACATGATAATTACCGAGCGATCCACTTAGGCAGTGTATTAAGTAAGATTTTTTGTAAAGTGCTAGACCTAAGAATGAAAGTGTGGTTGAATGATAATGAGAAAATGTCTTCGCTACAGGCCGGATTCAGGGAGGGATATAGTACGTTAGACCAGATATTTATTTTGAATGTTATGATACGTAAATATACTAAAAAGAAAGGGGGGAGGTTGTACGTGGCTTTCCTTGATTTAAAGGGGGCTTTCGATAATGTTAAAAGGGAATTATTAATGAAAACATTAATTGAAATTGGATTCCCACGTCCTTTCGTGATTATTTTAATGGAAATGTATAATGTTGTCAAACTGGTGGTTAGGGTAGCAGGGAAATGTTCTAGGGAGTTTTTATCAAAAATTGGTTTAAAGCAAGGATGTAGTTTGTCTCCAAAGTTATTTTCTTTGTATATAAACGATTGGCAAGAGTATATGAATGAGAGAATGGCACCCATGTTATCCGTTGATATAGTTAAGTTGTGTTTATTATTGTTCGCAGATGATGTGGCACTTCTCGCGAATTCAAAAGAAGATTTGCAGGTTTTGGTGGATATTACGGCGGAATTTTTGAGAAAGAAAGAGTTGACATTAAATGTTAGTAAAACGGCAGTAATGTGTTTTAGGAAGGGGGGGGAATTAGATACTATTAAAATAAAATTTGAAGGAGAAGATATTGAATATAAAGAAGATTTTATTTATTTGGGATTTAAGTTGTCGTCAAAGGGGAAATACGGGAAACATGTTGATTCTAGTTTAGCGAAGGGGAAGAAGTGCCTAAATATGTTGTTGAAGAGCGAGTTGAGAGAGATAAATAATTTAAGAATGCATAAACAGGTGTTTTCGTCTAAGCTAGTTCCAGTAATGCATTACGCCGCGGAAATTTGGGGGTATAGTCCGAGTATTAAGCTAGAACAAGTGCAATTAGGCTACTTCAAAAGAGTTCTAGGCCTTAGTAGCAAGATTAATTCATTAGTAATAAGAGGAGATTTAGGTTTATTTTCATTAAGGAGTAGGCGTCTTGTTAGTATGATACGGTTTTGGGAAAAAATAATAGCGTTGCCGAGAGTAAGACCGTTAAAGGCTGCATATCTGGAATCCCTCCAGGATGGAGCAAAGGAATCGTGGTCAAAACAGGTTAAAAGTATTTTGGATAGTAGCGGTTTGTCTCATTTTTGGTGTGATGGAAAAGGACCTAGAACAGGTAATAGTGTGAGTATTGCTAAGGAGGTGGAGGTTAGGTTACATGACCAGGAAATACAATTATGGCAGTGTGGGGTGGAGGCATCTGATTCATTGTGGTTGTACGCGAAGGCCAAAGAGACATGGGGGGAGGAAATTTATTTTAAGGCGGGGATTCCAGCAGATCATTTGAGGTTGTTAATGAGTTTACGAGGTGATTGTCTACCTTTAGGAATGCGTAGAAGATATTTGGGTAAGGTAAGAGTGTTGTCTGGTCCTTACTTTTGCCCAATGTGTGGACATTTGGACGAAAATATTTTTCACGTAATGTGCGTATGTCCTGAGCTTTCAGATCTTCGTGGGGAAATTTTTGGTGTTAATATTTGGGGGGAGGATTGGTTGGTAAAAGTAATGGGAAGTAAAATATTTGGTGATATGGAAAATTTGGGAAGATTCCTTTCGGTCTCGATGAACCACAGAGAAAGATTCCTGTAAAGGAATATGTAAAATAGTTAGCATTTATTTGGTTTGTGTTTTTTATTTTTGTTTGTGTTTATTTTTTCCCATGGCCTCTGTGCTTTTAGTGGAATAAATCTTATCTTATCTTATCTTATCGCTGGGTTAGGAGATATGCTGGATTTGTTTTTGAGCTTTATTTTTTTGCCGGCCAAATAGTTTGCCCGGAATGCGGCCGAAACTGGAACTTTGGCAGAAGCAAGGCAGAGTTTTCGTCAATTTCGACAAAGTAGAAGTTCAAGTTTAAAGTTAACAAGATGTTTGATTTAGGGGTGAGAAGACATACTGAACATGTATTTGAAAATCTTTTCTCACCGGACAAGAAGGTCGCCCGGAATCCTGCCAACACCGGAAAATTTCTAAAAATTAGAAGTTTTACCTGAAGTTGATTGCAGAGGTTCGATATAGGGGTAAGGAGATATGCTGAATTCCCTTTTGAGCTTTAGTTTTTTGCCGGCCAAAGGGTTTGCCTGGAATCCGGCCGAAACCGGAAATTTGGAGTAATGGAGTAATGCAGAAGTTTTGATCAGTTTCGTCAAAGTATAGGGGTAAACACACATGCTGAATCCATATCTGAATTTGGTTTCTCAGATGATTAGCCGTTGGCCTTATGACATGTTTCTAGATTGTAATAGTAAAAGTGTTCAAGGAGGAAGACCGGATACCTACAAGACCAAATTCTGAGGATCAAATAGTAAATTTTTGGGATCCCATAGAAGCCTTTGGTCCAAACAATAAATAAATTTTTCCTAAAAAAAGTCGATTTTTTTTTTCTAAGAAACAGTCAATTTTTTTTCAAAAACAGTTGATTTTTTCTCATAAACATACTTTTTTCTGAATAAGAGTCGACAAAAATAATGGGCAGTCGGTTAAAATATCTCCCCCGCCCCCCAAATATTTTGGCTCGGAACGACTATGTCTGTGGACACCACTCTAAGAGATCGTATCATTTGACCCTTGAACGATTCTTCACCCGAAAGAAATAACATCGAGCAACTTGGATGTATGTTAAACGGGCACACCAGTCACGAACATAACGCCTTCGCGAATTAAAACAGGTTTCTTACTAAATAGATGATGCATCATCCCGTTTGAACTGCGCGCGTCGTCCAGAGAGATTGTTGTTCGGCACATGGTACTGTTTCCGACATGAAGTCAGTAGTATTTTTAGGTGGGATGAGTTTTGATGAATTTTCGTTATTAGTTTAAATTATTGTTCTGAGTGTGTGTAAATGTTGGTTAAGCAATATGAGGGGAAGGCGCAATGTTATCATTATCAGGTGTTCGAGACGGAACTCGTGGTCCCATAATTCTAAACTTGAATGATGGATGTTATGCTATCAAGGCTTTGTTTAAAAATCTTAAAAGGAGTCAATTGATATTGATAAATTAATGAGTCTAGGCTTGAATAAATGATAATGAACGATGCGGTATCAAAGTTGTGTTTAAAAACTTAAAAAGGATCTAATTGATACCGAGAAACTGATGAGTCTAGACTGCTCGAATACTGAACTTTACGCTATCAAGGAATTACCTTAAAGTTTAACTAAAAGGCCAGCTGATTTCGTATCAAAACAATGGCTAAAAACGGAAAGTCAGCTACAAAACTAGCTGAAGTCAGATTATTGCTGGTTCGTTTCGTCCAGTCCAGCAGCAGCCTGACAATGGCCCATGCAGAGAAGGGTCGAAATATCTTTTTCAAACATCGTAGCTGACTTTCCGCTCTATAGCCATTGTTTTAAGATATAGTGCAAGAGTATTCCAACCTACTTTCATATCATGTCTGAAAAAACTTAATTATTTTCACCTTGACGCTCAGAATATGTACTGCTGGCCCGACAAGACAATGGTCACCCTGAGGCGGAGAATTTGAATTTTTAACAAAAGCATGCATTGCCCCGGCCAACAAAGCGAAGCCAGAAAATATACATTTCCACATGTGAGGGCGATTCTGAAGAAAAACCACTATTGCGTTTGATCGAAAAAAGATTTATTTTTCCTTATTTGTTCCTGATCCTCGCATTGGTTAGGGTGAAAAAGCATTGTTTAAAGACCTAATCCAAACATTCTGTTTACCTTCTCTTAGTAATTGCATGCCACCAGTTTGTTTAGATTTGAACTCGATTGGCGAGTTGCTCTTTTGGCTCGAGAAAAAAACCACGCAGAAAGTCTTCTTTTCTAGATGACGAAAATTTTCAGGATTGATTAGCAAAGAATTATAAGACCTAACTGATAATTTTTGCATGTCTTCAGAGGTACTACACTCGTCTTGTATTTTTAGTTTATTTTTATTTTGTAATAAACAGCTGGAGAATTAGATGGAAATAATTACTTTAACCCTTGGCTTCCTACGTGCCATAACATCTGTCAGGGATAATCGGCTGAGATTTAGTCCAGACAGGATTATTTCAAACCTAGGAAATTTGGTGTTTTTTTTTTATTTGCTAATTGTTTGACGGTCTTTTTTCTGGTTTTGAGCATTCATAGTGAATGTAGGGATGCAGGCCCGTATCCAGGAATTTTTTTTTTTTTTTTGGGGGGGGTGTTGCCGTTCGGGGGGGGGTGCCTTTCCGGGGGGGGGTTTGCCTGTGGGTCGCACAAAGAAGTACAAAAGAGACACAGATCAGAGGGAAAAGCCTATAAAAATGAGTATTTGTGTATGTTTCGGGGGGGGGGGGGGGGGTCAACCCCCTAACCCCCCCCCCCCCCCCCCCTGGATACGGTCGCCTGCTCTAATTTCTGTCGAAAATCACAAAGCGGTGGGCCTCAACCAGAGACCTTTAGTGAGAACTCGGGCGTAAAGAAAGCTGCTATTGGTGCTTTAACCAGGTTTACATTTGCAGTCGTTCTGAAGAAGAAGAAGAATGACGAACCATCAAGTAACTGTCACTCGGACAACCACATCTGTCCACACTACCTCAGCTATCCTCCTGAACATTGGATATTTTAAAACCATCCCTGGTATTCTGAAGCTTCTGCAACTGGTAAGCTGTTTCTTACTTTGCCCATTATCTCCTGCACACCACGCGAAGTCCACTGAAGTTTATCTGGTAGTTGCATGTTTTGTTTCGAGATATTATTGCGGTAAAATTGCGAACAAACGATGAGGATTTCCCGGCCGGATTTCCCGGCCGGATTTCCTGCACTTTCATCACCCGATGCAAAATTTGTAGCCTGCATAGTAGTATGGTAGTAGTACGAAAACGTTGCTTGTAATACTATGTAATAGCAAAGAATACTATCATTCAATGTGCCTCAGACTGGTCCAATCTTATGTAGTAGTATCCGGTAGCATCCTGTCTTGCAATAGTAGCATCCAGTCTTGCTAATAGTAGCATATAGTAGTGTGCAGTAACACGGTAGCCTTGAAGGAGAAGCATTTAGTAGCATCGTTAGTACTGCATGCAACTTTTTCGTACTACTTCATAGTAATATTTTGAGATACATTTTTCATCGGGCATGAAGTTGAAAAAATCTCAACTGGAAGTGATGATGGTGCTGCAAATCCAGGCAGGAATTCCCGCACGGGATCTCACCGATCCTCAGCAATATAAGACGAACTTCGGCACCGTCGACAATTCCATAACGAAAAGTTAAGTTCTCTTCAACTTCATGAACATTATAGCAGAAAATGTGTCGGAGAAATCCTAGTCTCCTTTCTGTCGGCACAATAGAGATTCATATTGATTACTTTCTATATTTTCATAAGACAAATATCAATTTTATACTTAATGTATATTGAGTATAATCTGTAATAAGTCTATGATGTATCCTCATAGAGGATTCATACAGCCATATACTACACAACTTTTGGGCCGAGCAAGTTATCGTCTAGCTTCGATCCTTCGTATTTTTGCGATCCGTAAATCCGGACGCGACAAGTTGGCGCCATCTGAATCCGGTGTGGAAATTAAATGGTAAGGTTGTGACAGTTACGGATTAGGCGAAGACCGTTAATTTCGTAGAGCTGAAGATTTGGTCAAGTTGTGGATGTATAGGCGTTTTCTCGTCGTTCCCCGAGGACTCTTCGGGGAATCAAAGGGAACGGCGAGATTAGAGGGAGTCACTCCACGCGGACTCCGTGTCCTGAAAACAACGAGAGCACGGGAACGCTTCCAAAATGAATTTTCTTCTAAAAATAATTATGCAGTTGACGAAATTAGTCTGGATCCACATTAGTTTTGGTTTTGTTTATTCTGATTATTTTTGGTCACTTTTACATTGCACCCCAAAAATGTATTCCCCTCTGAATCTGAAAGGGAGTCCTTTTTGATGATGGCGATGACACTCGGAGCATTCCCCGTCTGTGGGGAATACGGGGAGTGAGTCCCCGGGACAAACAAAACGCGGGAACTCCTCAAGTTGAGTCCTCGGGGAACGGCGAGAATACGCATTATATTAGGGAATAAAATGAGTCTGAACGTTTCCTCTGGTCGTTTTCTAACTCAACTTGATCGACTATTCAAACCCGGATTCGGCTCAGTGTTGCCACTTTTCTCTGACAGAAGGATCTCTGACGAGGATTCTGAGGTTCCGATTTGCTCTTACAACAAGAGATATTATTCTAAATTTTTCACAGCTGTGAATCTAGGGAGAAGTCGAAAAGTGTGACAAATCGCAGAATTCTGTGACCAGTGGGAAAGCTGATTTGGCTGAACTTTGGCTGGCTCATAATCAGATAGAACCTCCGTCCTATCTCTGTAATATGACCATGCACAGTCGAATGTTTCCCCTTAGCCTGCCCGATGCAAACGAGCAGATATTAGGAGCTACGCGGCACATCTCGTTTTCTTACCTTCACAAATACCTATTTATTTATTTATTTAACTTCGACTACGGCTTCTAGAGCCATTACACATACAACACATAAAAACAACAACAAAATACATTTACCTTGCGGACCTTCTACGCAACACATGTAAAGTTCGCGGTTCCAGACTAACCACACAGGCAACGTCAGTCTCATATGGGGACTCGAAAGAACCACAAGCATGGGGTTTCGAGAGCGAAGCCTATATCGCTGTGAAGCTGCGTAGAAGAAGCTTTCGAAGTCAAAGCCGATTGGTTCTCTGGACGCGCTCCAGAGCGGGTCAGCTTGCCTTCTGCACTTATTGCTCTGCGATGAGAAACGGCGAAGACGGAAGTAGACGGGTATCAACTCAAAGCTAGAGCAATTACCTATTAAAGGCACAGACAAATTGACTACGGAACTTTCGGCCATCAAACCGACCTGGGGGGCTCAGATAAAGATACAGGGACTTATTGTCGACAGGACCCCCCTTCTTTGTTATCTCGAACCCCCTCCTTAGTGTTCCCAAAGCTAGCTGGCAGGCCCTTGCCCCTTATGCACTGTAAAAGTTCGCCTTGGCCGTGTTGACTAACAGATCGGGATAGTAGTCAAGAGGTCGTGCGTTCGATTCCTACTCCCAGCACACAAACCTTTTGCTTTTTTTTTCTACTAACTCAAAAGTTGAATTCTCGGAAACTGCCCGGAAACTGCAATGGTCGAAACGAGAATTTTTCTTACTCTCAATATCGATTCAGGGTACATTCTTGGTATGTCAGCTAGCTCCCCGAGTCAAGTTTGAGTCAAGTTTTCTGTTCCTTTAACTCTGCGTCGCTGCATGGGACCATGCAGCGGTTCTATCTGATTATTTGTTCTTGCTATCAGGGCATTGGCACCTCAGTATACGAACGAAACAGTGTTTGTGGTCATGGCTGTCCGCTTTCCCAGCAAAGTAAGATTATTAGGTCTGGAGTTTGGATATTAGGTTTGTTAGATAAGAAAAAATGAACGGAAAATGAAATAAACAGACAAACTTACGATCATAAGACTTTTCCGCCATGGTTCTTGACAAAGAGGGACCAGACGACTTCAAAATACTGTTCTGTTGAGTGGACGGGGACAGGAAGAGGTTCTCGTCGCATTTCGTCCCAAGTTTCTGTCGACTGTCCCTAGTTACTTGTTCCATTTTAGTGGTAAAAGTCGGCATAGATAGATTGACACAGTAAAAAGAAAGAAAAAGCGTTTGGGATTCTAGCTCGGTCTCAGTGCTGTCAATAATGGAGATCTAGATCCCATAAGTATAAATGGTGAAATGCGAGAATAGTTTTCGGGTTCTTTATAACAATTCATTCCGGTGGCTACATGGTCTACCTTGGACTGTAGTGCTTCCGGGATTTTTGTTGGTGAGGGTCTTCCTTCTTTTGGGGAACTCAGGCGTCGGTCTATCTTCTCTCTTCAGACCCGGATCCTTTGGTCTAGCAATCCACTCCTTGTGATTCTCTCGGGCCCAAACATGCGGCTATCGTTACCTGTGTGGATGGCATGGAACCGTGAGCTATATTCAGCATTTTATGTTGGGTAGTTTATTCTTTTTATATTTTGCCCATACCCATTGTTCGTTTTTAATATTTATTGTTAGTTGTTTAGTATGGCCCAAGTTGGCCGTTTTATTAGATTAAATAAATAAATAAACAATTTTTGCTACCGCAGTCCCTGTTTTTGAACGAAACATTCTATGAGAGACTGTATAAAACCACATCCCCTTCCATCCGTTCTTCCTCTTCCATCCGTTCATGGAGACAGACTGGCGCCAGAATTATCGGAAAACAGTAGTTGTCTGGAAATAGCTAGCAAAGATGGATTGGTGGAGTGTTACGAGAAAAACATTGGGAGAATCGTCGATCAAACATAATTTTCAGCATTTGGCTTAAAGTCCGTACTCAAACCTGGTATTGTCAACTGTAATCTCGTCTTAATCTTCTACTTCATATGAACCCACCCTCTGTATGAGAACCGTAAAACCAGACAAGATTTCAGGCATCTATTATTACTGTCGGATTGTCTGACCGATTGTCTTTATAACTTGGCGGATGGTTAAAAAAAACACGTCGGGGGACTCGTTGGCGCGATCGAAATTATTTGTAAGAATTCGGCTCCAAATCTTACATTCTCAATACTAATCTCAACTTCTGCGGCGTACAAACCCACCCTCCTGGGGGCAGGGTTGCCACATCAAAAATATTCAGAGTGACTTTCGGCCCGAAACAGAGAGTGAATTGGTAGTGAAATTTATTTTCATAAAATACACTTTTGGTTGGAATCGTCTCTGTAAAAATGACACATCTTAATTTTCCTTTCATGAAAAAAACTTGAAATAGTCAGTTCTGGTCGGAATCCCTGCTGCAAAAACGACACATTTGGTCATTTTCTGAAATAGAGTGATTTTTATGTCCTACGTAGGACAAGAGTGGCAAAAAGAAAACAGAGTGACAATTCACACTATCGTGCGACACGTTACAACCCTGCCTGTGGGCCGTATTGAAACCAGACAACAGTTGCGTTTTTGCAGATACCATAGTAGGCTATCTGACACCAAAGTCTGAAGTTGCTTTTGCAGTTACTGAGTATCTGGCCAGATACCGTGGTATCTGATATTCAGATACCACACTCCCGACCGTGGTAACTTACCATGGTATCTGAAAGAGTCGTCTCACTTTCATCATCACTAACACAAGTGCCTATGTTCGGATTACTATGAATGTAAGTATTTCTTTTCGGGTGACTTCTAAAAGCGCAAGTTCCGCAATCGTCGTTTCTGCAAAGCAACCGTAGCATGATATACCATGGTAGCTGCAACAACAACAAAAATGCAGATTCAGTTACCGTGGTATGAGATACCGTGGTATACACTGTACAAAAAAACTTGCAGGATTTGCTACTGGGATTAATCTTGTCTCTATTGAGATAAGATTATCTCCAGTTCGGATTAATCTTATCCCAGCAGATACAGGATCAATCCCAGTAGCAAATACTGCAGTTAACTTTAATCCTTACTCGGAGAAACTTTTTACAGTGTATGCAACAACGCATCTAAGATTTCAGGCATCAGAACCTTATGGAAAGTGTCAAAGGGGTTGGACCTCCGGGGTTAACAGCGAGGTTGGTATATTTGTATTTATACCTTTTTTTTATAACTTTACGGAAGAAAATTCAATTTTGAATTACAACAGAAACTAGGCTTTTCCTAGCACACAGTCCCATTTCGGACTTCAGTTACCCAACTCAGGTCCGTCCCGATCTGACCTTGCTTTGGTAAACGGGGCGTTGCCCTAGTTTCATTCTCTAATGCCAAAGTTGAGGCGATTTAATGAGTCCTGGCAAGCATAGAATAGTCTTGCTCTTCTGCCAAATTTTCCCCATGCTCTAAGGAATTTTCAAAATAAACCGTTGTTCAGTGGCAGGTCCAAACAAACACTTGGAAAGCCAAGGTGATAAAAAACAAACTTACTCCATGGAAGACTTGTGCAGCTTTAGGGAATATTTTAGGACCCCCTACAGGCTTTTTTGAGGAATGAGCGGTCCAATTTCTGTGTTTCAAAGCATGAACCATATATGCCCTGATTATTATTCTATGAATCTTTATCTATCTATATGATTATCTATATGATTATTTTTCTATGCATCAGGAGCACCACAATTACGACACCAGAAATGCACAGCTTTTAATTAATGAAAAAAGAAAAACAGTTCGATCATCTTATATGATTCATAATCTGGGGCCTTCTGTTTGGAATAATCTGCCGACTAGCATCAGGGAGTCTGCCACTTTATACGGGTTTAAAACGAAACTGAAAACTTTCCACTTGATTAATGTGTTGAAGGGTGTCTGGTCTTTTTCTTCTTTTTTCTTTCTTTTTTCACAGTTGTTCGGGTGGGGCTAAAACTGGTAAGGAGTAAATATTAAGGATTGTTGTTGTGTATAGTGTTCACGTTTAATTGTCTGTTATTTAAGACAACTGTAAGTTGTTTTGTTTAGTTATTTATTTATTAGATACAAGCAGTATTAATAAGTTGCAGCACAAGTCCTTAGGACTTTCTTTTGCTGCAGCAGGATATTAGTAATGTTATTTTTATTTAATTTTCAATGTTTTGATTAAAAATAAAAGACCTACCTACCTACCATCATTAAAGGACCCCTCTTACTTATTCTACCTTCTAAGGTATATTATTCCTAGCTCTATAACCTTCTGAAAATCCCGCCTTTCGCCGTTGTTTCGCTTTGTTCGTACGACTTTTTAGCGCTTTTTTGGTCTAGCCAAGTTTTGAAAGTCAGGCAACGCAAATTTCGCTGAAAGCTTCAAGTTCCACCGACAGCTTTTTCACAAATAAGGACATGAAAAGCTTCAAATATTTTGGAAGACACGGTAGACCCTCAGGTCTACTTTATCTTTTGGATTCTTTTGTTTTGCTTGGTTTTCCCACTTTTTAACCACTGCGCATTCAGTTTTCAAATATTTTGCGTCCAGCCGCTGCATCGGATAGCTATTAGAGTCGACACACGCTAACAAGAACATTGCTCATTTCACGTGGCAAGTAATTGTATTTTTTAAAACCGATATTTCTGAGCTAAATCATCGTGAAAAGATCATTTCTAGTAAGAGTTGTGCTTTAAGAAGAACACCACTTGGGAGCTTAAGGCGAGCAGTGGTGAAGCACAGTATTTATTTCCTGATTATCCAAGCAGCAAATGACGTGCTGGTTCCTCTGGCTAACTTGCTCATTAGCAACATATATGGATATATCGGACAAAATATCGACATCGAATTGTGAATATTGATATACCCAACAAGATAGCTTCAGGGGATCTTTTCTCTTGCCATATATATATGTTATGTAGTATCAGTAAATGAAATGAAATGAAATGAAAACGATATTTGGTCGGTAATCCAAAACAGTTTACATTTATATAGACAAAGCTGGAGCAGTATGTGTTCCGTAATACAGTTTTTTTTATATTCTGTTTTTTGTTCGAAGTTTCAGATGATTGAAGATACTTTTTACGACAACTTTGTTCTTAAATTTTGGCAAACGAGATCTATACTACAGCGAAACATGATACCGAAATATCGATGTTGATTATCGAATATCAAGATTGAAAACATCACCTTCAGCCCAAGCTGACTGCGAATCATATTTGACGGTACAAAACGGATAAGTCAGCTACATTTTATTAGAGCTATATTTTGTATATAAGTTCATTTTCCAGCTTGAGCGGCTCGAGCCTGAATAGGACCCTTGCCAAGAAGGGCCAAAATATAGCTAAATATAAGGTTTGAAGCCAAGCTGACCATTCATTACGAAAGAAATAGAAAACCGTGATTTTCGGTTTTTTTTCTTATCAGCTAGTTATCCCTCTAGGATGATGTGCGAGGGATAAATATAAGTTCGGATATTTCGGTTGCACTTCCGGCAAACCGTCCTCAGCGAAAAACAAAACAAAACTAAATCATAAAATCCACCACAATCACAACAGGAGAACGATGCGGAACCAACAGACAATAAGACGAGATGTAACTAAAAACCAGAAGAAAACGGTGCGGATGCAGATAAAAATAAAATAACGAAAGATAAAATGTGCGTGTTAAAAATGTATATGTTACAAATCACAGATTTATCCCTCGCACATCATCCTTGAGGGATAATTAGCTGATCAAGAAAAAAAAAAAAAAAACGAAAATCACGGTTTTCTATTTCTTTCGAAATATAGCTCTAATAAGTTGTAGATGACTTATCCGTTTTGCACCGTCAAATATGAAAATATCGATACACCGAAAAATCGAAATATCGTCAAACACTAGCCGATTGTCCCAAGAATAGACCGTTGCCAGTCTGTGAACTTTATGACCGCGTCCGAGTTCAGCGACGACATTGGTCGTAGAACTGTGTGGTGAGTCGATCGATAGTACATGACCTTGGCTGCTCTGCCTTGGCTGCGATACTAGTGGGTCATCGCTCTCGGCCAGTTTCCGTGCTTCATATTCTGTCAAGATTATGTTGCCATTCCTTGGAATTCCACATAGATAGTCGCTGAATTAATTTAGAGTGGAGAGAAGGATGAATGAAAATCCAGAGGTGGTGGTTGAGGAAGTGCCAAGGAACTGGAGAGAGGTTGGGCCGGGTCGTTGGGGAATGTTCAAGCGAGTAAATTTTATGGGAAACTTGTTGGTATGATGTCTTTTTCGTTCCTTTTTTTTGCTAATTCTAAGTGCTAATATTTTGTATCCCAAGAATTACCGATTACGGCTGGTTAGGGAATACGCAGACATTCTGTGTGCAAAATGAGTGAATTCTAAATTTATTTTAGTTATTAGTATGGTTCAAATGAACATGAAGATTTTAGTAGCTGATAACTTTTATACCAGAATTTCCATGAACCACAAATAAACAATTTTTTATGCTTTCAACTGAACGAAAAACATGAAGTTTGTCTTTTACTCACAAACTTCACCGACGTATTTTCTTGCCTCTTTGTATTTCCTTATTGACCGCAGTTTCTTTTTATCCTACTCCACAAATTCTTCTCACCCTGTATATCAATGAATGAATGAATATATTTAATAGCCAATTGTCCGTACAAAATACATGATGTTACAATACACTTTAGATCACTTAATACTCATCTTTATTTAACTAATACGCTCTTACAAAATTGGCATATTTTAAGTATCTTAGCCTGACTTTTTATTTCAAGAACATCGGGGAACTCGAAAGTATACCCGTTAAGAACATGTCTCCTGGTGTCTGAGAGTTGCTGACCCTCGTCCTCTGTATTAAAAAACACGGGGCATTGTCGCTTAGTATTTGGAATCTAATTGGCCATATTCCTGTTCAGCGCTTCCAAGCGGACTAGTTTCTGTTAATCCCCCCATGCCTCACCATCATTACTTGGACCAGACATGGCAAAATAGATCCACAGGTTGGTGAGTGGAAAACCTGTCATCTGTTTCCCAGGTAACGGAGGTTTTACATATGTTTAACCAGCAGAAAGGGAAAGCGACCCACCACCCTATGGATTCGACTTTTTACTATGTCTACACAAGTGTTGGTTAAGACATAGTAAAAAGTCGAATCCATAGGGTAGTGGGTCACTTTTACTTTCTGCTGCTGAAAAATATGCAAAACCTCCTATACCTGGGACACAGATGACAGGTTTTCCACTTACTAACCTGTGGATCTATTTTACCATGTCTGATCCAAATAATGACGGTGAGGCATGGGGGGATTAACAGAAACTAGTCCGCTTGGAAGCGCTGAACAGGAATATGGCCAATTATCCCAATTACTCCGACCATGTACTGGCAGCCAGTTCGCTCGTAGCTGAAACCACAGGCGCAGGCTCTCAGCCGGTAGGTATAACTTGAAGTAAAACCCACTCTCAAAATAATAAATGCATTCTTTCAGGCTGTCTGCTGTGTAATTGTCGGAATTCTCGGACATTACATTTGGACAACTGCCAGCTCCCAGTATACACGGTATCCTTATTTCGTGACTGAGCTGTACGTACTTCTAATTGCCACGACTGCCTTAATTGCGACGTTCTGCTTAGCTCTTTCCTGCCTCATCTCGATCGCAACTGGAACCATCATCGCCAAAACAATATTCGTAAGTGACGTCACATCAGGGTCCGACTCAAGGCGTAATCCGGCCAAAGCCAGAAAATTTGTTAAAAGTAAAAATTTTATCTGAAGTTGATTCGAGGTTCGATATAGAGATAATGAGATATGCTGAATCCTTTTCTTGAATTTATTTTCTGGCCAGAGAAGTAGTTCGCCTATAATCCGACCGAAACTGGAAATCTGCAAGGAAGTTTTAAAACCCAACGAGATAGTCGATATACACGGTAAGAGGACATGTCGAATCCAGGTCTGAAACTAATTTTCTGGCCTGACAAGAAGTTTACGCGGAATCTGTCCCAACCGTAAATTTAGTAAAAACTAACGTTCATTCTTAGTTCGATTAGAGGTTCTTATCGGACTTTATTTTCGCCAAAATTCGGAAATTGTATCGATTGTTCTTGGTTCGCCCCTCGATGTCACCAGCTCTTTTGCTCTGCATGCAGTTGTGCCGGATAACCGCTAAAACGAGGAATTTGATCAAAGTAAAAAACTTTTCTAAAGTCTATTAAAGGTGAGACATAGGCTAGCGGTGAACATGCATGCTTAATCTATACCCGTAATTTGTCAAAAATACAAAACGGTATAATTCCTTGTACAAGCGTCTGGTCATGGATAAATAGTACTATGTCAAAGGGGTCTGGCGAAGACCGGAAACCTTCACGACCCGATTTTCTGGATCAAGGAGTCCAATCCCACCGCAGCCTTTGGTCTTGTTGTCATTGAAATATAAGAGCGATTCTGATCTCTGTGATTCGCTTTCCGAAAAGCAAAGCGAGAATCCGCCGAGCGCAAGAAGTCGCTGAGCCGCAGTTGCACCTTTACAACTTCTTGTTAACTTGCCGAAATAACTTTCCACTCACGAAGTGGATTCGCTTTCCAAGTGCTGGCGACAAACTAGCGGCAGTGTTGCCAGGACCCAAAATATCATCACTATCATCAAAAAGGACTCCCTTTCAGATTCGGAGAGGAATCAACTTTTGCTGGTGTGGGTGCAATATAAAAATTAATTAAAAATAATCAGAATAAAAAAAACAAAACTAAAGTGGATCCAGAATGATTTCGTCAACTGCATATTTTTTTTGTTCCGAACAAAATCCGTTTTGGAAGCATTCCCCGTGCTCTCCGCGTGGAGTGACTCCCTCTATTCTCGCCGTTCCCTTCGATTCCTCGGGGAACGGCGAGAACACGCCTTAAGACTTTTTTTTTAATCGTACGTAGGCTATTTATCTTGAAAATACATTCTAGCTCATTTGGATTCCCTGTCATCACGATAAATGTCTCGCTTTCAAACATACGCACGTACAGTGCTCCTGTCTCTTCTATTTTCAAATAAATTCTCTAACGCTGGCATAGTCAAAAATCACTACGTAATGCTAAATTTAACCAGAAAATCACTACTGCACTTTCGGTCCTCGAAATCACTACGTCTGGTGATTTATCACAACACCTGGCAACACTGACTAACGGAGCGAGAACAGCTTTGGAAGCGAAGCGAAATTTAGCCGAAGTCGCAAGAGCAGCTGTCGCGTAAGCTCGCGGAGCTTTCCAGACCGCCAGAATTGCCTTATAAACTTAGCTCTGTTTTCAGGAAGTAGTTTACCATGCCACGATCGCTGTTCTGTTCCTCGCTGGTGGGATTGCTCTAGTAGTCCAAATAAGCGAAAACAAGAGGACAGTTTCGTACGCCGACCACAAGATGGCTGCAGGAGTGAGTATGAGTTATAATAACAGTACTTAGAAGTGAGGGAGATGCTCACTCTCGGTACCCGATCTACACTCGTTCCGGTACACTTCTGACACCTTTCCGGCACTCCTCCGACACCGTCATCGGTGTACACGGGTTTGGAGAGTGAGTTTGCCCTAGCTTGTGAGCAAAAAAATTCGCAAGTTTAAAGGACACCTGAACGAGGAGTACCAAGTATCACCGCTATCTGTATGACTTCCGATAACATTGCCTGCAGAAGACTCAATCCAAATATGAAATAGTGTTTCCAAGCTATGAGTTTGCTCCATTTTGCATCTGTCCTCATTTCAGTACCGAACAATCTCAGAAATGAACAAATGTCTCCTATCAGCCCTTCTTCTGGAATATTTTTTTAACCAGTTAAGCCCAAACGTATATTTAGAAGAAATTCCAATACGATCTGGCCAGCGCTGTACAAGATTTGAATGAATTGCGCTTTTTGTCTTGGAGTCTGCATGTGCAAACCTCCAGAAATGAACATCCCTATTTTGAAAACGTCACGCTCAAGAGAAGAATGCTCTCCGCGGCCGTGTCTGTAAATGCATTCTCCTTGGTGTGTTCAAGTATGGTTTCATTGTTCAGGTGTCCTTTAAGAAATAGAAAACCGTGATTTTCGGGTTTTTTCGGAACCTTATATTAGGACGTGTATAACTTAATGAACAGATTCCTGTTAAAGTTTGACTGAAAAGGGCTTAGATAGCACAATCTAGTTACCCATCACTTTTGAAGAACCGATAAATGTTTTACTTCGTTCCTCCGCTATTCACGAATAATCGACTTTCAAACTGAGGAATTTTCTTTGGTGTTAATGCTCTATGCACTTCATCTGTGTTGTATGCTCGTTCACGCAGTGAGCTACCTTCCATAAGCGGATCACTGGCCACTGAAACGCCGCCTATGTATTGAGATTCAGTTTATAAATATTCTTTGAGCCCAAGCTGACTTTGAAGCATTTATTCAAACAATGTTACAACGGATACGTCAGCTATGATTCTTCATCAGCGATATTTCGGCCCTTCTTGGCAAGGGTCCTCGGGACAGCCGAAATATCGCTGATGAAGAATCATAGCTGACGTATCCGTTGTAACATTGTTTGAGATTCGGTTTGTCTGTGTCATAGTAGAAATTTGCGTTTTGAGGACGACCGTAGATATTCTGAACGTCATTCTAGAGCAAATAGTGAAAAATAAAAAAAATACCTTAACACATTCCAGAAAATGCAGTATATTCAGTTAAATGATACAAAAATAAGTTGGCTTTTCAGTTAAACTTTAAGTAAAACAAAGCGCCAGGAATCGCTGCACGTAATCAGAGACATTAATAGCTAAGATCCACTAAAATGTTATGGAGGGGTAGGTGGGGAAGGTATTTATGCTGACCGACTGGTTCGTTGTTTTTACCAACTGTTTTTAAAGTTTAATCGAATAGGGCTGAGATACGACTATCAAGTGACCCATTACCGATTCACTTAAAGAGAGTTGAAGACCCAATGAAAATAAATATGCTCCGCTATTCACAAATAATCAGTTTTCATATAGTGGAATTTCCCTGTCGGATGTTCCTGTATTCTATTGAGATTCAAATTTTTCGCGTCATAGTAGAATTTATGTTGTGAAAACGGCCGTATATGTATTCTGAACGTCATACTAGGGTGAATAGTGAAAAAAAAAAATCGCTTGACACAATCCAAATAATGCAATGTATTAGTTTCAAGATATTCCTGCAGCTGCAAACCATATTTGACGGTGGAAAACGGATAAGTCAGCTACACTTTATTAGAGTTATATGTTGGCCCTTCTTGGAAAGGGTCCTCTTCAGGCTAAAGCAATAAACTGACCTATATAATTGGGTCCTCCCCCCCCCCCATATTTGACACCTCTGCGCGTATCTAATAAATCCTAAACCCTTTTACACAAGTCCGTTTCCAACTTTAGTTGCTTTGAGCCTGAAAAGGACCCTTGCCAAGAAGGGCCGAAATATAGCTCAATAAATTTCAGCTCGCATATCCGTTTTCCACTGTCAAATACGATTCGCAGTCAGCTTGGGCCAAAGGAATATTAAACTAATCGAGAATACTAATCATCTTCATCCTCGGCTAAATGCAACAGGTCAACAGCGGAGTAAGAAAACTGGACATAAAGAAATGTCCGTAAAAAAAAAAAAAATACAATTAACTGGAAATTTAGAAAGTTTTTCTAGTAAATCGAGAAAACTCTTTAAGGACACCGTGTGAATAACTGCGTACATCGACAAAAAAAAATGCAAAACGTATCATATCGGCTTGAAAAATCAAAGATAAAAATAAACAAAAAGAAGAAAGTGAAAATTATCGACTGGAATGACCGAGATCTGTCAAGCAGAGAAGCCAATGTTTTTGCCAAAGAACCGACGGCATATTGAAGGATGCAGTGTTGCCAATTGTACCGCGTTGCGCGGTATAACACCACGATTCTGAGAGAAATTCCGCATACAATTTTGATTTCACCACTTACAGCAAGCACTGGTGAATTCGACTTCATAATATAGAAAGATAGATTTTAATATGTCTAGCACAGCGAAATACCAGAGCTTGCCATAATAGATCTGTTTTGAAAACATCGGCTAAAAGAACCGACGGAATGTTTTAAGAAGAACCAACGGCATTTTGAAGGCCAAAATTCTGAATGAGCCTACAATGACAGGAGCGAGTATGCTGTTCTAAGAAGTTTCCGAGCCAAAAAGACAATGTGTTCGTGCGCTGACACGCGCAATGAAAGCCTCCTGCAGACGCAAAATGTCTTAGACGTTTAGGATTTGAACCCATTCCAAATTTCTGTGTCCGTTCTACGACCCTGCCGTGAGGTGTTTTCTTTTCAGATATTACTGCGCTCCGTTGTACGGACGAGCTTGTGTGCAATCTTTGTCTTTTTCAGTGTGTCTCTTTGTTTGGTTTTTTAAATTCGTTTTGGTGGCTTCTCGGTCTATCCTAAAGTTTAACCGAAAAGCCAACTTATTTAATTAAATACACTGAATTATTTGGGTTCTGCAAAGGGATTTTTTTTTGCCACTGTCTACTCTAGTTATGACGTTCATAATATCTGCGGCCGTTCCCACAACGTAAATTCTACTATGAAGCGGGAAGCTTTAATATCAACACAAACGCCGCATTTCAGTGGACAGTGGTGAGGTTGGTGAAGGTTGCTTAGTGCCTGAACAAAAAAAAAATCACAAACCTTTCTCGTAAGGCATGCAACAAAAGTACAAGCACATAGAGGTACCACAAATCACACGGAAATTCCACTATTGAAAATCGATTATTCGTGAATAGTGGAACAACGAAGTAGCGCATTTTCAGCGGGTCTTCAAGCCAATTTAAACGAATAAGTGATAGGCAACTAGATTATCCTAGCCCGGCCCTTTTCGGTTAAACTTTAAACTGTAGTGCTTCCGGAATGTTTGTTGGTGGCGGCCTCCCATCTTTTCCAGAACTGCGTAGAAAATCATCTCTTTTAATCCAGACAAGGATACCAATCCTTGTGAATCCAAATAATTCAGCGTGTTCAATTAAATGACACAAAAATATGTTGGCTTTTCAGTTAAACTTTAATCACTTAAGTATATCGGTCTCACCTGTGTAAGATTTTCGTCAAAGTCGAAAGAGGCCCGGGGTGACGCTCTTGCCCACTTTAGGTTTCGGCGGAACGACGCCTCTGATATAACTCCTTGAAGAATGGCGGCAAAGATGCATTGTGGGGGGGGGGGGGGCTGGCTAGAACTCCAAGAACCAGGATTAAACAAATGAACAAATACTTATCAATGGAATGTATCTAGTTTCATTTGCGCTGTGTTTAAGGATCCCAATAGGACATCACGGACATTATGAGCGAGTTCCACTCTTCAAACAATAGTAACTATTTTTTACTATTTTCGTTCCAACCTCGTGAAAAGTTACTAGGCTGACCGTTCCTACCTTCTCGAAAAAGTAACTACACTGTAAAAAGTTTTTCCGTATAAAGATTAAAGTTAACTGCAGTATTTGCTACTCGGATTATTCTTATCTCTACGCAGATACGATTAATACAAAATAGAGATAAGATGAATCCGAGTAGCAAATACTGCAGTTAACTTTAATCTTTACACGGAGAGACTTTTTACAGTGTAACAGTAACTATTTTCTTACCACGCTCGGGAGCGCAGTAAGCGTGGCGTCACTATGGGGGGGGGGAGGTGGTTGACACCCCCCAAAAGGTCCTGAGAAAGTACTTTCGTCGGGCGAAGCCCGGCGAAATTTGACTTGTTTGACGGCGCGAAGCGCCGGCAATCACTGAAGAAATAAAATTTTGTATGCTTTTGCCGTGCCTCGGTATTCTCGTCGGCACTTTTTATACCTAAGGAATCCAGAAGAAATACGTTTGTTATTTTTTTGTTGGGCGTCAGTGTCAGCGTCAGTGAATTTGGTGGGTTTTCTCGGCAGAAAACGGACCCCCCCCCCCCCACCACAAAGGTAAAAGGCTAGTGACGCCCCTGGTGACGATATGCGTAGTAACTACGGTAAGAAGGGTGGAACACGCTCTATACTTTAGGGAGACCACAGAATTTGCTCTTCCTTAGAAATTCCTTAGAAAATTCCCAGAGAATGTTCGTGCTTCGCACACGCGTCTGAAATACCGAGCAGATGAAAAATGTCTGGGAAATCTGGGATTTGAACCCATTCCAAGTTTCACGATTGTTGAGAGGCAAAAAAGAGGGTCGGGCAATGGCGTTGGCGCCAATTTCCCGTGAGGTGAGAATAAGAACGATATTGTAGTTCACAATGACTCAGTCGAAAATAAAAATATGAGTGATAGGGGCAATGATAGGCGGTAAGGGCGGGGGTAGGCTTACTTGTAAATAAATCCAGGAGAAAAGGATTCTTGACACTAGAGAGACAACAGAATTTGTTTTTCTTTTGAAAATTATCCTATGGGCGTGTTCCACCCTTCTAGCAATGGTAACTGTTAGTCACTATCAACCCCGTGAAAAGTTACTACGCTAACCGTTCCAACCTTCTCGAAATAGTCGCTAATACTAACTATGTTCTTACCACGCTCGAGAGCGTAGTTAGCGTGGTAATGACGATTTCTGTGATGTGACTGCCCAATCAGCCGGCGGCACGATATTTTGCCGAAAACAGGGAAGCTCGTTCCAGCCTTGAGCCAAGACGCCATAATCCGTGAAGTCGTGTGTGGTAACTAAGGTAAGGAGCGTGGAACACGCCCTATTGGCCAATTTTCGCCGTTCCCGAGCTAGGACTCCTCAGGGAATCAAGTGCAACGGCGAGAATAGAGGGAGTCACTCCACGCAGTCCCCGCGTATGAAAAACAACGAGAACACGGGGTATACTTCCAAGATGGATTTTGGTTGAACAAAAAAGGATGCAGTTGACGGGATTAGTTTGAGTCCACTTTATTCTTGGTTTTGTTTTATTCTTATTGTTTTTAATTGATTTTATATTGTTAATATTTACAAACCAAAAATCGTAACTACGATGATAATTGCCTGTATCTCAAAATCAGTTTTAAACCAAAACCAAACTCAATATAAATCTCAGAAATTCCTACTAACTATCTAATACCTGTTTTTTCTTCAAAACACAAGAACACCAGCAACTCCCAAAAATGATTCAGCTCAGAATCTGAAACGGTTTTTTTTTTCTTTTCGACGATCGTGATGATAATCGGAGTACTCCCCATCCGTTGGGATTCCACAGAATACGGGGAGTGAGTCCGTGGGACAAACAAAAACACGAGGACTCCTCAAAACGCATTAGGTATTTATGCATCTTTTATGCATAGGGCAAGTTTACTGAACTTCGCAGAAACGGAAGAATGTTGAAGTTACCGATACAGCTTATCAGCTCGGGAAATTCACAGTCGGAGCAAGGATACATTTTGAGAAGGTGTAGATGGGTGTGCTACTGTGTATCTTGCTAAATTACAGTTATACATGTCTTTCTAACGTGAGATTTCTATTCCAGGCCCTTGCAATTATCAATGGCCTTCTGTACGGCCTTAGCACTTTCTACGCCTGGAGAAGCTACAAACGTGTCTAAATGTCCCAGTGCAAAATATGAAATCTAATGCAACCAGTGAAACAGAACAACTTGCTTAGTGCCAGAGAAGCTTGAACTTGACATACAGAAGGAGTCCCGTCCTGCAACCAGCACTACGATAAGTGTGCTGTCAGCGTTGGTTCACATAGAACGCATCGATCGAGTTTTGAGTTCGATTGAGAGTTCAACAAAATAAATGATCATCATCATTATCATGTTTTTGCAGAGACACCAAATGTGAAATTTGTGAACTACGCAGAGACGCGTTCTATCTGAACCAGCGGTCATAGGGCTCAAACCCCGGTCCTTCGCTGAAGTTTCTGTCTAGCTTCTGTCCAGTGTAATCATTTTACAGATATTTTTTGTCCTTAATTTAACTGATTGTGCAATGGTCTGATAATAGTGAAGTTTGTTTACAGTAAAATAATACTCTTCTAATTTCGAAGCCGCCTGTTGTCTTGATCATCCGAATTTGTACAATGAAGGAACCTGTGCAATGAATGATTTATGACGCACTGCCCAAGAGCGTAAGTGCAGCAAAAAAAAGACAAAGAAATGTAAAATAATCGCAAAACACTCAAAAAATATTTTCATTAACAGTTTTTATCAAGTTAGTCATCAAGAGAAGTTACCCTTGATGACTAACTCTTTGTGCCGATGCAGAAAGGCCGAGTGCCCAGCGAAAAAATCAGAAACGCCACGGCAACAAACATTGTTGATTGGTTTACACATGATTCGGAATCAATTTTGAGGGGTCGTTTCGATGGTGTTTCTTGTTGTTCCCGAGGTTCACTGGGGTGTTTTAGATGTAGTCATATAGAGTTTTGTCGGCATAGCAGGTACATATGAAAGGGACCCTTGCCAAGATCCCTAAGTATCCTGAAATAGGCTTCACCTTCCAGATTTTTTTTTTCGGGATTGTAGACATCGGTTTCCGTCGAGGTGGACCTGGAATGCAAAGCCAGGCCAAAAAAGTCCGAGGTGTTGAACACCTCAGGTTCCGGATATCTGGAAGGTGTGATAGAGGCATCGTATTTGTGGGACCCAATAAACTTATTAACTGAGCGGGGTAGCAGAAGAAAGGAAGAGTAATTGACAACTACGGCTGGGAAATAACAAATATATGAACGGGGCATCTAGTAAATGCTGAAGAACATTAGCTGTCATCATCGTCATGAAATCCGGAAGGGTTGGATTAAAGCCAGGCTTCACCTTCCAGATTTCCAGATCACAACAAATCAACGAAGAAACCAACGAAAATGGGGTTTGTAAAGGCCAACGAATATACTGAGATAAAAGGCGAATATTTCGGGAGTACAACCGCCTCCCTTCTTCAGCGCAGACAGAAAAGTTTGAGGAAAAATGCCAAAACAAGGATGAAGATAATATATATGAATGTTAAAACAACACTGGTAGAATGCTCCCCATAAGCATGACGAAAATAATTTCGTAAACCACGTTGGCCTGACATATCACAACAAATCAACGAAGAATCCAACGAAAATGGGTTGGAAAACAAGCCTTCCACGTAGTGAAGCCAACCCTTCCATTTTTTCATGAAAATGATGAGAGTTAACTTTCCTAGACGTCGCGCTTCACATCCTAGTCACAACTGTCAATCACTTTCCCTTTTCTTCCTACATTTGCATATTTATTTGTTGTGTCTCTGGAACGAGTTACCTCTATTGCCCTTTCCAGACATCGATCTGGGGTGTCCAGCACCACGAATTTCTAGACATTTTTAGGTGTATTCTCTCCGTTCCCCGAGGACTCCTTGCTCCTCCGGGAATCGAAGAGAACGGCGAGAGTATAGGGAGTCATTCAACGAGGACGTACGGGAACAACGAGAACACGGGGAATGCTTCCAAAATGGATTGGTTCAAAAAAAATACATGCATTTGACGAAATTAGTCTGGATCCATTTTTATTTTTCGTTTTGTTTATTCGGATTGTTTTTATTTTATTTGAAATTGCACCAACACCAGCAAAAATTGATTCCCTTTCGAATCTGAAAGGAAGTCCTTTTTGGTGATGGTGATGATAATTGGAGCATTCTCCGTCCGTGGGGAATCACGAGAATACGGGGAGTGAGCCGAGTGAGCCCCCGGACAAACAAAAACGCGGGGACTCCTCAAGTGGAGTCCTCAGGCAACGGCTAGAATACGTTGACTTGGCTTCCCCTTCCAGATCCGTCTCGACGAAAACGGCTGTGTGGTATGCGGAAGAAAAATCTTGAAGTTGAAGCTGGGTCTTTATCTATAAAGCGAAATCAAACGTGAATCAAAGCAAACTTGACCTGAAGGCTGAAGTAATACTTCTTCATGAGCATATAAAGCTGGTTCATAGCTTCTTTGTACCTTGGGCAGATTAACCCACATCCCTGCTTCCCCGTAATCTAGCCCTGAATTTCGTGTCATCTTTTTCCTGACGAAAGCCCATATCTCATGCTTTCACGCCATCTAGACTCAAACTCAATGAAGCATATTTTACAAACAAGGTGAAGCCAATCGCGCTCGAGCAGTTTTCTGAAGAAGAAGAGTATAACGTATAACAGATTGGTAAACAAAAATATTCAAAAAAATCGTCAATTTGCCTAGCTCTTTGAAAGGAGTATAGTAGGCTAGTCAAGAATGTCCGAAGAGACTGAAACCGTGACTGAGAGTCAGCAAGAAAAACCTCAACCGTCAGTCACTGAAAGTGGATTGCCCATTGGCCCGCAGCCTGATATTTCATACCCAGTTAAAGTGCTGTACTGTGGACATTGCACTCTTCCAACAGAGGTGAGAATTATGAATCTTGACTGAAATGAGTTACCAAGAGTCCAGTATCTTTTTATTTCCAAATTCCGCTTTAGATTGTTTGCCTTTTATAGTATTTCTTTTGAGTTTAGTGAGTTTTGATAACAATTTTTAACATAGGGTACAGTGACCAGTAACCGGCTATGACTAAAAAAATGGCCACCATATTTCCATAGACTTTAAAACTTATAATAGTTGCGGTTTTTGATTGATGTTTGAAGTTACATTCAACCTCAAAGGTCTCTGCTTAAATACCGTTTTTGGTCGCCGGTCACAGTTCCTTCGTCCTTCAAACTCTGACTGTCAAACTTCGTGCGCTAGCAAGTTTGAAGTTTGCTTGAATCGTCGAAGAAACGTCGACCTGGCAAGGATCGCTGGAGTCGTAAAAACACTAATTGAGCAAACAGTGAACTTCGACGGCATTCAAAAACGGAGATTAAGCAACCGGCTAAGCATACGGCGAACAAAACTTCAATAAAAAATGCAACTAATGATTGAATTTTTCGACAAAAGGGATCAAAACAAACAAAAAGTCTATAAAGAAAATCTTTTCCTTTACTTGAACACCCAGCACTGTCAGACACATTGAATAAATTGCACCTTTCAAGGTGGCTGGTTTTTTGGTCTTGACACATCAAGCTGATTTTTTGTGATAAAATCTTACATGGCAACACTGAAGCAGAAAACTTCCATTTGTCATGATCAGCATTCAAACCCGCTTCTGCACGTGTACGATTCTTGAGGATCGGATAAGAATTGATTGACTTATTGATTGTAAACTGTTAGAATAAGTTTCAAGGTAAAAAAAAAAATAAATGACTAAAAATAAATACAATAAAAGGCAAACAGTTGAAAGCAAATATTTGCTCCAGCGAACAGATTGAAAAGCTTGCCTCATCCATGCTACCTAGCAACATTTTTCTGAAAAAGGATAGGATGAACCCACTAGAAGAGAAGAGGCCTCCAAAAAACTCTATGTATCTTGGAAGTGCTCTAACATTCTGTAAATTGGAAAATGAGGTTGGATAGAAAGTAAAATCAGTTATCTTTTGATCTAAGACAGAAAGAAGACCCTATTTAGGTAATTAACAAGTCTCAGTTTAACCAAATTTCACAGGGGTACCATGCCCATGCTCCAGAGCATGGTGCCCAGACGTTGGGGCACCATGCCCTAAAATTTAGGATTTGTGTATGACTGGAGCTGTGCAATGCAACATCTGCAACGCGCTTGCAGTGCAGAGCTTACTCAGACAAATAAAATGCGATGCAAGAATAGAACCATGTTCAGATTCTTGCTTTGAGTAAACGCATATGCATCAGATTTTTCAGTGAAAAATGGATGTTTTTGAAGACAATCTAGAGAAAACCTACTAAGGATGAAGAAACACTTAGTAATGATGAAAGAAACGAGATGTCAGCATGTGAAAACGAGAAAGGTAAATGTTAATACCCATCCAGTGCGAAAGCTTGTTGCACAGGTGTTAAAGATACGCTGTGCAACCTGTATGCAGTGCAAGATAAATGCACATGCAGTGCATCAGAACAATACATCAGTTTGAAAGTGACTTTAGGCTAAAAGTAAAGTAGAATTAATCACTCAGTTTGGCTCCATACTTGTTCGTTGTTGAGTTTAGGCCACTTACCATAGTTTGATATATCCACATCAATTACTAGTCAAGAGTTAGGCCATACCAATTGATGGTACATAATAACAGTTAAAACGTTGAAGAAGGTTGATTGAAACTCAGAAAGTAGGCTAACCAGTAAGCTTGTGTTTTAGTTTCTCTATGACCAGTTTGTTCTGTTTACCTCAAATACATTAGAGGTACATTCAACCACAAACCCTGATTTTTGGATACCCTATCCCAACACACACTTCAGTTCAATTTAAATGGTATATTGAATCCCAAGCACCTAAAACAAAAAGACAAGCATAAGCAAAGCAGGCATATAACATGACACTAAACAATAAACAAAAACTTAAAACTAAAGCAATAAACACAGATGCAAGCACGCATGGCAGGATTCCTCATCAACCTATCAGAATTCGTCTGTAGTGGGGTAGGTCAGGGTTAGGGTACCAGCAGCTATCTAGCGTTTGGCATAGAGTTTCCAAAAATCAAGGATCTGTGGATGACTGTAGAGGTATGCTTATTTGGATGTCATTAAGTTACAGGGAACCAAAGAAAATACCAAAATCCGTACCAGGCAACTTTTACTGCATATTACTTGCCAAAAATGTTTATTTTTGAGTCTAGTCTAGATTTTCATACGTCCGCCCTGTTCTGAAATGTATGCTGTTAATTTCCTTCTGTTTATTTTTCATATTTTGTATCTTTTGCCAAGAAGCAGATAATCTCACTGACCAAATGCATTTGAACTAAACAGAATAGGGGAGAGTAGGGTAGTATGACATGATGGGTAGTATGACACTCTTGAAACTATTGGTTTTATTCATCTCTGCTCACAGGAGCAAAGAGACATCTACTATATAAAAGAGGAAACGAGTTTAAAACAAAATAATTACTCACTCAGAACTTATGCTAAAAAACATACTTTTTGACCCTCAAACTAAGTTTTTTTGTCCAACTACAAACTCCATTGTGTATATGGTTTTATGACATGTTACACTGTAAAAAGTTTCTCCATATAAATATTAAAGTTAACTGCAGTATTTGCTGCTCAGGTTCATCTTATCTCTATTTGGTATTAATCTTATCTGCGTAGGGATAAGAATAATCTGAGTATCAAATACTGCAGTTAACTTTATTCTTTGTACAGAAAAACTTTTTACAGTGTAGAATAACCATTTCTTGCAGGGACCTAAGTAAGGTATTTAATTATCATAAGAAATTGAGAAACTGCTTGGTATGCACACAATCAAGGAGGAAATGCAGATCAGATAAAGAAAATGGGAGAGTCGGGTAGTATGCCAAACTTTTGTTGGTTCGTTTTTCGGATTCAGTCATCCATGGGGGGGGGGGGAGGGAGGGGAAATCTGGAACCCTGTGACATGCATGGTTGAACGGTCAACCGATTACCGATTATAGTAAAACATAATGGGTGGTAAGAAAACATGCCTTAATGTACGCATTTATATGTCCAAACAGGGTTCGGCAACTGTGCAAGTTGAAAGTGGCAAGCTTAGGTCTAAGCTTGCTGCCGTATGTATTAATTTATAAAAAAATATGTATTAACTAAAAACAGAAATGTAAAAAGTGCAGAACTCTTGACACATCCTTGTTAAATTACAATGTTTTTTGTGTGCCTGCCAAGTGACAGTCAGAAGAAGATTTAAATGAACAGAGAATGGCAAAGAGTGGGTATGTTGAACGTGTGTAACAACAACATGTGGATGAAGCAACATAGGAATGTAATTTATTCTTAAGCAGTAGGTCTGTCACGGATCTGTCTGCATACCTGAAAGGCTGTACTAACATTGTAGAGACTCTGAAAGTGGCAACGTTAGGTAGAGGATATTGGCACTGGGTCTTTGGGAAACCCTTTCCCTCCTTTAGTTATGTCCTTGGATATTGTCCACCTGCACATCACTTAACGGGTTTACTTTCCTGCAGTACTGCGAGTTTTATCCTGATTTTGAGAAGTGTAAGTCTTGGCTGGAGAAGAACTTGCCAGATGCATTTGCAGAAAGATTTAATATAGGTAAGTTGGACCTTGGTTTATCACGTTTATTCGACACAGCCTTCTTTAGCTCACTATGTAGTAGGTTGATGTTATTTCCGTATGTTAGCCTCTTCAAAAATTGCAAGTTTTCTTATTTTGTATTATTACCTTAAAAGACATTGTTTCGTCCCAGAGATGGGTGACTATGGACATAAGGTGTAAATCATATCAGGTATAGCCAGGCCCGTATCCAGGAATTTATTTCGGGGGGAGGGGGGGGGGGCCTACGGATCGGACAAAAAAGTACGAAAAAGACATAGATCAGAGGAAAAAGCTTATACAAATGATTATTTTTATATGTTTCGGGGGGGGGGGGGTCGAGAGATCTGGGGATATTCTAGATACTATTTATTTCCCGACTGTCTTAGATGTGTCTCACCTTTCTAATCAGTTTCCAACTCCAAAAATAACTCACCCATGCAAGCCATATTTCCCATTATGATAAGATAATCTGTATTTGAAGGCCGTATGGCCATATACAGTAACAATCAACATACATAAATTCAACCAGCATTCAATCACCACTACTATAATTTCTACGGCGCACTTGCTCTATCTCTTTCCTCAATCTTACTAAACTCTAAAGCCCTTCCAACAAAATTCCCTACTGCGATAATATACTTCGGCGACGTTGATTTCAAAATCCCAGGGTGTGAGAAAACCAGGATAATTTCTTGCAACTTTGTTTTACAAGCTTATGGGTATTACATGTGCTGCAGGAGCCAAAGCGATTTGGAAAATAGTAGATTTTGGAACATGCAAGCAAGGGCGAATAAAATCTTTCGAGTACAGATTAGCTAGATTGTGGGAAATGTGGAGCTTTAGCAATGTTTGGATTCAGCTGTATTATTGATGGATATATATTTATTTTGTCATTTAGTCATTTATTTTAAAATACCTTATCTTGAATGGAGTCGCCGAGCCACAATTCGCGGACGACCTATTTCAGTCTTTTGTATCAGTGCACTGAGTACGATCTTAGTCTAAATGTAAAAAAGTGACAGGTCCTACGGTTCAACCCGCTGAGAAGAGACTTGAACCTTTCCCTGTAGTAACGTCAGCAAAAATTCTAGGGGTCACCCTATCGAGTGACTGTTCATTTATTGATCACATTCAGACTGTAATAAAATTGGGAAATGTATCTCCAAACGCTCATACAGATGAGGCAGTTTAGTTGCGACCGTGATAGTCTGAAGGCTGCTTACTTCTGCTACGTAAGACCTGTAATCGAGTACGCATGCCCCTTATGGGGCCCTTTCGCCCAAAATACAGGATACGTGTCTGACGTAATAGAGCGTGTACAGAAGAGAGCAGTCTCAGTTATAACAGGTCAGCAAGTAACTTCCAGTTCCTATGAATCTCTTCTAACAGAATTATCCCTCTCCTCACCGCATGAACGTCGTAACATACTAATTCTTAAGTTTGGGTGTACAATCCTTGCGTCTGTCCAACACCGAACTATCCTTCCACCTGATGCCCCAGTAAACAATCGTACGCATTCGCAGCTGAAACTAAAAACGGTTAAAATCAAAACGAAGAGACACAGTAACACATAGTGCCATTTTTCGTTAACATGTTGAATAAAATGAACGTGTCCGAAAGCTTTTTGGTGCTGTAAATGCTGCATTAATGCTGCATTTTCTTTCTTTGTTTTGTCCGAAAGCTGTTACCTTTTTTTCTTCTCCGACACTTCCAGAATACCAAATTTAAGTCAGGAAGAAGAAGAAGAAAAAAGAATTAGCTGTACTAAGCTGACAAAATGGATCAGCTACTGATATCCAACCTTCTTATCTTATCTTTTCCTTTCTTCGTTGGCAATGATCGCCAGTTCTCTTAGAATTTGGAATGTTTGCCGAATTGTCAGTTGTCTTTTTGAATTTGTTATGTTTGCCGCCGAAAACACTGAGAGAATCGCCGTATTCCCCAGTTTCTTCTTGGAAATTCAGCATAAGATTTAGCATTCTTGCTGAATTTTTTGATGAATTTTATGCTGAATTAATGCTGCATTAATTGAGCGAAAATTCAAGTCCGAAAGCGAAATGCTGCATAAAATGCTGAATTAATTCTGCATTTTCGTTCGTTTCGGAACTTTCGGACACGTTCAATGTCAGTGTAACTTTAATATTTGTAGTATTTAGTATTTATGTAACTCGGAGTTTTAAAAAGAATGAAATTTTTGTAAAAACAATCAAATCAGCTAGCTAGCAAGTTTCTGTCTAATAAACCTTACTTACTTACTTACTATTTTAGGTGCAAAAGGAGATGAAACAGAGGATGACAAGAAGAGACAAAAACGTGGTGGAAAGGGACTAGTAAAGCCAAAGAAGAAGGAAGAAGGACCTAAGAAGATTTGCCTCTCCCTTTCCATGCGAGGAAGAAAAAAACTCACCGTTATCACCGGTCTCAAATCCTGTGGTAAGTAACCTACTTTTTGCGCTAATTTGCACACGCAGGGACTCGGGACAATAGCTGTTGGGGGAGGGGGGGGGGGGGGGGTAGTAGCCTGTATACTAGTCGCGTTTTTTGTCACCCATCTACCAAGGCCTTCATTTTCCGTTTTTTTTCACCAAGCGCTTACTTCTCACTGCTCTTTTGACCGTTTTTGGACCAAGCCCTTTGTCCTTCTGCCCAGGCCTGCGGAGAACAGATTGGCAACTCCGAGGTGGGTTCACCAATCTGCTCAGGAGAACGGCGACTGACTCCTCTCTGCCAAAAACGGTCAAATTAGCAGAAAGGACAAAGGCCTTGGGAGAGAGGCCATTGAGCTCTTTTGTCAAAAAGCGCGACGACTGTTTATATATCCTTTCTTAATTTTTTTTTTTTTATTGCCTTTTATTTTTATTGTCGAGCGAATAAGATCCATGATCCCCTACCCTGATCTGATTGATCCCTCCTGGAACCTCCAGTGCCTTAAACATTGTAGTGTATGCATGTAGTGATAATAAATGGAATGGAACCGATCCGGTTATTGTTGATGTTTTGGTTGGATGATCTTCCATTGTCTTGTTCGCGTATATGTTGATTTTGAGTATTTCAGTTTTTAGTCGAGTTGGTTTTGACGTTGATTTTTTTTCTGAAATTTTGTGTAAAAACCTGGTCCTCTTCTGTTTTTTTTTTTTTTTTTTTTGTCTGTATGGAAAATCCTTTAGTCGCTTCCGTTGCGGATCCTCCTTCAAACACGCCTTCATACCGCCCCACTGACGTCATAAATTACAAGTTTTTTGTTGTTTTGGGGTCACACAAGGTACTGTTTTTTGTTTATTGTTTTATTTTCGATACATACATAGTCTCATTCTCCATGTTCTCTCTTCTTTTTTCTTTTTTTTCATAAGTTGGCACATCCTCCCAAGATCCGCTTTTGTTGTGCTAATGGTTAAATTTTTTTTTTTTTCATAAAACTACTACTACTACTATATGGCGGCCTTGTGATATCTCCAACGGTTGAATAGCTCCACCCGTCGATCAGTAAGATTTCAGGGAAGCCTTCTACCCCCCCCCCACCAACAGTAATTTGATGGTTTCAGCTTATCTAATATCTACCGTCAGGCCTTATATAAGTATTGTTTTGCACTCTGGATGGATCGAGGCCGCTCCGCACCTCCCGCACCTGCGTCTGTTCTTGCCACCTATCGTTTCATCCAAATCCGATCACATTTTATGGATGCCACAAATAATAATACATTATATAATATTAGTTTTGTTTCCAGAATAGCCTACAGTAGCATAAAATAGCGTACAGTCTGAATACAAATCATTCCAACTCCGAGTTAAAACGACTAACGAAATATGGGGCGTCCCGGATTCCTCTTCCCAAAACTGTCAACGGATGACCTAATCCCGGAAATGACGATGCAGCCGCCTTCGTTTTGATTTTTTTTTTTTTTTTTTTACCAGAACAAAATAACACTAGGGAGTAACGCCAAGAATTGACACACACTCTAATAGCAACGATACTAGCACCACTAGCTGTAGAGAAGATCCCTACTGAAACTCATTCAGTCGTTGACCAGAGCTGGATCCGATAACTTTTTTTCATGCTGTGTGCAGACCGCAACTTTGCTTTACTAGAAATTTCTAAACCCGCAAGTTTTTCTCGCTTTAAATCCTGCAAGCGCACTGGGCGGTGCTACGAGTACGGCCCGTTTGCAAAGCATGGAAAAAGCATATGTCTTGGTGCTACTCCCTAGTGTTATTTTGCTCTGTTTTTTACGTAACCGGTATTGAATAGGAGCTCATCTGAAGCGACAAGCTTCCGACCCGATCCGCGTCAAACAAGGAGAATAGAAGAATCAGTTTATCGCTTCTAGGGTGGATAATAGACGGGTTAAACGAGGCTTACCTATTAAGCTGAGGTTTGATCCGTGTTATACCGACTATGAGCACTCGCGAAAACCGAGGGTTTGTTTGAGATAGACCCGATACTATGTGAGGGTAGCCGTGGGAAAATCATACCAGTTGACCTTACACTACGCTGAGGTGTGGACGTTTTGTGTTTTTATAAAGTTGATCATCAATGAAGATTCTAACATGGGGTTTGATTATAAAAGGAAGAACACAGGAAGTTTGGAACTGTTTATAATAATAGGACTGGATGCTACAGCTTTTGTGGAGAAGAAACATATTACCTTAATTCGCACTTCGGAGTGAATTACGATCTGTCTCGATCTGTTGAATCGCTCCGCCATTGATAATGTGACGATTTGTTAGGCATCAGATGCATCCCAGTAGTACTTCGGGGCACCCCATTCCACCCTGCTTCCTCGTTGGGCGCTGATACAGTTTCGTTAGTCAGACTGTTTCATCTGTTGACAACTCGACATGAGAAGAATTGTTGTCGTTGTCGGGTTCTGACAGATGGCTTAAACAGCTTCTTAAGGTACGTGCACACAGTCCGATTTTCGCAGTCGGAAGCGGATTTCCTGATACTCTCTGAAATTTGTAACCCATCACATGCAAGTTTCCCATTGGGAACGTAAATTTCGCAAGCGTATTTTCGCATGAGAAATCTTACCGGACTGTGCGAGCACGCAGCTTTAGAGTGCCCCCTTCTGTCTGCGCCAACATTCTGTACAATACGCCCCTCATAAAATTCCTCTCAGATTAGTTCTTTTTTGGCCGCTAGGTGCGCTATCGTAAAGAAAACAATGACATGTTACCTCTTGGTGTACGTTTATCCAGGTTTGCTTGCCTATTTTCATTTCTTCTTAGTCATAGCCGTGTTTAAAACTGTTTAAAAGGCCTTTCTCTATTTTTGCTTTACCTGCTGGCTGACTTTTCCATGGGGCTAATACGCGACTCGATATGAAGCGAAAGCCTAATCGCTTATTCACCCTTCAGACAACTTATACCAAGATCTCACGTGTGATTGTTGTTGTTCCTCTAGTGCGTCTGGCGGCAGTTTGTCATCGGATTTTATGAGTGACGTATGGTCATTCAGATTGCAACAATTAGGATCAATACGGGAAGTAATTCATTTTCGGCAAGACGAGACTTTCATTTCCTTTTGTTTCAGGGATTGACTTGAAGGTTGCTGCTAAATTTTTCGGTACAAGGTTCGCATGTGGATCGTCCGTGACGGGTGAAGACGAAATCGTCGTCCAAGGGGACATCAAAGACGATCTTTTCGACATTCTCCCTGAGAAATGGCCTGAGGTAAGTGTCGTCTTTGTTTTTGGGAATCGCAAATCGTAATTTCTGTTGTTTTTTTTTGCCGCGAACCTGAATTGCCCGCGAACCATTTACTTTTCCTCGCCTCCTGTAGATCAGACAAAGAATTTCTTATTACCAAATTTCATAATCTGCCATTCCCTTGATTTATTCATTTAACCAATTGTCTTTGTATTATGAATAATGATTTATTTCAGTACCACGCGGAGTTAAACAAAAAGAAACAAGACCAAAGATTTCGATGAGATCCCAAAAATTGATATTTGATCCAGACAATTGGGTCTTTTAGATATACGGTCTTCGCCGGACTTCTTAAACATTTTTACTATGAAAATTTAGAAACAGATAAAGGCCAATGGTAATCGTCTGAGAAGACCAAGAGTGATAAGCAAAAATTTACTATTAGTTACTATTTCGAAAAGGATGGAACGGTCGGCGTACTAACTTTTCACGAGGTTGGCACGAAGAGTTTGGCAACGAATTGTTACTAATGTTAGAAGGGTGGAACACGCTCTTAATGTTTGGACTGATAATTCCGCGTGTGACATCAAGAGACAATCCCACCAGATATTTTGCTGATTTGCAATACTTAGTCATAATCTTTATTCAGTTTGCTCTGGTAAGATTATCTGGGTATGGCGTGAACCAATCAGTTTAATATCCTTGCCGCGGTGCTCTACAACATCTTCAAATTTTCTGTCTTCTCGTTTCTTTTTCTCTCTCTTCCCGTTTTCTTATCTCTCCTACTATTTCCGGACCCTTATTTCTTCTGGAGTAGAGGCTGACAGGAAGGAGTGGTCAGTACCAAATGTGCCTATCAAGTGGCTGGCGAGGAGCTGCCCACTCTCGATTTTAGTATACAACAAGCGAAGCGGTGCTGGACCGGTGCCAGCACCGGTTGCCAGCTTTTGAAAGATGCATCGTCTATTTGCCGGGGCAAAACGGACAAGTCAGCTACATTTTATTGGAGCTATATTTCGGCCCTTCTTGGCAAGGGTCCTCTTCAGGCTAAAGCCACTCAAGCTGGAAAATAAACTTCTTTATTTTATTTATTAGTTTATTTTCCAGCTTGAGCGGCTTGAGCCTGAAGAGGACCCTTGCCAAGAAGGGCCGAAATATAGCTCCAATAAAATGTAGCCGACTTATCTGTTTTGCCCCGTCAGATATGATTCGCAGTCAGCTTGGGCTTAAGGAACATCTAGCATCGCCTAATTTGTAGCCGGCACATACATTTCGGTTGGTGCCGGGGAGTGGGTATCCCCTCGCGGGTTAGGCTCTGAGTTCTGCTGAGGGTACACAACTAGGAGCTGGAAAGTCCCGCAAAATCTGCCAGAAAGGAATTTGGTTGGTTTGAGAAGAAATTTGACTGGTTCCTCAAACCGCGGACACATAAGACTGTATGATCGTCCTTAGCTATATGACTGTGTATCCTGTGTTAAGTGTACAAGCTTATTGTGTTGTATTTTTAAAATGGACGCTTTGTTCTAGATCGATGAAGACTACATAGACGACTTGGGCGAAGTGAAACGATGAAACTGTGATATCCTAGATTAGGTGCCGATTTTGTAAATTGTGCGTTTCTACACTGAACGGAAATGCTTTACTTCTTAAAAATCACATTTTTCTTAATTCTCATGTCTAGTAGAGTCTCCAATCTTTGCTGCGTGACGCCTTGTACCCTCGCCTAGAATAGCGTAATAAGCAGCAAGGGAGTCAGGTATGGGGGGGACATCCCCCCCCCCAATGTTATTTGATCATGCAAAACAGTGTTATTTGACTATGAAAAACGGATACATCAGCTACATTTTATTACAGTTATATATCGGCCCTTCATATAGCTCTAATAAATATGGCTAACGTATCCGTTTTGCATTGTCAAATGTGATTCGCAGTCAGCTTGGGCTGAAAGAACATCTACCCCCCAATGTTGTCGGCCAGTTGGTAAAAGATAACCGAGTCGGCACGAAGCGCCGCTGTTTTTCGTAAAAACCGTTGATTTTTTTTTTTAAACAATCGATTTTTTCTTGAAATCGTTCGGTTTTCCTGAAGATCAGCCGATTTTTCATCAAAACAGTAGATTTTTACTGGGAATCAGTCGGTTTTCTTTTTCTTTCTGCAAAAACAGTCGTTAAATATGACCAGCCAGTCGGTAAATAACTATCCCCCCCCCCCCTCTGATAAGCACTAAGCAGACCCGTTGCTCAGGGGGAAAGCTGCGTGCCGGACATTTTCCGAACCAGTGAATCTCTCTATTATAGAGATTGTCAGGTGTATTGGTGCCGTGCGGTTCGGCAGGGACCGGAAATGGCGTTTTCCGTAGCACATTTTTTTGTGCCAGAAATCTTGTGCTGAGTTTTTGTCGCTCACACAACCTCAGGCTTGCGACCTTAACATCCAGTACGAGAAGGCTGCCCAGTTTATGCCTGCTTGATACAGTAGCTAATTTTAGTATCTAGATTTCAGTTTGCTGCTAAAGTTGCGTTTTTGGGATCCCAAAACGTAAGTGGAGGGATACCTATGACATCGCAAAAGTTGTCCGTCCGTCTGTCAGCACGATAACTCTCGAAGCAAATGCGATATTTTGATGAATCTTGGTGTGAGGATTCTTCGAGTGAAGGGAAAGGTCGAGTTCCTAGATTTAGGGGTGAGGGTTCAAATTAAAGGGCAAACAAAACATTTTTAAACAGCTAATGAGATAGTCAATAAAGGGGTAAGAAAATATCCTGAACACGATTGTGAAAACCGTTTTCTCGCCGGAGAAATTGTTCGATTTACGGGTAAGAGGACGTGTTGAACAATTGTCGGAAAATAATTTTCCACCCGGACAAGTAGTTCGCCGGGAATCCGGCTGAAACCGGAAAATTTGTTATAAATTAAAGTTTTATTTGGAGTGGATTAGATGTTCGATGTCCCCTATATATTGAGCTATATTTTTTTTTGCCGAACAAGCAGTTCGCCCGGAATGTGTCCGAAAGCGGAAATTTGGCAGAAGTAAGGCAGAAAGGTTCGATCAGTTTCGTTAAAATAGATATGGCTTATATGGTTAAACACATGCTGAATCCATATCTGAACTTGGTTTTCTCAGATGATTAGCTATTTGGCCTTAATCTGTTTCTAATTTTAAATAGTAAAAAATATCCAAGGAATCTGGCAAAGACAAAACCCAATTGTCTCTATCGAATATTAGGATCCCATCTAACCTTTGGTCTTGTTCGGGTGTAGTTTCGCCGTAGTTTGACAAGTTTTTAGTTACGAAAATGTAGTATCTTGAATGGACAAATAAAAGGGTATGTCGCCAGGACGAAGCCAAACTTTCGGACGAAATAAGAAAACAGGAGTGAAACTCTACCGAAACCTTCATCCAATAAAACGCTACTTGAATTTGAATTTCCGACGGATTCGAGACACAAAATCGAAAATCCCAAACGTTGCCGATTGCGGGAAACACTCATGGGAAACAAACGACCGCAGGTCTTTTCGAGCCACAAACTCGTTGTAGGATCGCGAAAAAATGTCTAGTCGGAAGGTTGAACTGCAAAAGAGATTTTTGACGAAATCTTGTACAAAATTTAATTAACAGATTTTTCGTTAAAACCTAAGTATCGCACTTCACCGTCCGATCTATTGATTTTTTCCGCGATCCCATCAAGCGGTCTAAGATCGTTCCTAGGCTTCGGCTCATTAAAGACCTAATCCAAACATTCTGTTTATCTTCTCTTAGTGATCGCAAGCCACAAGTTTATTTAGATTTGAACTTGATTGCCGGGTTGCTGTTTTGGGTCGAGTAAAAACCCAAGTAGAACGTCTTCTCTTTCAGACAACGAAATTTTCCACGGTTGATTAGCAAAGAATTATAAGACTTTATTGATAATTATGGCACTTGCCCTTCGGCCAAGTGCCATATAGCGATTTTAATTTCTGTCCGTCAGTCGGTCCCGGTTTTGCTAGTTCGGGCACTTCCAGATAAGCTAGGACGATGAAACTTGGCAGGCATATCAGGGACTGGACCAGATTAAATTAGAAATAGTCGTTTCCCCGATCCGACCATCTGGAGGGGAGTGGAGGGAGGGGGAATCCGGAAAAATTAGATATTTTTAGCTTACGAACGGGTGATCGTATCTTAATGAAACTTGATACATGGAAGGACCTAGTATCTCAGACCCTCCATTTTAAATCCAGACCAGATCCGGTGACATTGGGGGAAGTTGGAGGAGGAAACCGGAAATCTTGGAAAACACTTGGAGTGGAGAGAAGTACAAGCACAAGTTCTAGATACGTGACTGATATAACCGGAACGGATTCGCTCACTTTGGCACTCTAGGGGTCCCGCGAGTTCGGTGCTTCCTGATGTGCTGGGACGATGAAAATTGGCAGGCATGTCAGGGACCCGACCAAATTAAATAGGAAATAATCACTTCCCCGATCCGACCATCTGGGGGGGGGGATGGAGGGAGGGGGAAGCCAAAATTTGAGGTATTTTTAACTTGCGAACGAGTGTTAGGATCTTGATGAAAGTTGATATTTAGGATAAACTCGTGTCACAGACGTCCCACTTTAAATCCAGACCGGATCCGATGACATTGGGGGGAGTTGGAGGAGGGAACCGGAAATTTTGAGAAACGCTTAGAATGGAGGGATCGGGATGAAACTTGGTGGGAAGAACAAGCACAAGTCCTAGATACATCATTGACATAACCGGAACGGATCGGGGCACTGTGGGGGAGTCGGGGTGGGGGTCCGGATTTCTAGCGATCCCGCGAGTTCGGCATACTTCCTGATGTGATAGGGCGATGAAACTTGGCAGGTATGTCAGGGATCCGAACAGATCGACTTGAGAACAGCCGTTTCCCCGATCCGACCATCGTGGGGGTAGTGCATGGATGGGGAGCCAGGAATCTAGTGGCGTGCATAACTTTTGAACGGGTGATCGGATTTGAATGAAACTTGTCTGGTGAGCTATCGCCTCGGACGTTCAGTGTCACGTCCGGGTCGGGTCCGATACCTTGGGGATGGGGGGGGGGGGGCGAAAACTCAAGAAACCCTAAAAGCAGATGGATTGTGACGGAACTTAATAGAGAGAACAAGCATTAGGCCTAGATGAAATTGACGGAGCCAGATGGTTTCGGGGCTCTGCGGGGGGGAGTTGGAGGGGTTTTCCTGGAATTCCGGTAGTCGTGAGTTGAATAGTTCCAGATGTAAAAAGACAACGAAACTTTGCAGGCATATTAGCGATCCGAATTAATTGACTTAAGAACCAAACACAACATACCCCCCGAAAGTTCCATTCCTAGATCCGAGAATTTTTGGGGGAGCAAGAGAAGAGAAATATGGAAAGTGACTTCTATAAATTGCGAACGAGTGGTCTGATTCGAGTGAAACTTAATGGGTGATACAACATGTAAAATACGCGTTCGAACTATATATGCGACCACGGTGGGGGGAATTGGGGGGGGGGGGGGAACTTTTAAACAAGCACAAAAACCAAACGGGTGGACCGAATGAGATGCAAGTTCAACAGTGCCGAGTTTATGCGGCCTAGATTTGTTATTTGGCGTCCGGGCCGGATTTGGCCAAGGTAGGGGGGGGGGGGGGGGTACTAGAAACTTAAACTTGCAGATAGGCTATGTTCCAATTTCAGTAAAACTTGATGCACGGGGACAGGGAATTAAGAAATACGACGTTTATGTTTTCAAGTCCTGTTCGGCCACAGTAGGGGGAGTTGGATGGAGATTGCCGGAAACTTTGAGGCTCGCATAGGGGTCAAACGAGTGCAGCAGTTTAAATGAAAATGGAACATAGAGAGAGCACATACCCAAGATGACATATTTTGGGCCCGAAACGGATCCGACAACGTTGGTGGGAGGGGGGAGGGGGTACCGAAATTTTCAAAAAATGCTCAGATTCGAGTGAAACTTGATAGATGGTACAAAAGAAGATGCTTTAGATGGTCCATTTTTTAGTCCGAACCAGATTCGGCCACGGTAGGGGGAGATAGAGGGAGTACCGAAAATCGTGTAGCACGTCTAGGTATCAAACAAGTGGATTTATTGGGCTGCAAGTGTTGAGCAGTCATGTGAATTTGCTACAGATAATCGAAACGATGCCGGAACTGCTCAGAAGTGAGTGAAACTGAATATCCTATTTCTATTTCCGAACCGCATTTTTGGATGGCGGGTGTATTTTGTGACGTTCTCATCTACTTTCTTGTACAGCCTACTCGTAACAAGTGCCATATGAGCTCGTAGCTCTTGTTTTTTGTATGTCTTCAGAAGTACCACGATGAGCAAGTAGTTCGTCCGGAATCCGGCAAAAACAGGAAAGTTGGTTAAAAGTAAAAAGTTTTATTTGAAGTTTATTAAATGGTCAATTTTGGGGTAAGAAGACACGATGAACACCATGGTGAAAACTATTTTCTTGCCGAACAAGTAGTTCGTCCGGAATCCTGCCAAAACCGGAAAGTTGGTTAAAAGTAAAAGTTTCATTTGAAGTTGATTAAGTGTTCGATTTAGGGGTAAAAAGACATGTTGAACACGATGGTGAAAACCATTTTCTCACCGGACAACTAGTTCGCCAGGCCATAAACGGAAAATTTGTGAAAAGCAAAAGTTTGATTAGATGACAGAAGTAGGCAGGGCATTGAAGACACGGGGCGATTTCCTATCTAAATCGCCCCGTTTTTATTTAACATGGGATTCCCTATCCAAATGGCTCCGTTTTTGATTGGTTGGTTTTGAGGCGTGGACCGCCCCCTCTTTTGTTGTAGCATTGTGTTCCATCTGGGTGTCCCCGGCGTTGGCTCTTTAAACAAGAGAGGGGGGCATTTGAATTAGTATTGATTTGTTGAGTTCCAGGTGTCAGGCACTGATCGTTTGTTAATGTAGCTGAGGCGCTGGTAGTCGCAAGGTTGAATATTTTTGAACGATGAGCGGTAAAAAGCCGCTCATAGTTTTCCCCAATGCAGGTGAGGCGCTGGGAGTCGCAAGGTTTTATATTTGTGAACGATGAGCGGAAAAAAGGCCGCTCATAGTTTTCCCCAATGCAGGTGAGGCGCTGGGGGTCGCAAGGTTGAATATTTGTGAACGATGAGCGGAAAAAGGCCGCTCATAGTCTTTTCTCACAGGGACACTGACTGTTGTTCTAAGGCTCTGATTGGTCTGAACTTTAGGGCTGGAAGAGGAAGAATTGGATAAATAGTCCTGGGGGGTGCAGAGGGTAAGTCATTAAAGTCTTGCTCTTGATAGTGTTACGAACCAAGGATTAAAGTGAACTAAGGATAGCCTAACAGTGAACTGAGGATTAAACGTGAGGATTGCACTGTGATAAGAAAGTCAAAGATTAAAGTGAGTCATGGATAACGAAGATTCGTGTGACAGTGTTGATGAATACTGTCGCCTTGTCCCGGACAGCGTTCTCAACTCACGTCAAGGAGACGATGATACTGAACCGAAGGAGAAAAAAAGAAAAGTTGAAGAAAAAGTAAGTTTTCTAACTACACGTAAATTTAAATTGTTGTTTTTAGGTGGTTTTTCTGGTATATCAGTTTTTTAAGGAACATTGTCTAAAATTTAATTTTTTTTTACTAGGTTCCGCAAACTCGCACATCATCTTCTCCTGCTGTCAGAGAGAGTGTTATTCAGTATGCTCCCCCCAGCGCTATAGGAGGTGGACAAAGCGTAAGTAAAGGACTTTGTTATGACAAATTTTAATCAATATGTGATGACTCGGATTTGGTGACCAGTAACTAATGAGATGCTAGGGGAGAGAGAGAGACATTCATAGTGAAAGAGGGGGTGGTCGATTAGAACAAACGTGGATTGAGAAGAATTAAAACAAAATAGGGGGAGGGGGAACGATTGAGCAAGGCAGATGATAGTGGCATATGTTTGATATTTTAGCTGAGAGTCGGGTACATTGCCGAGGGTCCGAATAAATATTAAAATGCAGGTTATTTCATGATATTCAATGGATGGTTTTGGTTCCATACATCGCTACGATTTAAAGACAATTTTTTTTTTTACAGGAACACAACGTCTCCTCCGTCAGGACCGTTCAGTCCAACGCTACCTCCTCCGCCAGCAGCAGCAACATAAGATACATACCCAATGCTAGTGGAGCGCAAGGGTCATATGTGACCGGAGATAAAAACCATGTAAGTAAAGCGATAATCTTAATCCATTCTCTCAGCAGGAAAGACCCCCCCCCCCCACCACCTCTCTTTCCCATGATTCCTTCAAACTCCAGTGGATTGATTTTAAGGAGTTTTTTTTTTTCTTTTTTTCAGATATTTCGACTGTTACGGTCGGCATTCCGAGGATATCTTCGGTCATACACCCTCAATCTGGCACGTCCATCATCACCCCTCCAGAGTCCAAGTGAGCATATTCTATCACTGAGGCGAGCCCTGGCAGCCCTGCTGGTAAATGTCCAAACTCAAGAACGATCGAGCTTACGAGTTCAGCTTGTGGCAAGGGCCCGCTTCAGGCTCCAGGACGAAGCTCAGGATAGAGAAGTACCACTTGTGTCCTATCTTGAGACTTTTTACAGGGGTGGTGATGTCGAGGCAATAATAGATAAGTGGCTACAAAAAATTAATGTTACAGCTGAGCGGTATAGTGAATTAGGTAGCGGGTATTGTTTTGTGTGTGTTAATGCTCTGGACGTGCACATTGCAAAGTTTGATGGGGGCTTTCAGTTGCCTGGAGGTTCGCTTGGGCCACCAGTCCCGCAAGATTTGAAGAGCAAACAAGCATTACTCCACTTTAAATTTGACCAAGGCCTTGAATGCTTTAAATGGAGTGTCTTAGCTGCTGGTCATCAGACTCTTAAAACGAAAGGTAGATTCAAAAAAAATCTTGTGTCGCTCAATAAGCGAGGGTTAAAACTTAAAAATGGGGAGAAGGGTATTTTTCCGACTGTGACCTTCACATCTTGCGGGGAGAAGGGACCGGTCAGAATATGCGACATTACAAAGTTCGAAAAAGAGAACGAAAAGAGTGGGGTGGGGGTAGTAGTTTTATCATACGATCAGCTGGACAAGAAAATATGTCCTGTCAGAGTCCCGTCGATCAAGAATGTAAAGTTTTATGCGTTCTTGCTCTACGGAGAATCAGCTGATGGAAATAGCGCTCACTTCTGGCCGGTCGTTTCACCAAGTCGTCTTCTCCGTCGAAATCAGGACAATATGCGCTACTTTTGTCCATACTGCCTTTGTGGAAAAACTGACGAAGACAAGCTCAAGCTTCACCTCGCTTCTTGCTCGGAGCATGGATTACAGGTTGTGTCCATGCCTACAGTTGAAAAGTGTACACTTGAATTCCGCAACTTCCATCATAAGATGCCAATTCATTTTCGAATATTCGCCGATTTTGAGGCCCTTAATGTGAAAGTTCAAGACCCAAACCAGTCAAATTTACTGACCGTTCATGAACCAGCTGCCTACGGACACTGTGTCATAGAAAAGGGGAAACTTCTTAAAAAGTCCTATGAATCCAAGGGAAAAAACTGTCATGTCGATGGGATGCGTGCTCTCTTACAGGATGTCAAAGATTGCCTTGATAAGGTGTATGACACTAATCATAGCATGGACCTTTCCGAGGCAGATACTGAAGAGGCAAGCAATGCCAACTGTTGGATATGTGAAAAGCCAATCCTCGCAGATATTGCTTCCAGGGGTCAGGGTAAAGTCAGAGACCATTGCCATATGACTTCTGGACCCAATTTCAGAGGTTTCGCTCATTCACAGTGCAACCTTTCGTTCCGGCAGAAACTCTTTATTCCTGTAGGATTTCACAATCTCAGCTACGACATTAAGTTTGTTTTTGAAGCATTTGGGGTTTTAACTCAAGAAGAAGGGGTTGAGTTTGATTTTTTCCCCATTGCGAAATCTAATGAAAAATTCATGTCTTTGTCGGTAAAATGGGTGGGAAAATCCCCAAAAGGCAAGGACAGGAGCTACACACTTCGTTTTTTCGACACCTTGTCGTTTTTATCAAAAAGTTTGGAAGTTCTCGCTCAAGAGAAAAAATCTGAAGACCCAAGCAGCTTTTCAATTCTTAGACAAAAGTATTCCGATGAGACGCAGTACAATCTGCTTTGTCAGAAAGGTGTTTTTCCTTACTCGTACATTAGCTCTTTTGAAAAGCTCGAAGAAACTTGCTTACCCCCCAAGCAAGCTTTTTTCAATGACCTGAAGGAAGAGCACATTTCCGATGAACAGTATGCTTTTGCACAGAGTGTGTGGACACATTTTGATTGCAAGACTCTTTGGGACTATTGCATGGTCTATCTTCGGTCTGATATTTTAATCTTGAGCGATGTTTTTATGACTTTTGTCGAAAATGTGATGGAGATGTTTGCCCTAGAGGCTAACTACTACGTGTCAACTCCTGGTCTTGCCTATGATTTAATGTTAAAAAGGGTACCAAAAGAAGTAAAAATAAAACTGATTCGAGATCAGGAGCAGCATCTGTTTGTTGAGCGAGCCCTTTACGGTGGTTTAGTAAGCCACAACGATCGGTACGTTAGATGTGATGCAAATCAGACTCATCCAGATGACCCAAGTCTTAAAGCACACGGGATAGGATTTGACCGTAATAATTTGTACGGGGAAAGTATGGCTCGATACAAGCTTCCTGTGAGCGACTACCGTTTTCTGGATGAGCGAGATTACCCTGATTTCAAATCAGTTGAGGAGAATGGGGATTACGGGTATTTTGTTGAGATTAGTGGGTGCATCCCTGAAAAGTTCCATGCCAAGTATGCTCAGTTCCCTTTCCCAGTTAGCAGAGAGAAAATAACATTTGATATGCTTTCTCCCTACAACCAAAAACTGGTAACAGAAGGGAAAGTACCATGGCATGCGATGGAGAAAATTACAGCCAGCTTGCTGTACAAAAAAAATATAGTTGTTCATCACATTTACTTGAAGTGGATTTTGAACCATGATTTCCAACTTGATAAAGTTCACAAGGTTCTTCGCTTCAAGCAGGCATATGTAATGAGGGACTATATTAATGAGTTCACGAGACTTAGGTCAGAAACAACATCCAAGTCAAAGTCAGAGCTTTACAAGCTATTTTGTAACAGTGTTTTTGGGCGGACAGTGATGAGCGTTCGAAAACATAAGAGCTGTGTTGTCACCTCTAGTCTTGAGAAAACTCGCAGGCTGACTGGAGATTGTAACATCTCGTCTTTTTCCATTATCAGTGAAAATATGACACTGATTTTCCGTAAAAAGCGTCATGTGACTCTCAATCAGCCAGTGGCGATGGGTGTGAGCATTCTTGCCATCTCGAAAACAATTATGGCACGGTTTTACTGGGACGAGTTGGTTCCTTTCTACTCTGATCCGGCTCGCCCATTGGATGCTCCATCTCGAGTTCGCTTGTTCTACGGTGACACAGACAGCCTTTTTGTAGTTATATTTTCAAAGGATGTTGTTTCTGACTTGACGTCACCATACTTTCGGGGATGCATTGACTATTCCAACTGGGATCCTAAATATGGGGACATAGTGACCTCATGTAAAAAGAATCAGCTGGGATTCATGAAATCAGAAACGGGGAGTGATTGGCTGGTAGAGATGGTAATTGCGGGGCCCAAGTGTTACATTGTGTTGACGGGTAAGGATGAGGTGAAGCTTGCAGCTAAGGGTACTCCACGTCATTTAGTTAAAAAGTTTCTTACATACAATACTTTTAAAGAGGCTGTTTTCCAGGGGAAGGCAGTACGGACAAAGGGCAATGCTATTCGTTCCATAAAACTAAAAAACTACACGACGGAAGTGATGAGAACTGCAATTTCCGGCGTGACCGATAAAGTTTATGTATGTAAAGATGGTGTCAAAACTTTCCCCTTAGGTCATTACATGATAGGGCAGCCAGGGTTTGATGAGTAAGTGTTTTTATAAAAGTCTACCGCTCAGCTGTGATATGTAAATATTTTTCGTTACAGTGTTTTTTAGTGAATTTATACCATTTTCTTACGAATTTGTTGCGTATATGATACAAGAGCGTACATTATTCGTGCCCGTATTTCAATATTTGGAGTGTATAAGAATAAAAGTGTCGTACATAAGAACCACTTGCTCAGTTCTTTGTCTACTTGCAGTTGGAAAGTTCCTACCGTATGATAATTGCAGCATCAAGCATGTTGCATGTCTAATCAATGTACTTGGATAGCACGAAGGCACAAAGTGCCTTCCGATGCCCCCCGCGGGCCGCTGCGCCCCCTCCGCAAGGGTGCCGCGCCCTCCGCCGGGTGCCGCGCCCTCCGCCGGGTGCCGCGCCCTCCGCCGGGTGCCGCGCCCTCCGCCGGGTGCCGCGCCCTCCGCCGGGTGCCGCGCCCTCCGCCGGGTGCCGCGCCCTCCGCCGGGTGCCGCGCCCTCCGCCGGGTGCCGCGCCCTCCGCCGGGTGCCGCGCCCTCCGCCGGGTGCCGCGCCCTCCGCCGGGTGCCGCGCCCTCCGCCGGGTGCCGCGCCCTCCGCCGGGTGCCGCGCCCTCCGCCGGGTGCCGCGCCCTCCGCCGGGCGCTGCGCCCTCCGCCGCGCCCTCCGCCGCGCCCCTTCCGCCAGGGCGCAGCGCCCTCCGCCAGGCGCTGCGTTCGGCATCGCCAGTTTCTGCCGATGCCGAGTCGGGGGTGTAAATCAGGGGAGTGTATATAATCTGAGACTGTTCATTATTCACCCCCTCTCTATATGTTGATATGTGAACTGAATAAAAGTGTCGTACATACGAATCCTTAGCTCAGTTTCTTGTCTACTTTCAACATGAAAGCTTTTCAGTTTGAGAGTCCTTACCGTATGATCATTGCTGGACCAAGCATGTCTGGCAAATCTACTTTTGTCTCTCGCCTTATACAAGAATCCCACGAAATTATTGCTCCTTCGCATAAAAGTGTCTACATCTGCTATCGTACTTGGCAAACAACTTACGATGACATTAGGAAGCACAGTCCAAACGTGCATTTCATTCAAGGGTTTGACATCCTAGAAAATCTCCCTCAAGATTCGTTGTTGGTGTTTGATGATCTGGCCACGCAGATGGAAAAGCATTCGGAGGCTCTGCTCGACTTGTGGACAGTGCAGTCTCACCATAGGAATCTGTCCTGTATTCTTATACTTCATAATCTCTTTCAAGCTACAAAAAGTGTTCGCACGATAAGTCTTAATAGCAATTACTTTGTTCTGTTCCGTCAGCCTAGAGACGAGTCCTCTATAATGAATCTGGCAAAACAAATGTTCCCCACAAATCCTCATTACCTTCTTGAAGCCTATAAGCATGCCACCTCTATAGTCTTTGGTCATCTGTGCATAAACTTAAATGCAAAAGACCGTAACCTGATGTTGCTCTCTAATGTGTTTGACAAAAATGTAACTGTATATCTAGAAGGGTCGAAGAAAAAGCTCAATTAGTCTTAAAGATGCAGCGCGTTAAAGAACATGTGGCACTTCTGAGTGTACTAAGCAAAGCTAAACCGCAACTGAGACGGGCAATTTTGGAAAATTCTGACAAACAACTGATTGATATTATCTCCGAAATATGTTTAAATGTAGTGAACTGCAACGTAAAAATGCCAGACTGTCAGAAGCAGCGGTGCTTTAAACATCAAAATATTATAAAATATTTGAGTAAAAAGAAAGTTAGCTCAAAACAAAAACGAAATAAATTAATACAGAAAGGTGGAAGTATTTTCGGCATATTGCTACCCATAGTTACGAGTCTTGTTGGTGGATTGCTCAGCAGGGGATAACATGGCTCGTGCCTACAAACTTATCCCTTTTGATGCTTCATTCTTGCCTAAACAACAGTTTGAGAATGATATGGCTGGACTATTAAATGACGAATCGATCTCGGATGAAGAAAAATTGCTGCTTTTTCAGTCTGCAGTTAAGAGACTTGAAAAATACAAAGAGACCACAACTAAACCGCTCAAAGTGAATATCGTACCGAATAAAAGTGAAGTAAACTCGACTGTCGCCCCATCTACACCTCCAGCATCGCCACAAAACCCCTCTAACCTCGTTCAGGTTAATTTAGAGCTCATTCCTCGCTCTCAGAGACCACAAGGGGAAGCTCTGTTAAACCATCTGTTGACGGTGGATGGAGCTGTATATTCAGCGGAAAGTGGACTGCTTACGGTAGATGGGAGAACTTACAATACACTCGATTTTGTCTCCGATGCTGTATCCTCGAGGAAAACTAGATATGCTATTGACGACCATGCAGTTCATTTTTTGGCTCAGTCTTCCATTCCACTTTCCCTCATAAAGAACAGATTCTTGCTGCATGATGTTCAAGCGAGCAAAAATGATATCTCAACGAGTCACTTCTCTTCACTGATAGATAATACACCTACGATCTCTTCCACCCCTCAGTCAACGAAGAGACCTAGTGTGGCTAGTACCTTGAAAAGATCATTCCTTCTGTCGCCCGTAAAAACTCCACAAAACACAGTTTCTCCAGATTCATCACCAATCACCCTCAACAATAAATGGATGCAGTTTTAAGTCGTATTTATTCTAATGTCGGTAGTGTGGGGGCACTGGGGTCTCCGGAGGTTTTGGCTAGAAAGAGTGGTCTTCCTCTGAAAACAGTTAAAGAGTTTCTCAAGAAGCAGGCAGCTTATACCCTTCATCGAAATCGAGCCTTGAGAGCAAAAGAATACAGAAAAACTATAGCTTTCTACAGAGGAGAAATAGCTCAGAGCGATCTTATGGTTCTTGATGGGCCTTACGTTAAGGCCAACGCCCCTTTCAACTACTTGCTCATCGTCATTGACGTTTTCAGTCGTTATCTGTTCGTCGAACCTCTTGTCTCCAAGACCAGCAGTGAAGTGAGCAAAAAGCTCTCGATTATTTTCAAGAAGCAAACATTTAAAAAGTTTCATGTTGACAGAGGTAAAGAGTTTCTGGGGAAAAAGATGCGAGAACTGCTAAAACATCATGGAATGGAACTATACCATACCCACTCGCATTTAAAAGCTGCTATAGCAGAACGCGTTATCCGAACGCTGCGACTGTACATCTCACGCTACTGTACATTTAACAATACTTATTCATTCGTGAAAGATATTCAGTCCCTGGTTGGACAATATAATAAGAGTGGGCATAGGAGCCTTAAAGGAATCGCACCTGCAGACGTTGGTCTACATAATACCCCACAGTTGTTTGATCACATGTACAGTAGTGAAAAAAAGAAAAAAGGCTCTAAAAACAATCTGACTATTGGTCAAAATGTGCGCATATCGAGAGCCAAAGGCGGGTTTGAGAAAGGAAGACACAACTTTACCGATGAAATATTCATAATAAGTAAAGTGAACAGCACCGAGCCTGTGACATATGCCCTCTCAGACATGAACGAACAATCTATACTTGGTGGGTTTTATATACATGAAATCCAACCAGTCTCTCCTCCATCGCAGTATCACATCGAAAAAATACTTAAGAAGCGAACACGAGGAGGAAAGCATCAGTTTCTTGTGAGGTGGCAGTCATACGGTCCTGAATTCGACAGTTGGGTTAACGAAGACGATTTGCGCGATGTCTAAAGATTCATTTTACTGTCACTTTTCTTCTGATGTCGAAGATCCGGTTTACAATGGTCAAAATAAAATAAGTAACTTCATCACACGTCTATCGCCGCCCATTAAGCTGGATAGTTCCGAGTGGAAATGTAGTTTGGTGGAAATGCACATGACGAACAGCTTCGACATTCTTAGAACTGACAAAGTCTACAGAATCCACGTCTCCTATGAAAACTCGACGGATCCAAGTAACAGAAAGGGCATGTCTATCACACTGTCCAGCGCAAAAAGCTATATTAAGGTCGAAGAAATATTAAAAGATATAAATGAAGGACTGCGAACAGATCGAGGAATAAAAGGCATCGAATTTGTATACGTAAACACGTATGACCGAGTTTCTGTGATTGGTCTTCGTGGTGGAGAGATAATAAAAATGACAGAGGCGCTCCGGAGTATTCTTGGCTACCAACGCGCTGTCATTTCAGTAAACACGGAATCGGACTTTGAAATGAAATACGGTGTTGAAGCCAAAAGCCCGCCTGGTCTAGGCTTAAGTTGGAGTTCACTTATTGTCTATTCGGACATGGTCCACAACAGTAGAATCGGGAACACCACAGCACCAGTTCTCCGCGTACTTCCGAGGAAAACGACGTCCGATGCAGTGTTGCACTACTCATTCCAGAACTTAACCTATGTAGACGTTGCCATGAAAGATATTGAAATTGTTACTTTTAGTCTCCGAGACGAAAAGGGAAATTTAGTGAATATAAATAGAGGCGTCATATCACTTACTGTTCATTTCCAAAAACAATGACGAAGCGAACACACTTCAATTGTCCATCGGTAGACTGTTTTGCTCTTACACTTAAACAAAGAGGAAATGGTGTTTCATACTATGGAGGTCGTCAGGACCAGATGGTGGGCTATGGTGCGTTATCTCAGTGGTTTGGTAAAATCTTTCGTTTCGCCCTTCCTCTTGTTCGAAAGTACGTTGTACCAACTGCAAAGGATCTTGTGTCGAACACTCTTAACGACTATGAACAGGGCAAAGACCTGGGTCAATCGTTTCAGGAGAACATAAAATCCACGATCCGCAATGTAAAGGAAAAGATCCAGAAGGGATCTGGGGGATTTAAAAGGCCTCTTAAGCGACGCTTGATTAGTCTTATGCCAGCAAAGCTCAAGGCAACACGTAAGAAAAAGGCAAAGAGAGCGAAAAAAGACTTTTTTGAGCTAGAATGAGCTACCTACCGTCTGAAGATGCTACGCCAAGCATTTCGTCTGCAATGTCTCTTTTCTCCTCGCCTTCAGTGGACGTTTCTGTTAAAGACAGCCGTTATGAACCCAACTATCCAATCGTTCCTATAACACCCGGATCGCCCATACACTTCAAGTTTCAAGCAACCGAATCCAATTTTATTGACTTGAGAAACACACTTCTTGAAGTGAAACTCAAAGTTGTCGTCAACAGAGAACAGGCAAAAGAAGATGACAGACTGTGTTACGAAAATGGGGTACTGAATGCTCTTTTCCAAAACGTACAAGTATTCATGAATGATCAGATGATATCAAACGGCAACAACTTGTCTGCATACACTTCAATGTTGTCCTGGGAGCTCATGACCCCTCTGGGAACAAAGAAAGTTCGAGGAAGTGGAGTAGGATACTATCACAAGGAGGACAACAATTTGGACAGCGAGCTGCAGACTGCAACTACCAAGATACTTCACCTTGTTGGAAGACCATCTCACGAATTCTTCCAGATCGGTCAATTCTTACCACCAAATGTGAGAATAGAAGTCAAACTATTCCCTTCGCCTAGTAAATTCCTGCTAAGAAAAATGTTGGACACGTCGCCTGACGGTGAAGTTCAGATTCAACAGTGCATCATGCACGTCAAGAAAGTGAATGTCATTCCAAGCCTTGGCTTAGCTGTTGAGCGCCTTCGCAGTCAAGGAAACAATGTTAAACTAATGTTTCCAAAAATCATGAGCATGGCAAGGAACATGTCCAAAGGATCTTTAACGTTCTCGGAGAATGACGTTACGCCATCAAACTCCTTGCCATCTAAGCTTGCTGTTATGATGGTCAAGTCGGCTGGTCAGCTAGGAGCTTTTACAGAAAATCCATTTGCATTTCAACTCAATAACCTACAAAGCCTACAGCTTCAAATTAATGGCCAACCAGCTTACTCCATGAACTTTACTGAGAGTAATTACCAACTTTTGTACGAGATGTCAATGAAGTGTCTTGGTCAAGATGAACAGTTCTTTGAGAATGGGATTTCTTACGAAAAATGGATAAAAGGACGAGGGATCATGGTCTTTGACATCAGTGGTGGTCCTGATATGAGCCTTGTTAGAAGTGGACAATTGCGCCTTGATCTCACTTTCACTGAAGGTTTAGCCGATGCAACCACATTGATTGTTCTTGGCTTTTACGAGACGGTTCTAGAAATAACACCTGACAACATACCATTCATGTCCATCGCCCCTTGATGGATACACAGCAAGTGTTAAAACTCCTAAAAGATGATCCTGTTACGAGGCTTCTCGACTGTCACTGCCTACCCGCTGATTGGCTACACCGAGTGAAGATTTCTAGCTATCCCGCCCTAATTGTGGCTAACACGGCTACATCCGACCAAGTTTACGGCCACTGGATATCTCTGATCCTATACTCGAGCAAAAGGATTGAAGTTTTTTGCTCTTACGGGAAGGATTTCAGAGAGTGGAAAACGACAGCCCCCTACATATCCAACTTTAAGAACATCAGCCAAAATAGGAGACAGATTCAGCATGAAATGACGCAGTCCTGTGGTTTTCACGCCTTAGTGTTTATTTTACTCCGTATGCGTAAATATTCCTTTCATTCTATTGTCAGCTTATTTTCCGATCATCTGTTGGTCAATGATTACGTCAGTGAGAGTGTTCTAAGTACTTTGTATGCCGTCAAGTTTGATAGCCTTAAAATGAAGTGCTTGAATGAAGTTTGTAGTGAAATGTCTATGTCTTATTAAGTATGTCAGTGTATTGTATTTTCTTTAGATGTGTCGTAGTGAAAATAAAAAATTTCTAGAAACTCGTTTGAATTGTAGTCCCAGGGAACGTTTTAGCTTTCACATTTATTCAGAAAGACGGAAAACAACAAGTACAGAAATTCAAAGGATCGATTTTCACTGTCACATTTTACTGCAAGGGCGAAAAAACGCAAGTACGAAAATCATAAAAGACGGTTTTTACACTTTTCCCATTGAATTCCCATATAAAAATTACAGACACAAACACTTAAAAGGTCAATTATTCACTCGCAGATTTTGCTCAAAGACGAAAAACAACAAGTAAAAAAAACAGAAAGGATGACTTTTGGGGTCACTTTTTTCACAGAGAGTTTATTTTCCACTTTCAAACTTTTTAACAGTGAACAGAAATGAATTTTCTTCTTCTTCTGGGTCAAAGGCGATGAAACTTCCTCTTAGGCATGTTTCGTAAGAATGACAGTGTTGGCATATGGCGTTGAAGCTTGCGTGGGCGTGACATACAGCTCTGATGCAAAGGAAACACCATTTGTCCATCTGTTCGTCTTTGTGGAAATCGCAAGTCGCTTTGTAGCATAGTTGACAATTAGGATCAAGAGATGACGGCCGTACGCACAAGTCACATTTGTCTGAACTGTCTTCTATAAAACGATAGCACATTTGACACAAGTAGCTCATTTTTTTAGATCCTTTCACTTCCACTTCCACTTGACAAATGATTGTAAAAGTAACATTCATTTGTTATGCTATCCTTTAAAAACAAGCGCGTGAGCGGAATGAGTGAATTATCAGACCAATCAGAGCCTTAGAACAACAGTCAGTGTCCCTGTGAGAAAAGACTATGAGCGGCCTTTTTCCGCTCATCGTTCACAAATATTCAACCTTGCGACCCCCAGCGCCTCACCTGCATTGGGGAAAACTATGAGCGGCCTTTTTTCCGCTCATCGTTCACAAATATAAAACCTTGCGACTCCCAGCGCCTCACCTGCATTGGGGAAAACTATGAGCGGCTTTTTACCGCTCATCGTTCAAAAATATTCAACCTTGCGACTACCAGCGCCTCAGCTACATTAACAAACGATCAGTGCCTGACACCTGGAACTCAACAAATCAATACTAATTCAAATGCCCCCCTCTCTTGTTTAAAGAGCCAACGCCGGGGACACCCAGATGGAACACAATGCTACAACAAAAGAGGGGGCGGTCCACGCCTCAAAACCAACCAATCAAAAACGGAGCCATTTGGATAGGGAATCCCATGTTAAATAAAAACGGGGCGATTTAGATAGGAAATCGCCCCGTGTCTTCAATGCCCTGCCTACTGACAGATTAAGGGGTAAGAAGAGCGGCTGAGGCTATATATGACAGTAATTTTTTAGCGGGACATATAATTAGTCCGGAATCCGGTTGTAACCGGATTTTTTTTAAGTCAAAGTTGATTAGATGTTCTTTAGAGGGATTTAACGCTGGATTTGTTTCTGGATTTTCCGGAAACTTGGCAGAAGTAAAGCAGGAAGTCTCGGTCAGTATCGTCAAAATGGATATGGCTTATAGAGGTATATCTGAACATAGTTTTCTGTGATGATTAGCTTGGCGAAGACTGGATCTGGCGAAGACAAGACATTTGGCTGCCCGGCACCGGCTGATAACTACCAGGGGCGGTTCCAAGGGGGGGGACTCACCCCCCCCCCCCACCATGGTCCAGAAAATCTACTCTCTGTAGCTTTTCAGAATGACATAGCCTGCATTTACGAAACGTGAATTTTACCCACAAATCACATTTTTTAGTCGTTATGGCTACGAAGTAATTTCTATTCGTATGTTTTTATATTCACAAATGTGTGTTCTGAGTTTTCCAGAATTAAAGTCGTATGTTTGAGCTTGACAGAATGACAAAACCGGGAATTTCGCCTGAAAAGACTCGTTTCTCGCTCGTTTCTTGTCGTACTTTACGAATGGATTTTATCGTCGTAAATTATTGACAGTCGTAAGTTTTGACCTTGACAGATAAAGGCAGACAAAGCAGTTAGCTAATCGTTAACTTCGCTTTCAAATGACCTGTTTCTGGTCGTATCGTTCCATAGAGGTTTTATTAGTATGTTTAAACCTTGCCAGATTCACAGTCTTGAGTTCTCAGTTTATCAGAATCACAGTCGCATGGAACTTCCCAAAATGACATCTACGGCGATTTTCCCTGAAAATGACCTATTTCTTGTCGTATTCTACGAAGAGATTTTCTATTCGTATTTTAGAGGCAGTCGTAAGTTTTAAGCTTGCCATATGAGGCAGTTAGATGAGTTTCGACAGCAAATGACCTATTTCTGGGTATATGGTTATGTAGATATTTTCTGTTAGGTCATTTTTTTTATTTTTTTTTTAACTTTAAAACACATAGTTTGATACTTCAAATACTAATCAACCATTCCACATCCATCTTATCACGCCATTTGCGACTACTGCTCACCATTTTCACATAATTTGAAAGCCAACAACCGAATATGTCCATACGAATAGCTCTGTTTCTTTTCCTTTTCCTCCAAACATGCATGCACACGTTTTCAACCAGAAAGCATAAAGACACCAACTTTTCTTACCCTCAATAATAAAAGATAGTTTCCCAGACCTTTTCTTTTCTTCCAGCGTTGTTGCACATATACCCTCTCGGACAGCTATTCTAAACACTTCGTCAACAAATTTTCCATTAGCAGGGCATTCAAAAAATGCATGTATGATGCCTTCATTTACATCCTTGTCGCACAATGTGCGTTTCGGGCTCTCCGAGCGCAAAAGTCGACTCATTCGATATCTGTATTGTAGGATTCCATGAATTACAGAAAATGCAATATCTTTCCACTCATTTCCACATGGTATCTCATGTAGGTTTTTAAACGCCATTTCAAAGTCCATGAAAGGCTCTCTTCGTAGATAAATATTCTTTGAGCCCAAGCTGACTTTGAAACATTTATTCAAACAATGTTTGCAACGGATACGTCAGCTATGATTTTTCATCAGCGATATTTCGGCCCTTCTTGGCAAGGGTCCTCGTCAGGCTGTCAATCTTCTTGTTCAACTTCGGGGAAGGAAACAAACCTGTAATAAATCAAACAGCAAACAGATTTATTACAGGTTTGTTTCCTTCCCCGAAGTTGAACAAGAAGATTGACAGCCTGACGAGGACCCTTGCCAAGAAGGGCCGAAATATCGCTGATGAAAAATCATAGCTGACGTATCCGTTGCAAACATTGTTTGAAGAAAGGCTCTCTCCATCTAGCACTTAAATCGATCTTTTCTTGGGTTCTTAAAATATTGTCTATACTATCTTTCCGCTCTTTCTTGTCGATACCGTCTTTCATGGCTCCTGTTTCCTTTGCTTTCCGTAGCAATCTAGCTACAGCTCTGATGGGTGCTGGTGCTTTATCGCTATTTTTTTCGGCTCCCTCTTCGTTCACTTCATTTAAAATCGGCAATAACCACCCACGCACTATCGAAGTGGAGGCTTCTTCTTTCACAACTTGTTGACATAAGTTCCTTAGGAATAGGGACTCGCAAGTTTGTCTAAAGTTTAATACGCCCAATCCTCCTGAATTTCTGTGTACATATAACATTTTCATACTCAGCTTTTCAGTTTTTGCTGCCCAAACAAAACGCCAGACGGATCTCTCAACTTTTTTGGCACAGCTTTCTGATAGTTCGAACATCGGGGCAACGTAAAAGAGTAGTGGGTAAGCAATAAGCGTTTACATATGCAGACCTCTCAAAAACAGTTTTAGGAAGACTCTTCCCAACAGTGCCTAGTAGTCCTTCAATTTGTTTTGCTTTCTCTTCCCACATATCATCCACTTTTAAAGTTCTTTCAAATTCTACTCCGAGTATTCGGGACTTTTTCACTTTTGGTAGCCAGCAATCCTCCAAAACTTCACTATACTCCTGTTCTTCATTTAGTGTAGTCATTTACGTTACGGAATATCGTGTGTCTTAAGCTTGTTAGAATGACAGTCGTATGTTTCGAACTTGTCAGAGTGACACAAATGCCATTACCAAATCATGATTTTCACTCTGTGGCACAGAAAACAGGCTAATTTTTGAAAATTTTACCTGCTGCACGACATTTCAGCATTATCCTATCTGGTTTTGTGCAAAAATCTCCTTATCTTAAAAAGAAACAGGTTGATTTTCTTTTAAATGGCTTGCAGAGTAAGTTTGCACATAAAGAGGCTCTGTAAGCACTGTATGATGGGCCTGATGTTTGCTCTATTATTTTTTGTAGTCTAAATTCAAAGTGGAAGCACTACCACGTACAAACTTCCGGGAAAATATCCCACTCCGTTTGCGAGTTATCGATGCACTGACAGATATGGGATATCTTTGGCCGCCTTTAAAATGTTTCGCAAAACTTTACCTGCGCCGTCTTTCATTGTAGCCTACTCGCTATCTTGTTGAATGACCCTTAATCTAGGTGAGGTGTTAGGCCTATGATTCCAGCTACCTAAAAAGCTAGAAATGCCAGAAAAAGGTCGAATTACAAAAAAATTGCCTGCGGCGCCGACTCTAAATTTGTCTTGTGTACACACTTTAAAAGTGGCTGCTTGGGATCTGAGCCACGTTAAAAGCAAGAGTTTGTGTGGGAAGTAGTAGAATATTGCCGAACGAAGGCCGATTGAACAATTTTTGCTTGCGGCTCTTTCGCAGTCCTACCATATTTCTATTTAGTTGAAGTGTGCATTATTTATGTGCGGTTTTAAGCTTGACATTTGTGGTCTAAGCTACATTAAAAGGCAGAAGTTGTAAAAGAATAGTTGAATTTCGCTCGAATTGAAAGAGTTCGCCTACGGCGCTCACTTTAGTTTGTCGTGAGTAGAAATGTCAGAAGCTGGTACCGAGGCTTGTCTTGTCTCTCTCCAGGGGCTGATGTCATCGGCAAAGTCTATGTCTCCTACTTTTCTGTCATCCCCGATGTCAATGCCGTATCCTTCACATCTTCTTAGAATGTAGTCGATGATCAGGACGAACAGCAGCGGAGACAGAACGCACCCTTGCTTCGCAGTCCTACCATATTTCTATTTAGTTGAAGTATGCATTATTTACGTGCGGTTTTAAGCTTGAGATTTGGGGTCTAAGCTACATTAAAAGGCAGAAATTGTAAAGGAGTAGTTGAATTTCGCTCGAATTGAAAGAGTTCGCCTACATCGCTCACTTTAGTTTATCGTGAGTAGATATGTCAGAAGCTGGTTCCGAGGCTTGTCTTTTCGGCAACGGCATCCTCTAATTGCTGTTATTAGCTGTTTATTATTTTATTACGACAGTGGCGTTTTCCGTAACGTTTTAGAACTTATACGTTAATATTTCTTGAGCCTGCTGGTGCTGTATTTTTAGCCAGTCGTATATTTTGAAGTCCTCCCCCCCCATGCCCAAGCCCTTCGAACCGCCCCTGACAACAGCCAGCACCGGTTGCCACGTGTTAGAGGATTAACCTCAGCACGTTTAGAAGAGGAATCACCTAATTCGTGACCGGCATTGGTGCAGGCCTTGCTGGTTTCGGCCGGTGTCGGGAGTGGGTGACCACGCGACCCGGAACTTCCGGTTTGACTAATTTGTATTCGGGAAACTGCCTACCTAGTAGAACAGGGAAGTCTGTGGAGATGCAGCGAATTCCCTCGTCCATTTCATTCGTAGCAGTACAGGCTAGACGAGTGTCACATGAGTCTTCCCAGAAGGTTAATGGGAAGTTGACAAGTTATTCTGGAGTCTCCCGAGAACAGGCCCGTATCCAGGAATTTATTGGGGGGGGGGCTGCGGGTTGGACAAAAAAGTACAAAAATGACATAGATCAGAGGGAAAAGCCTATAAAATGATGTTTTTTGTGTGTTTTTTTTTTGGGGGGGGCAACCCTCTAACCCCCCTCCTGGATACGGTCTTGCCTGATAACTGCCCTTTTCTTTAAGGTGAGTCTTCACCTTCCGGAATCTGGGTTCCAAGATTTTTCGAGATTTTTTTTTTAATTTCTTCTGCGACACTTAAAAACTATTTATTCAGACAATGTTTATAACGGATATGTCAGTTCCAGGATTACAGGTTTGTTTCCTTCCCCGAAGTTGAACCAGAGGATTGACAGCCTGACGAGGACCCTTGCCAAGAAGGGCCGAAATATCGCTGATGAAGAATCGTAGATGACGTATCCGTTATAAATACTGTTTGAATAAATGTTTCAAAGTCAGCTTGGGCTGAAAGAGTATTTATCTACTTAAAAACTCTGGAAATCTGTAAGTTCAAAAGCCCCTTTTTTCCGGATTATTTTGATATACGTTTGCACCGGTTCATATTGCAGACGCACTTTACAGAAGACGTCAAAGAATAATCTGGAAAGCCAGATTCCCGAAGTTCCGGGAGGTGAAGACTGGACTTCAGTGTATGCTAGCTAGGCTACGAAGCGATCGAGTAAGCGATATCCTTTAGACCCGACCCAGCGTTGGGAGGTAGACAGAATCTCTTTTCAGTTCATTCACTTTATTTTTCAAAAAATTCTTCGTTCACGTCATAGCACGCGGGCAAGGAGGCTTCGCGTGCTGTTTAAGACCCCCTTTATTGATTACGTTCCCTAGCCCTCGCACTACAGGTATTTTGTAAACCGCTCGTCTCCAGCCAAGAACGGAACTTCACTTAGAGCTTTTGCTTCTGTACGCATAGAGAGATTGCTTACTTTCTGTACACAAGGGTCCTATCAGGCTGTCGACAGCCTGTCGAGGACCCTCGCCAAGAAGGACCGAAATATCGCTCCCAAAGCATCGTAGCTTACATATCTGTTTTATGGGTTGTTTGAATATAGATGATGTTTTATCCGCTGGTCTTTGACTTCAGTATACAAACCTTGATTTCTGAATCCTACTCCATCTATTAGGTTCTGCTTGATACGGATCTACTAGCTCTTGTGGATCCTGTCAAGAACCAGCCAAAATTTCAGGCACAAAATGTTCTTCTCCTACATGGCAACACGTTTAGTGCAAAAATAAAAATCAAAGGACACATCCAAAGTGTTCGTAACTATGTACTAGTTAGGCTACATGCTGACATTGAAGCTCTCAGATTGTCATATTGCTATTGTTCATTGATGGCTCGTTATGCGCATGGCAAGAATTTAAGAATTCAGGCGTCGCCGACTGTATTCATGGGGCGACCAAAGGGGGTTATACACTTGCAAGTAACAAACCTGGAGGAAGTGAAGTGAACGTCTGTGCAGGTTTGTCAGTGTTTATAATATTTTCCTAACGTGTAGCTATCGCGAAATTCAGAGATGAATTTGTTTAAAGCAGAAACAGCAGATTTTAGGACCTCTTTGACCTTGGTAAATAAACCAAATATAAGTCTTAGCTGGTACTTTCTTTACTTTACTAGTTAGTTCGACTGTTTTAGTAGAAAAGACGAACAGGTGGTAGAAATTTAAACTTTAAAGAGGTGTTCAGAGAAGTATAACTCTATTGCGAATAAACCGCAGTCTGCGATTATTCGGTGGTAGTCGGACGGCTTTTCTCGTGACTGTCACCAGTCTCGAGGCTGGAAGCAGCGGCAGCTCTCTGATCCTCCCATTTTGGCTTCACGTGAGCGGCTCCGTTCATCTCTTCTGTCATTTTTCCCCGTGTAAAAAGACTCACAGCTGAGTGTAAAGTTGTTACATATTCTTTCCACCGTAAAACCGGTTAAAAAAAAAAAAAAAAAACAGTGCGTACGTGAGAAGACGACAGTGAAGTGATTTTCGTGTCTGAAGTTGAATTTTTTCCAGCAACGCCACTTGCCTCACCGTATTAATTGAATCATGTGTTGCTATCGTTAATTTGCTGATTGTGACCGATATTTACTTACAATCAAGTTATTGTTAATGAAGGAGCTCGGCAGACAAAGTTTCATTGTTGGGTTATCTTTGAATTGTCTCTGTTTCCAGTGGAACTGTCCTATAAAACAGAAAGTCAAATATTGGAAGGACCAGTCATAGAAGAACCAGCTTGAGGATGATTGGACTAGTTGTATTAGGACTAATTGTCGCGACGGTAAGTGAACTCCGTTTCTGTTTTACGAAATTTTGGGGGGTTTATTTAGTCGATGTGTAAACCTCGTACCCAGTAGCCTCGCTACTCGCTAGTAGTCCGGGGTTTGAGAAAAAACATCCTGCCGTAGGCTCAACTTTTTTTAGCCCCCCCCCCCCAATTCGTCGCTGTATTGATAATGATGATTTTATTTTGAACCCGGCAAAATAGGCACAAAGCACGATGACGGAGTAAATAATAAAGAAGATATAATTATAATTATATATAATAAAGTAGATCACAAATGAAAAATAAGTTACAGATCCACAAAAGAACATCTACCCTGAAAACTTCAGGCTTTACTAAATCGAAAGGCTTTTCCAGTCGTGATCAATATTTTGTTTATATGTTTTGTTATTGTTTTTTATTGACGACCGGAAATTTTCGGGTTTCTCGTCCGGCGGAGCATAGCCTAGTATGCATTTAGCAAACGGTATTGCTTTTCTCCATTTATCACCATTACTTTATAGTTTGGGGTTGACCCCCCCCCCCGTAACATACAAAAATACTCATTTTTATAGGCTTTTCCCTCTGATCTGTGTCTTTTCTGTACTTTTTTGTGCGACCCGCAGGCAACCCCCCCCCCCCCCCCCGAAATAAATTCCTGGATACGGGCCTGGTTTCAGTTATATTCCGTGAACATTGCCGAGTAACCCCAGGCTATTATTTCATAGCATGCCCGGTCCGAGATTGGCCTAATCACAGCTAATAATTAACTTTCCGCAAGTACAGATGTAATCTCGCTGGTTATTTACCCGGGAGTAATGAGTAGACTAGCTTGCGACCTGTCTGCTACCTCTGGCATTTTGAATGGCTGTAAACAAAACTGACCTTGCACAATAATCTCAGCATGAGCTTCCAGTTATCCCAGTCCCAGTAAACAGCGGGAGCAGATTTTCTGAATGAACGTGTGGGTAAGTTTATTTGCATAGCCTTTGTGCTCATCTAGTCGCCATGGAATCATTGCAGAATTTAGCAGACACCTAATTGGTATTTCTAATCTGTGCTCCATAGGTGTATAAGTATACAAGAATTTTCATGAATATTAGATTAAAGCTTTGTAAATAGAATGTCAAGTAGGCTATGAATTTCATTTCATTTATTTAGATCCGCCAAAGCTGACGAGTAGACAATAAAATGTTAACTCGAGGGTTAATCAGATATCGAGGTTGATCTCGGAAAATATCATTGAGAAGGCCATTAAAAATAACCTATCCGAGCTGGAGGCGAGGTTTATATTTTTAGACGGCTGTCGAGGTAGTTATTCTGAAATGAACCGAGATGGAGGTATGTTAACTATTATAACTTTTCGAACGGAAAATTTTTTATAGGGAGGACTTACTCTTCTTTTGTTTGACTTTTTTGCTACTGGGATAGGGAATTTTATTTTAGTGAATTGGCAACCCAAGCCTACTGTACACCTACTAAAATGACTACTGCTGGGAATCGAGCACCTCAGTTTGGTGCTTTGAGCTTGCTCACACCTGGCTCATTTCCGCGCAGGATTAGGCGCTGAAGTGGCAGTTAAGTGGTCACACTAGATCCAAGAAAATTCAGCTTTTTGAGTTGCAAAAAAAAAAAGAGTACAAGAGGAACCTAATTCTGAATGTTATTGTTTTAGATTCAGGAGACCATTTAGAACGAAACAGCATTTCTGATCATGTTCCAGTTTCTTTTTATTGAAAAAAAAGGAAAAAGACATTAAACAAATGATTCATTGTTATTCTTTGGCGCTCATTATCCCCCATCTGCCGAAAAGCCCATCACCCTTCACGCCCGCGATCCCCTGAGGATTTTTAGAAACTCACTCGGGAGGAACCGCGCAGATTTTCTGCGCAGATTGTCAAATCGGCCGCGTTTTGAGCCAAGTGTGACCAGGCTCTAAGAGAGTTAAGATGCTCTGTGATTTTTCCAACATTTATTTTATTTTTTATTTAATTTTTCTAAAAGCTTTCGAGTTTATTCTTGTGTTTTTTTTACTGAAAGTATTGCTTATAATTTATTCTCTTGGAGGTCAGCTTTTACTTTTCAGTATCTGAGGAAAAGTGTTCGGCGAATTCAGTATTTGAGGAAAAGTGCTCAGCAAACATCTGCGGAGGCTGATACGGCTTCGTATCAGCGCTTCGTATCAGCCTCTCTGGAGGATGATACGAGGTCTTATCTATCAACCTCCACAAAAGTAACTGTCATGATATAACTTCATGTGGGACATAGGAAGATATGAGTTGCATACCTGTTCGAGAAAAGTTATAATTCAACAAAAAGTAAAAAATAGTTCTACATCTGACCAATAGTTAGACCATACTTTCACGAAATCGATTAGACAATCTATTAAACGATTAAACAAATAAAAAAGACACAAATTGCCATCAAGCTAAAACTTCGTCCAAAATATATTCGATCAAGAATCAGAAACGTGTGCTTTGTATCAACAAATTTTGAAAATAACGTTTCCCGTTTCTTTTTTGAAATATCGAGTGGGGATTATTGCATCATATTTTTCCATCATAAAAGAACTGGATTATACGTAAGTGCAGTTTCTACGTAAATATGGAGATTATAAAAGGGAATGTGTTAACCCTTACGGATGGACTAGGAATAATAAATACAAAAAATATAAGTCTAGGAACCTCGTAGGCAGTCCGACAGTTCCTTCAAGATGGTATTCTAGTATTTTACAACTTCAAGATTATTGATAGGCCAATTGTTTTTTTAGGCTCAGGCCGCCCTTCCCGATATCTACTCTGGATGCGGGGTAACTAAGGGTTGCTTCGGACTTCCTTCGGGTTGCCTGGACACCCAGTCATGCAGTGTTGCCAGCTCTTTCGCCAAGCAAGACGAAACATCCCTCGTCTTTGAAATATACGGCGATGCCTTCAACGGAGGCGAAAGCTACGTAGCTGTTGGATTTTCTGACGATATGCGAATGGTAAGCGTTTTTTTTATTTTAATACCCTCTTTAGCATTGTCCAAATAGGTGTAATAAGCTTAATAGCGCTGTATGCGATGTTTACGTGTGAATACACACGCCTGTTCGAATAAGGAATCCGAGAAGTTCTTAGGAACGGTGTTGCCATGCTGATGCAGTTTTTGGAGTTTCTAAAGATCAGAAAAAGTGTTTTTAGTACTAGTGACGTACAATTTGACGCCCAATATATTGTAAAAAGCCATTAAGTTTAGGGATGGACAGCATTAGTCCTCGAACTAGCAGTAAGCAGTCGTAACAGAACAAAACGTGTTCTTTTTAAGAAAAGTTGTTGCTCTAGCTTCCAACAAAGTAGGACTTTAGTGCTTCCCGTGGCAACACTGACGGCGCTGCTCCTTGCCTCGACCCGCTGGCGGACCCGACCAAGCAATCTGATTGGCTCTGCATAAGGGAGAATAGAGCCGAGCTCCATTTTCCTTATTCGCCTTATTACAGCGCGCCCTGAGGAAAAGAGGAATCTGTAACAAGCCTTATACGCCGTAATACACCCTACAACACTTATTTGGACAATGGTTTTTACTCGCAGTCACTACTGAGCGAACAGTAGGCGTGGCTAAACCGCTTCCTCCACGCGGCGGCTTTAAACAAAAACGTATAACATAATTAAAGCGTTTTTTACTCGTACGATTTCGACCCCTGTATCCAGCTGGATAGCCTACTAGGCGTGTCCTCATGAAGGCTGCAATATGCTGCTTAAAATAAAAACTTTTTTTTTTCTGTTTCTCGTTCAATCCTTTCCATTTGTTTCGTCTTTTTCCTATTGTTGTTTTTACTTTAATACTCTCTCGTGTCGTCCATTGATTCTTTGAAATCAAAGCAGGGAGAGCTTTCCTCCAAGATGTCCATAAATCTGCTTTCGGACACAGTTTTCGGCAAACGTGTCAGTTTTCACGTGACACCTTTTAACGTTTGCTTTGGACCTGCAGTGTGACACTAAAAAATGTGACAGTGGGTTTCGTTCCCGAGTGCTTTTTCCATTTTTGTGAAATATGTGAAAAAAACGTGCCATCAAAAACGTGAAACCCAGGCTAGTAGCATACACGTTACTTTGGACCAGCTTCGTAAAACTTAAAAAATATGGCAGTGGATTTCGCTCCCGAGCGACGTTTCTGTTATTTCGTGGAAAACGGAGAAAATATGAAAAGAACGTGTTATCAGAAACATGAGACTAACGCTGGTTCACGTTTGCCTTAGACAGGCGTGTTGAAACTAAACAAAAAAAAATATGGCGATGGGTTTCGCTCAGGACAAGACTTCGTGAACAAGACCAAAAGGTGTCGATGAAATCCCAAAAATCTAAGATTTGATCAGACAATTCGGTCTTCGTGAAAAACGGAGAAAATCATGGTTTGAAAACGTGAACCCAAATTGGTTTGCAGTTAAAGGTAATGCGGGGCTAAGCAAGTTTTCTCCCGCCTAATATAATCTTTGTTTTCAGAATAACGACAGTGTCACCGAGTGTGTCGTATTTGGAGGGGTTGTTGACATCTTCCAGTCGGCCAACCAGCCCGACGACCCAGATCTCATCCACAGAAACAGACGATTAGCCGATGTAAGCTTACCTCATAATTATTAGTTGCGTTTTTGCTGATACCATGGTATCTGTTACCACGGTAACTGGATCTGCAATTAGTCGTTTTTGCAGTTGTCGTGGTATCTGATACACGGTGCTGTGCAATAACGACTATTGCCGAAATTTTTACTTTTGGAAGTCATCCCAAAAGAAAAACAGATATCCAGTTACATCACTAAGTGCTAAACTTCTTTCTCACCAATCTGACAAAATTTGATGAAAGTGAGATGACTTTTCAGATACCATGACCAGTTACCACGCTCGGACCGTAGTATCTGAATATCTGATACCACGATAACTGGCCAGATACCACGATAACTACAAAAACGCCTTTTGACCGTGGTATCAGATACCACGATAACTCCAAAAACGACTTTAGACCGTGGTATCAGATGCCATGGTATCTGCAAAAACGCAACTAATATAGTTCTCCATCCTTCATTACAAGAGGATATACGAACTGGTTCCGAGTTTACAAGCATGACTAGCCGTTCACACCCATGCCTAGGCATCAGTGCTTGACTAGGCATGCATTCGAACTGGGCTTTACACAAAGTCAGGAGCATTCAACTCCGTGTCTCTTCGTGTACTGCGAATGAGCCAGTGCGCAACCCCTCAAAAGTGCAGGCTGAAAATACGCTAGATGAACGATTGTCGCATTGAGTAGAACTTCGGCGTTTTAGGCTAAAGCCAGTAAAATCTTGCTCTGACGACATAGGACCAGGGGCTCATTATAACTTGTTCTTAGCTTGTTTGTTCACAAGAGCCTTCCGATACCGATCCTTCTATACAGCGATCTTCTACCGCCTTTATTTAGGTTACACTGTAAAGAAAAATCTCGCAAGTATTTGCTACTGGGATTAATGTTGTCTCTAAAAAGACAATCTTATCTCTAGTTCGGATCTCAGTAAATATCTCGCAGCATTTGCTACTGGGATTATTCTTGTCTCTAAAAAGATAATCTTATCTCTAATTCGGATTAATCTTATCTCAGTAGAGATAAGGTTAATCCCAGTAGCATATACTGCAGTTAACTTTAATCCTTACTCGGAGAAACTTTTCACAGTGTAGACACAGTTGTCTAAGGCTTTATCGAACACCGTCTCCACACCGACTACTTCATCTGGGTGTGAGGTTCACTGAACGGTAATTCTTATTCAAAGACCCAATGGCCGAAGTATTTGAAAGTAGATGAACGAACGATAAGTTAAATATACCCCTCAGTTGCTTATTTTTGTGTGAATCCGATCAAGAGCGTTTTGCCTCATTTAAAATTATGTTTTATTTCTTTTAGAGCAAACTGGGTCTTACACTTCAGGAAGGTATTTTTGAAGAAGGAAAACTTTACTGCAAATTCACCCGACAGACCGTTCTTACCATCAACACTCTCGTCTATGATCTTACCAACGATTATCATCTATTGATGGCTGCAGGGACAGCCATTGCAAGTAAGTCAATACTCTATATGACTAAGTCCAAAACACGCCGGTGATCCTCAGGAAGAAGGAGTAAGCGTCTCCATAACGACTCAAACTCAACTACTCAAACCCTGTGTCAAACAGTCACGGCGATCTTTGGGAGCAGCTGTGACACACTTCTGCCTTTCTTCCGCTAGGTATCCGGAGAGGCCGGAGATTTTGCATCGGCAAGGAGAGATAGTCATCAAGAGTATTTTGCACTAACGACGTTGGTGTTGAGCTCTATGCGTTGATTTATTGAAATCGGTCAAATTGACTGGTTGATCAATCAATCAATTATTTCGTCAAATAGCTTACTAGAAGAGGAAGTGAGTGTCATAACCAAATATTTACAGTTGAACGAAAGAATCTTCAACACAAACACATTAAGGCACACATTCATTTTTGCGAAAAACGCTCTGAAACATGCCGGTACAAAACTGTGTAAAATCCGAGTAGACTAATGGGCAGGATACGGCAAAAAAGACTGCCAGCATTCCTCTCAGACCGACGGACGAACGACGGGAGGGGAAGAAGGAATAAGCTAACAGGACTCCTTTCCTCCCAAAATCGTTCGACATTGCATTTCGTATATGTTGCTGGAGTACTATCTAGCAGCATAAGCCACTGATAACTTCGGCTCTTCTTGGCAAGGGCCCTCATAATGGCGTTGATCAATATCATTAACTGCGTTTTTTGTCACGGGAGATCTCACCGGTGGTCTCCGGTTACTCTTATAAGGCGTTTTTGCATCCACCGGTGACTACTCACAAGTCTTATAACCCGTTTTTGAACTAACCGGTGTCCGGTTATATCTCACCGGTGCGGACTAACCAGAACCTGCTCGGGAGCCCGGCTTTACCGAGAAGTTAGCTACTTTTCATCAAAATTTGATGGGGTTTTGCAGTTTTGCGCAAAACCCAGAATTTAGGCCGTTTTTGCACTCACCGGTGACTACCCACCGGTGAACCAAAAACGTGTTACAAGAGAAGAACCGAACACCGGTTACAAAAGACCAGAGACAGCCCAGATTGCGACGAACAGAGCTATTGTAGGTTCTTATGCTAGGGGACGGTATGGCTATCGTCCTTTGTTCTAACATCATCCCGCCCCGCTGAATGGTAAGAACTCTGAACTCGTAAGCGAAGGGTCGCTGGGTCAAGTCTTGGTGGCTCCTACTATTTGGTTTGGGGTGGGGGTTGGTGGCGTAATTATGGATTAGTTTTTCATTAGCTTTTGTTCACCCAGCTTCAGATGGGTAGCCTACCTACAGAACTCTAGGGAAGGTAACAGGAAAGGAGTGTGAAAGCACCAGGAGCCCCCAATCCCTCACTCCACTTCCTGGCCGAGGACAGAAAATCAATCAATCATCATAAGTTGTGTTTTTGCAGATACCATGGTATCTGATACCACGGTATCTGATACCACGGTCTAAAGTCGTTTTTGCAGTTATCGTGGTATCTGATACCACGGTAAAAAGACATTTTTGCAGTTATGTGGTATCTGACCAGTAATCTTGGTATCTGATATTCAGATACTACGGTCCTATCGTGTTAACTGGTCGTGGTATTTGAAAAGTCATCTCACTTTCATCAGTTTTTGTCAGATTGGTGGGAAAGGAGTTTGGCACTTAGTGATGTGACTAAATATCAGTTTTTCTTTTGGAATGACTTCGAAAAGCGCAATTTCGGCAATTGTCGTTTTTGCAAAGCAACCGTATATCAGATATCACGGTTACTGCAAAAGCGACTAATTGCAGATCCAGTTACCGTGGTAACAGATACTATTGTATTTGAAAAACGTAACTATAGTCATCCCTGATTATCTGTCTCACATCATGATAACGTGGGACTGCCAGCTTTAACGAAACACATTTGAAATAAAAAAAAATCATTTTACGCATCGTAGATGTTACGACGACTGGATTTATATATAAGTAAGTAACTAAGTAAGTAATTCATTTATGACCCGTCATTTTGAAAAGGCGGAGTACATGAAGAAAATAAAAAAATAATAATATGAAGATGCACTCTCAACCTAATGTTATGGCGAGGGGTGTAGTAGTCCGGAAGTAAGATGGTAATTGCCACATACAGTCATTGGAGTCAGGATGGCCTAGGGCGTCAGTAGGGCCTACTACACGTGCAGATTTCACGGGTTCATCATTTATTCCCGAGATAAATTCACATTATGGTTTGCAAACCAACTCACTATAGGCTATAAACCCCCCATCGTACACTAGGCCTTACAGACCAGCCCACTCTAATAAGGTTTAAGTAAGACTCATAGCAAGACCTATGGTTCGTAAATAAACAAAAGCTTTTATTAGCTGGTACTGTACTTACAAAATATGCAACCTTTAAATAAAACAAGAGCTACGAGCTCATATGGCACTTGTTACGAGTAGGCAGTACAAGAAAGTAGATGAGAACGTGATAAAATACACCCGCCATCCAAAAATGCGGTTTGGAAATAGAAGTAGGATAGTTTGTTTCACTCACTTCTAAGCAGTTCCGGCATCGTCTCGATTATCAAATGCACATGACTGTTCAAACTTCCAAGTTTCAGCCTAATAAATCCACTAGTTTGATCCCTAGACGTGCTACAATATTTCCGGTACTCCCTCCATCTCCCCCTACCGTGGCCGAATCTGGTTCGGACTAAAAAATGGATCATCTAAAGTATCTTCTTTTATACTACCGCTAAAGTTTCGGTCGAGTCTGAGCATTTTTGGAAAATTCTGGTACCCCCTCCCCCCACCAACGTTGTCGGATCCGGATCCTTGCCCAAAATATGTCATCTAGGGTATATGCTCTCTCTAAGTTCTATGTTTCATTTAAACTGATGCACTCGTTTGACTCCTATGCGAGCCTCAAAGTTTCCGGCAATCTCCCTCCAATTCCCGCCACTGTGGCCGAACAGGACTTGAAAACATAAACGTCATATCTCCTAATTCCCTCTTCCTGTCCATCAAGTTTCACTGAAATTGGAGCATAGCCTATCTGCAAGTTTCCAGTACCCCCCCCCCCCCCTACCTTGGCCGCATCCGGCCCGGACGCCAAAGAACAAATCTAGGCCGCATAAACTCGGCACTGTCGAACTTGCATCTCATTCGGGCCATTCGTTTGGTTTTTGTGCATGTCAAAAGTCCCCCCCCCCCAATTCCCCCAACCGTGGTCGCATTTGTTCGAACGCATCTTTTACATGTCGAGGCCATCGATTTAAATAAATTAAATAAGTCAATTAAGTCGGGTCGCTAATATGCCTGCAAAGTTTCATTGTCTTAGTACTTCTGGAACTATTCTAACCCCCGACTACCGGTATTCCAGGAAACCCCCTCTACCCCCCCCCCCCCCACAGAGCCCCGAAACCATCTGGCTCGTCAAATTCGGATCTAGGCCTAATGCTTGTTCTCTCCATTAAATTCCGTCCCAATCCCTCTGCTTTAAGCGTTTCTTGAGTTTTCGGGTCCCCCCCCCCATCCCCACAGGTATAACCCGACCCGACCCGGACTTAACAATGATCATCCGAGGCGATAGCTCTTTCCACCATACAAGTTTCATTCAAATCCGATCACCCGTTCAAAAGTTATACACGCCACTAGATTCCGGACTCCCCATCCATCCACTCTCCCCACTATGGTCGGATCGGGGAAACGGCTGTTCTCAAGTGAACCTGTTCGGGTCCCTGACATACCTGCCAAGTTTCATCGCCCTAGCACATCAGGAAGTATGCCGAACTCGCGGGATCGCTAGAAATCCGGACCCCCCCCCCCCCCCAACTCCCCCAGAGCGCCCGGATCTGGTCCGCTTACATCAATGACAAATCTAGGACTTGTGCTTGTTCTTCCACCATGTTTCATCCCGATCCCTCCACTCTAAGCGTTTCTCAAGATTTCCGGTTCCCTCCTCCAACTCCCCCCAGTGTCATCGGATCCGGTCCGGATTTATAGTGGGACGTCTGAAACACGAGGTCATCCTAAATATAAAATTTCATCAAGATCCGATCACCCGTTCAAAAGTTATACACGCCACTAGATTCCGGACTCCCCATCCATCCACTCCCCCCACTATGGTCGGATCGGGGAAACGGCTGTTCTCAAGTGAACCTGTTCGGGTCCCTGACATACCTGCCAAGTTTCATCGCCCTAGCACATCAGGAAGTATGCCGAACTCGCGGGATCGCTAGAAATCCGGCCCCCCCCCAACTCCCCCAGAGTGCCCGGATCTGGTCCGCTTATATCAATGACGTATCTAGGACTTGTGCTTGTTCTTCCACCAAGTTTCATGCCGATCCCTCCACTCTAAGCGTTTCTCAAGATTTCCGGTTCCCTCCTCCAACTCCCCCCAGTGTCATCGGATCCGGTCCGGATTTATAGTGGGACGTCTGAAACACGAGGTCATCCTAAATATAAAATTTCATCAAGATCCCATCACCCGTTCAAAAGTTATACACGCCACTAGATTCCGGACTCCCCATCCATCCACTCCCCCCAGTATGATCGGATTGGAGAAACGGCTGTTCTCAAGTGAACCTGTTCGGGTCCCTGACATACCTGCCAAGTTTCATCGCCCTAGCACATAAGGAAGTATGCCGAACTCGCGGGATCGCTTGAAATCCGGACCCCCCCCCCCCCAACTCCCCCAGAGTGCCCGGATCTGGTCCGCTTATATCAATGACGTATCTAGGACTTGTGCTTGTTCTTCCCACCAAGTTTCATCCCGATCCCTCCACTCTAAGCGTTTCTCAAGATTTCCGGTTCCCTCCTCCAACTCCCCCCAGTGTCATCGGATCCGGTCCGGATTTATAGTGGGACGTCTGAGACACGAGGTCATCCTAAATATAAAATTTCATCAAGATCCGATGACTCGTTCGCAAGATAAAAATACCACACATTTTGGCTGCCCCCTCCCTCCACTCCCCCTCCCAGATGGTCGGATCGGGGAAATGACTATTTCCCATTTAATCTGGTCGGGTCCCTGACGTGCCTGCCAATTTTCAGCGTCCCAGCACATCAGGAAGCACCAAACTCGTGGGATCACTTAAAATTCGGACTTCTCCCCCCCCCCCAACTCCCCCAAAGTGAGCGGATCCGTTCCGGTTATATCCATCACGTATCTAGGACTTCTGCTTGTTCTTTCCACCAAGTTTCATCCGGATTCCTTCACTCTAAGTGTTTTCCAAGATTTCCGGTTTCCCCCTCCAACTCCCCCCAGTGTCACCGGATCCGGTCTGGATTTAAAATGGAGGGTCTGAGACACGAAGTCCTTCCATATATCAAGTTTCATTAAGATCCGATCACCCGTTCGTAAGCTAAAATTATTTCATTTTTCCTATTTTTTCCGGATTCCCCCTCCCTCCACTCCCCTCCAGATGGTCGGATCGAGGAAGCGACAATTTCTAATTTAATCTGGTCCAGTCCCTGATATGCCTGCCAAGTTTCATTGTCCTAGCTTATCTGGAAGTGCCCGAACTAGCAAAACCGGGACCGGCGACAGACCGACTGACGGACAGAAATTACAATCGCTATATAGCACTTGAGTAAGCTCAAGTGCCATACAAAAGTTGTTGGCCGGTCGAGGCCCGAAAAAGAAGGTAGAAGAAGATGACTCATGATCATGAGATGAGTCATGATCATGAGTTAATAAAATAATAAAGAGTAGACTACGAGCAGTATAAAAGATTGAACATAGTAGCCTAAATGGAAAGTGAGTAGCGCTGCCTAGTGGCGGCAGAAGTGAGCAGTGCGGAGTGCAGATGGCACCGCGGTAACATAGATCAGCACCGCCAGTTAGGCCTGTGTAGGCTGATGCTGATACCTTTACCTTTTTTTTTAACCTTTTTAACATGATCAACCTTTACAGCTGGTGTACGTGAACACGATGGGACCATACAAGGAATGTCGGGTGACCGTGTGGACTTTGACGCATTCAGCGTCCAGAAGGCGGCTCACCCACTACTTCGTGGAAAGGTAAACCACTAGCATGCCCGCATTTTTAAGCTTTGTAGATCTTTTTAGAATAAATTTAATTCGAAGAGTAGTTTGGTGATGGTTTTACACAGCTTGGAATGCTAGCATGCTAGTTTTTTGTTGCTGTTTTAAGCGAGCCAGAAACTATCCTCATAGATTTGAGTTTCTAGTTGTACCCTAGCTAGTGCTTGCCTGTACTGCAGTAGAAGTATGCTTCTTTGAACAGTTATTTAACTTTGAACAGTGCCATTTCTTTCACTTTTTGCGATGAAGTATGGTACTGGCAAGTTAAAGCAGTTTCTCACATGCTCCTTAGAACTTCTAGGTGCATTTTATTGTGTTTTTCTAACAATCAACTGCACTGCTCAAAGTTGGGTGGCTGTTCAAACTTGCTACTCCTACTGTAGTCACGCATTAGTTGGAACACCTTAATGGGAGTGGTTTCGCATGGCTTCAAGGGATTTTAGCATGCTAGTTTTTTGCTCTTTTGTGCGACAGAAACTGGATTTGAATATCTTGGGTCGAAAAATACAATAGCACTTAACTTATACATCCTCTCAGCAACGACCTTCCACAGGTCTGAGTTAAAACATACTGAATTAACTTTTCCCCGATCCTCCGTCTCGAACCCGAATGACTGAAATTAGTGATCGCCACGTTCGGTGTTGGCTAAACCATAGCCGATTTTCTACGGGTCGTGACTTCATACGAAAGTCTATATTTTCCATTTACCAACGGATCTGATTTTCCTTAGAACGGTTTTTAAGTGGCGTATATATAGATACAAATATATATTCTACAACATTAATTTAATCGAATTTCGATATTTCTTTCATGATGTCACGAAAACGTCACGGGCCGTAGATAATCGGCTGAAGTTTATCAATACCGAATATTCGCTGGCTGATCAACTGAAAGAACCAAGGTGTAGTCGGCTCTCCTTGGTGAAAGTACGCCTTGGTTACAAATAGAAAATGTTAGTTTGGACTAAGGACAGTTATCAACTTCGGACTGCACAGTTTTTGACGAAATGATTCATATTTTTTTTTGTTTTATTGAGTAAATATTGTGACAACAGCAGACGACTTTTCACAATAATTGGATGGAAATGGTTGCAGTGTCAGATATGCTCAAATAAGCTTATCTCTACCGTGACTCAGCTAGCGCTTGCCTCTACCAAGAACAGATAATCAGATAGAACCTCCGTCTCCATATCTCTGTGATATAACCATGCGGAGTCGAATATTTCTCCGTATCCTGTCCGATGCAAAAGACTGGAGGTTAGGCGCTACGCGGCACATCACATTTCGTTACCTTTTCAAATAGCTACATCGCTGTGAACTCGCGCAGAAGAAACTTTCAAAGTCAAAGCCGATTGGTTCTCTGGATGCGTTCCAGAGCGGATCAGCCTGCCTCCTGCAATTATTGCTCTGCGATGAGCAAGGTCAAAGACGGAAGTAGACGGGTATCAACTCGAAAGCTAGGGCAATTACCTCTAGCTCCGCTCAGTTTTGTCGGGGCATCCATAGTTGCTCTGATTATTTGTTCGTGACTCTACCGAGAACATATAATACTACTGTGTAGTAGAACATTCGCTCCCTTCGTTGTCAGCAATGCATCATTGTGCTCTTTCCAAAAATTATCATTACTATCATACATCATTATTGACTTTGTCACGCCTGCCTAACGACTTTTTTGCCTGAAATGAAACGCAACCTTATTGCATGGAACGCTCGACTATACGCAGTGTAAAACCATAACTACTATACCAAAATCAAATTTTAGAAATTACTCTCTGTCATATTATTTTAATTTCTAGGTTCAGGGGATTACATACGCAACCTGGCAGGTGTCAATATTTACTTTTAGGTTATCCCGGACCCTTTTCTGGGTGTTGTAGAAATTATGGCAGAATACCATACAGTCGTGACGTGATCGTGACTTTATGGGATTGAGCACCTAACATAGGATTTGATTGTCCCTAGGACGGTTCGTAAATGTAAATGCGCTCGGCTCTCTATAGATAGATTCAGATATATATTCACCGATAGGAATAAACTACAATTGTGTTTGTTTGTCATCACAGGAGTATTAATTTTTCCAGTAGTCGAGCTTGTCTCCACATTTGGGCAAGTCGACGTAATTGATACATGATGAATTTCTTTAAAATAAAACTGAAAACTGCAAACAGTACACTATATAGCATGCCATAAGATACAGATGCATCCGGGAAAAGCACCCAGCTCAATATTTGCTTACTTGATGAAGAGCGGGCGGCTGCGGACTGGGATTCCAGCCTGGATTTTCAGCACCATCATCGTCTCGATACGGAAAAGTTGTGATGTTTGCAACTTCGCAATGAAAGAGCAAACAATCCGGCCGCGAAAATCTGATCGTCTGTCGGTAGCATTAGATTTGTGCTCGGTGCAGTGGCTGACAGACAGAGATTCTTGTCGTTATCAGTTCTTGCCTCTACTAACCCGAAGTTACGCAATAGATGGAAAGCCTATTCGCCAATAATGATGGTGGAGTGGTAGGTGGATTTTCTTAGCCTAGAATACTTTTTTGCTGCTTGAGGGAGCCTCAAACTGATTAACCGACGAATTTTGAGCTCGTGGCTGTACATTAGCTAGCACTTTCCTGTATAAGGACCACTCTTGCTTATTCTGCCTTTTATGATGTTCCTAGCTCCCTTGGGCTATGGAATTATAAGCTTCTAAAATTCGCCTTTTTTGTTCGGTACCTACGACTTTTTAGTGCTTTTTCGGCAGAACCGGGGTAGACGCGAAGTAGACTTTACTGAAATTGTCAAGGTCCGCCGACAAGTCTTTCACTCATAAGGACATAGATGCCTCCAAGTGTTGTTTTTTTGTATCCCAAAAAGTTAGTTACGGGATACCTATGACTTCTAAAGTTGACTGTCTTTCTCTATTATGACTCTCGTCAAACATTTTCTAAAAGGTAATGAGATAGTTGGTTCAGAGGCAAGGAGAAATGCTGAATCCTTATCTGAAACTTATTCCCGCCCAACAATTAGTTCGTCCGGAATCCGGCCAAAACCGGATTTTTTTTTTAAGTAGCCTACATGTTTTAGCTACAGTTGATTATGAGCAAACTCTAGGGGCAAGGAGATAAACTGAATTCACTTTTTGACTTTATTTCTTGCCAGACAAGTGGTTTGCCCGGATCCGGCCGAAACCGGAAATTTTGCAGAACGTAAAGTTTATCCGAAGTCGACGAGGTATTCATTATAGAGGTTAAATACATGATTAATCCATATCTGAAGTTTGTTTTGCGCCGGACAATTTGTTCATCCAGAATCCTGGCAAAACCGGAAAATTGGTTCAAGTAAAAGTTTTGTCTGAATTCGGTTAGAGTATCGAAATAGGAGTAAGAAAACATGTGGGATCAGGACAGTTTACTTGCGTCCTGTCAGATCGGTATTCGGCCGGAATCCGGCAAAACCCGCGATTTTATTAGTTCTTGTAATTGCTTAGTTCAGCGGTTTCGAGCGACGATATTCGGGTAGGCTGACGTGTTGAATTGATCTATCTGCTTTGTTTTCCTGCTTGGTTGATACCACTGACGTAGTCGACCGGTGAAACCCCAAAATTCGGTAGGTATGGTGTTATGTCGGTCTTACTGCTTCCTTTTCCTACTAAGTCGCTAGGTCGGCCGGATTCCCTGGGATCCGGCGAAAATGGGAAATCTCTCACTTCTAATAAATGTCTTTGTCTAACTGCCCAGCCAAGAAGTTTCCAAGTAAATGATACGGTCGCGTTCTGATCTAAACTGAAAATTTCGCAAAGGACACTTCAAACGATGGTGTCTATCAAGGCCATATCCAGGGGGGGGGGGGGGGTTAGGGGGTTGACCCCCCCCCCCAGAAACATGCAAAAATACTCATTTTTATAGGCTTTTCTCTCTGATCCATGTCTTTTTTGTACTTTTTTTGTGCGACCCGCAGGCAACCCCCCCCCCGAAAGCCCCCCCCCCTCCCGAAATAAATTCCTGGATACGGGGCTGGTGTCTATAGAGGTAAAGAACATGTTGAATCTGAAAATCCTCCGAGTTTTCGACTAGCACTGGTATTCCCATCTTTCTAAGCTAGACTGGAAATTAATACAGAAAGGAACTACCAAATGAATCAGGTTAAGAGCGTGTTCCACCCTACTTACCGTAGTTACTACGCATGACGTCACGAATTCTGGCTTTTCTCCGTCAAGGCTGGAACGATTTTTCTATTTTCCAGCAGCATTTCACGCCAGGGGTGAATCCGACCAATCCCGTCACAGAGATGCGTAGTTACTACGCTCCCGAGGATGGTAAGCAAATAGTAACTATTAGTTACTATTCCGACAAGGTTGGAACGGTCAGCGTAGTAACTTTTCGTGAGGATGGAACGGAAATAGTAACTAACAGTAACTATTGTTAGAAGGGTGGAACACGCTCTAAGTGGTTGATTAGGGATAAAAAACGCGTTTGAGGGATCTAGTGATGACTGGAAATCTAAAAGAACTGTTAGTTTGGATGAAGAGGTACGACAAAGATTCCCCTTTGGGATGCCGTTGAAAAATTGGCCTTGTTCATTTTGGAAGACGCGGTAGATCTTCTGTTTTTCACTTCTTTTGTTTTGCTTGTTTTTCCCACATATTATCCACGCTGCGTTCAGTTTTCAAATATTTTGTATCCAGTCGCCGCGGCGGAGAGCGGTAGGATGGATAGAGTCGACAAGCGCTAACAAGAAAATCGCTAATTTTTCGTGGAAAGTAATGCTATTCTTAAAAAATAGTGTTTTGAGCCAGTTCATCGTGTAAAGATCGTTTCTAGTAAGAATGCTTCAAGCCAAAGCCAGGCGGTAGTTGGAACGTATCCTACTTCTAAGTTCGCTGCGTGATACCCCATTCGGTCTCAGAGCCACAGGGTATTAAGTCTCGCATTGATTTAAAAATTATAAGTTCCGAAATATTCTCTAGCGTAATTATTTATGGAATAAGACATTGCGTGTAGACAGATGTCCTAAAACATCCATTTTCGATTTCCCATTTTGGCAGAAACTCGAGATTATTCGCATCAAACATCTCGTTTTTTATGATCAGAGTGAACTTGAAAAATTATCCGGTAAAAAGGCCACAGTTGCAAATAAAAAATATCGACACATGTGAGAAGAATTTGTATTTTGTCGACCTTTGAAGTTAACTTTTTAGGGCAAATGAGGTGCAAAAATTTGTGAAGGAAAGTAAGCTAAAAAATGTTGAAATTTATAAGGAACTGCAGAGATAAAGTACGAGCTAAGAATCAACAATTTAGCAAAGTATCAATCAATCAATCAATTAGCTTTATTTCAGCACAAGTGCCATAAATAATAAAAAAGAAAAACAAAGAAAAAACACTAAGAGAGAGAGAGAAAGAGAAATTTGTTGAATAAATAAAAAAAACACATCCATTTAACAACCACCCCAAGAAGTAACCTTGTCGTAGGGGGTGGCAAAAAAATAAAAACTGCATTAATGCAGAACAACTACTGAATAAAGAGTCACTAAAGGTTACTTCTTGGGGTGGTTGTTAAGAGTCAACTACAGAACATAAGAATTGTCGTTTAACGACCGCCAAATGGGTAAATAAAAAAACATAGGCTTAGAAGCAAGCGCGATAAGCTCATTATGGAAGGAAGGAGTGAAGATACCGTACTGATGGTGATTTACAGGCGAGGAGTCGGTTTCGGTTTCCCTTGTCCTTACTTCAGGTGCTGGGGGCCTTGTGGTAAACCCAGCGGTGAATCCAGATATGGTTGCCAAAATTCACTAGAACTGGCAGATTGGTGGGTTTACACACTGCGTAAAATCCGAGGGTATTTTGAAAACCGAGCGTATTTTACGCACGTTTTGAGCTTGAAAACATTTCTAGAAATACTGACGTATTTGAGAAATTGGTCTGTTTTGTATGTAAATACTTCCGTATTGCTAGAAATCTTTTCAAGCTCAAAACGTGCGTAAAATACGCTCGGATTTCAAAATACGCTCGGATTTTACGCAGTGTGTAAATGGACCATAACCAGATTGGCCAGAACTAGCTCTTCCTGTGATTTCCCGTTAGATGGAGTTGGGGCTGTAGACGTGACGGATTTTTCTGCTTGAATGAAATAAAGAAAGTCTTTAATAGAGTAGAGAGTAGAGTAGAGATACATTTATTAAAAAACAGACACTATTCGCCTTTCGCCTGCCAAGAAAGGCAATGAAGCTTGGAAGGGCAAGCGATATAATTCATTTATAATTATTCACTACATTCATACCGAGCTACTCATACACTAAAAATTCAACTAATGAATGATAAAGATGAAAAGACAAGAAGAAGATGATAATAGGAGACACAAAGTATATAAAAAATGCACTTCTCCACTCGTAGGGAATTTTCGAACTTTACATGTTGTCTAACTCAAGTCGGGTCTGTTTTTCAAGCGTTCAGCCGGCTTTAGATTGCTTTTCTTATTCCAGAAAAGGGCAGAGAGATTTTACACTGTAAAAAGTTTCTCCGAATAAGGATCCAGTATTGGCTACTGGGATAAGTCTTATCTCTATTGGGATAAAATTAATCCGAATTAGGGTTAATTTCATCTCAATAAAGATAACATTAATCCGAGTAGCAAATACTGCAAGGTTTTTTTTACAGTGTACGGTGCCGACAGGCGATCAGGATAAATATTCCTTGAATTCCTTTAAAAATGAAAATGAACTTTTTCAATTTTTCAGTTTGAGCGGCTTGAGCCTGAAGAGGACCCTTGCCAAGAAGGGCCGAAATATAACTCTAATAAAAATCCGCTGACGTATCCGTCTATCACTCTCCAGTATCAGGTTTTTCCTTGACGTGTTTTCCGCTTTTTCATCGCGAATCTGAAGATAAAAACGAGCATCTGGGGTTGGCTTTCCGGAGCATGAGCCTGGGAAATTAATTAATTCTTGCTTTTTCTTTTCTTTCCCACCGAAAAACTTTTGATTTTGCCGGACCCAAATTTTACAGAATATCGGACACTGCGAGAAACTGCAATGTTTTGTGTTGCTTGTCGCACGTTTTTTTCGTGTCTCGAACGCAAAATCGAAAACGCAGTAGTGTGAATCAGGGATGAAGCCTGTATAAAAGGGTTCTTGAACGGCTCCTATACTCTTGATAACTATCTCTCCTTGCCGATGCAAAATTTCCACCAAATTTTTCAGCATATCGCACACTGCGAGAAACTGCAATGTTTTGTGTTGCTTGTCGCACGTTTTTTTCGTGTCTCGAACGCAAAATCGAAAACGCAGTAGTGTGAATCAGGGATGAAGCCTGTATAAAAGGGTTCTTGAACGGCTCCTATACTCTTGATGACCATCTTTCCTTGCCGATGCAAAATCTCCGGCCTCTCCGGGTAGCTAGCGGAAGAAACGCAGAAGTGGTGTCACAGCTGCACCCAAAGATCGCGGTGATTGATTGACAGAGGATTTTAGTCGTTGAGTTTGAGTCGTACGGACACGCTTACTCCTTCTTCCTGAGGATCACTGGCGTGTTTTGGACTTGGTCATTTAGAGTATCTAAATGACTAAGTCCGTTCTTGTCGCGTTCTTGTCTTGTATCGTTTTTTGTGGAAAAAGCTAGAAAAGCATACGGAATACTCATTACTTCTAAGCGTCGTTACAATAGACACATACTGGCCCGGCTATATTCCGCATTCGCTATGCTGCAAATACTAGCGCTGTCGTCATTCTGGTCACTACTGACTATAAAAGATAAAAAATGCATTCGTTCCACATTTTATGAGTATTGCAAATATCTCCTAGGACTGGCTCAGTGGGCCCGTAATTCTAGATTGTCGGCAAAGTATAATGTCACCGATCCGTTTATTGCAATATCTGAGCGAATTGCAGGTTTTATTCGTTCTCTTGACGCTAGCCATACTTTGCATAGGGCTATGTTGCCCCATGTGTAAATAAGAGTATCAAAATTTATGTGTTACATGTTGTGTCTTATTGTCTTTTTTTTTCTTTCTTTTCTTTCTTTTCTTGTCTTTTCTTTCATACTCCATTTGTGACTTGTGTCTTAAAAATGGGAAATAAATTTCATTCATTCATTCAGTATTGCTCCCCATAAAACGTACTAGCAAGAACCTACTAGGCATTTACGTCCGTGCCAAGTCTACTCGCCACCCCGGTGCTGCACACAGTATAAGAGCTGGCCGGGATCTAGAGACTCCACTTTAGAACGGCGTAGAGTGAACGAAATACTTCTGCACGTTTTTAATTACCAATGTTGCAGGCCATTCCCAGTGTCTACGAAGGATGTAGCAGCACCAAGGGATGCTTTGGGACGCCGAGGTACTGCGAGACAACGTTCAACTGCAACCTTATCGTGACGTATAAACGGCATGACGACTCTAGCTACGAGTTTGAATTATTTGGAAAGCTGATCCAGGAAGAGAATACGTATTTGGCCGTTGGGTTCTCCTTCGATGGTGATATGGTGAGGATGGGAATCCCTTTCTTTTTCAAAGTCGATCTGTTTTCTGCCTGTTCATGTCGTCCCGACCAGTCGAAATTTGTTCGCTTAGCTTTCATCATTCAGATCATCCGAAGCGTCAAACCATTGTGTGCGAGGTTGCCGCGTTCCCTTCCTGCTACTCTTGGTCATATACAAAAATATTCAAAATTCAAACGGGCCTTTTTCACCTATGCTCGCTCTCGTCGTACGGCTAAGTAACCAAAAATTCCTCATCGTATCCGCATCGTATCTAGCCAGTATCTCGATCTTTTCTTGTTGTGAGCGATCACTCGTCATATCACTCTTGAGTGAATATTTTCAAGAAACCAAGGAAAAGTACAAATCTCAACGATCCCTCCTCCATCGCGTCTGTAGTTGGCACCTTTGGAGAAATAAATACACCCTTACATTCAACTCCTCACGAAGAGGGGTCAGTTGCTTCTTTTATTTGTTGTACTTTTGGGCTTGAAGTGTCTTTTGAAAGGGATCTTCTGAAATAGCTGAAGTTTTTTTAAGACAGTTTTTCGATTCGTTTACTAGATATTCTCTTTAGGGTTCATACTCTTCAATGATAATTATTTTTTGTTCGTTTTATTCACAAGGAGATAGCGTTGAAAGCGTCCTTAAAGGTTCACCGAGAGCTTATCATTGCAGTTTCGCGCCGCGGGCGTACAGGTTGAGCATTCCAGTCCAAATTCTCGGGAAAAAACATTTAAAAAAAATCAGCGCTTATGCATTGGCTGTCGCAATATCTCTCCACTATGAAATAACTCTAGGCTTCTTACCATGAGCAATCATGACTAATCCTGCCAGCAAACGTTGTCTCTGATTGGTTTGTACAGTCCGTACATCCGATTGAACCAATTACAGACACAGCGAGAGGCGGGGCTTGATTGCGAAAAGGCTATCCACGGGAAGATTGAACTGGGCTAGGGAGCAAAAATATAAAAACAACTATAATTGGGTTAGGATCAGGTTTCAATAAGCCTACTGCTTAAAAGCAATTTAATGATTCTCATAAAAAGTTGTGAATAAAATCAAAATTGTAGCCGAGCAAATCAGTGATAGGGGTTAGTAAAGATAGTAGTTCAAGTTTCAAGTTCAATCTTTACATTTTAAAAATAATACGCAGAGTCGTCACTGCTCCTACTCTCAGACACGACCTTACCTCTCAAAAAAACAAAACAAAACAATTACCTTCCTGCACCTTACCCCAGGGAAGCCACCCTATCATAAGAAAGAAAAGGAAAAGAAAAAAATCTTATTTTTGTTTTACATTTAAGCATTTTTTGTTAAGCACCTTACTTTAATTATTCTTCTGTAACGCTAATAAATGACTTTTTACTCTTTTTTGGGATCCCAAAACGTAAGTGGAGGGATACCAATGACATCGCAAAAGTTGTCCGTCTGTCCGTCCGTCCGTCTGTCTGTCCGTCCGTCTGTCCGTCCGTCTGTCCGTCCGTCTGTAAGCACGATAACTCTCGAAGGGAATTAGATACTTTGATGAAACTTGGTCTGAGGAATCGTTGGGTCGTCGGACCAGTCAAGTTCGTAGATGGGCTTTGTAGCCCTATATTTAGGGGTGGGGGAGGGGTTTCAAATTAAGGGGCAAACAAAATATTTTGAAACAGCTAATGGGATAGTCGATTATGGGGTAAGAACACGATGGTGAAAACCATTTTGTCATCGAACAAGTAGTTTGCCCAGAATCCGGCCAACACCGGAAAGTTAGTTAAAAGTAAAAGTTTTATTTTAAGTTGATTAGATGTTCGATTTAGGGGTAGGAAGACATGCTGAAGACGATGGTGAAAACCATTTTCTCGACGGACAAGTAGTTCGCCCGGAATCCGGCCCAAACCGGAAAGTTTGTTAAAATTAAAAGTTTAGTTGAAGTTGATTAGATGTTCGATTTAGGGCAAGAAGACATGCTGAACACTTGAAAACAATTTTCTTTCCGGACATGTAGTTCGTCCGGAATCCGGCCAAAACCGGAAAATTGGTAGAAGTTAAAGTTTTATTTCTAGTTGATTACATAACCGATTTAGGGTAAGAAGAGATGCTGAATCCGGGTGGGACAATCATATTTTACCCGGACATATAGTTCGACTGGAATCCGGCTGGAGTCGGAAAATTTGTTAAATTTTTATTTGAAGTTGATTAGATGTTCATTATTGGGGAAAGAAGATACCCTGAGTTCATTTTTGTGCTTTTTTTTTCGCCGGACAATTAGTTCTGGAGTTTGGCCGAAATCGGGAAATTGACGGTAGTGGCAGGAAGTTTTTTCAGATGATTAGCTATTTGGCCTTAATCTGTTTCTGAATTTTAATTGTAAAAATGTTCAAGGAGTCTGGCGATGACTGGATCTGGCTAAGACAAGACCTAGTTGTCTGGATCAGATATTGAATTTTTGGGATCCCATCGAAACCTTTGGTCTTGTTTTAAATGACGCAAGAGAGCCCCTAAGCTCATCTGGGATCAGGTTCCATATTTTTGCACGTGTTATATTCGGAGCAAAATCTGATCGTACAGTCGGGGTGAAGGGTATGTGCAGGTTTGATGATGATCGGGTATGCAAATTATGCTGGTCCGAGATAGGTTGAAAAAAGGTTTTAAATGAAGATGGCAGCTCACCAGCTAAACACTTAAACACAAAGGTCTAGCATGTTGATGCAGCGACCCCAGTGACAAATACTCTTCATTTTTTTCAGTTAATACAGGCATCGTTTGTGAATCTAGTTCAGTTTTCACAGGTGAGATTTGAAGGTCGATTGCCAGATAATTGAGCAATACTGGATATGGGGTTTTATAAGGGCGTTTTAAAGGAGCGCCAGTGTTTTCTGCGGCAAGGTGTTCGTCAGTTTTTGTTTTATTATTCCATGATTCCGGGATAGCTTCAGCTCTACTGCTTGGGTGTGATGCAGGATTGACAAGCTCTCATCAAGGAGTACTCCCAGGGATTTTGCGAAGCGCTTTTCTGGCCGACTGATCAGACCTCTTGATGTTTGGATCCCCGGCTGGACACTCGAGAAAACAATAAACGCAAGATTTATCAAACATTAATAACAAGTCGGTTAGCATACATCCAGAGATATGCCTCCTCCAGAATATCCCTCAGTTTAGACATGAGCGTTGTCATATCCGTTTCACAGCAACCAAGCGTAGTATCATCGGCGAAAGCGACGAGCTCATCATCAATTCAGTGCTAGGCATTTTGCTCTACTTTATCTAGACTGGTAAAACAAAGTAAGTAAGTAATAAATTGTTAAAGGACCCCTCTTGCCTATTCTGCCTTTTATAATATACTTAGCTCCGATATGGAATTATAAGCTTCTAAAATCCCCACCTTTTTCCATTGTTTCGTTTCGTAACTACGAATTTTTCGCGCTTTTTCGGCCTTTCCGAGTTTTCCCGTGATCCAGCGAAAAGTTTGCCGGAGTCTTCACGTCCGCGGACAACTCTTGCACATATATGGATGTGATAATCTTCTGTTTATTACTTGTTTTATTTGCTTAGTTTTCCCACTTTTTGACCAAGACACGTTCAGTTTTCAAATGTTTTGCGCCCAGCTGCCGCGTCGGAGAGCAGGAAGGCTGGATGTAATCGCTAGTTTTAGGTGGAAAGTAATGGTACTTCAAAAAATATTTTGTCTGATTCATTTCATAGGGAAGGGATCATTTCTAGTAAGAGTTGTCCTTTAAGTAGTTTACTTTGGACAGGCCGAAATAAAAGGCAAACAAAAGAAAATGAGAAAAATAAGCTATAGAATACATGGTTAGTGATTTTTGGAAGGGACGTCGGAATGTCTACAGTTTATTGCGCTTACGTCTTGAGGAGTATGAAACTGTGTAACAGACACAAGACTAAATAAATGGAACCAGCTTCGAAAATATAATACTGAAACCTGTTCCTCTTCTTGAATTTCGTTTATTAGTTTATCGATATTCGCATAGGAACAAAGAGTTGACCAACTTAGCAGATAGTAGTTTTCTTCTTCAGAACGACGACAGTGTAACCGAGTGCGTCCAGCTTGGCGGACAGTTCAACTTGTACAACTCCTATAACGTCAAGGCGACTACCGACGAAGAACGGAATAACACCAGACTCCCAGCGGAGGTAGGATCTCGTCCCTGTTCTAAAGTATGCCCCCTGCGGCGCTATCCTTGATTCCTGCAACCACAATTAATTTCCAAAATCCTGGGGTCGGACCCGTGAAGCGACGGCAGACCCTATGTCTAAGAAAGAAAGACAAAGCTTATAGTGCGAACACATGATCAGGATCGGGAGCTCCTGGAGGAATTCCTGCCCGTATTTTCGGCACCATTGCCACTTCCATATGGAAAAGAGTTGATGACGGGAAATCCTGATCATGCGTTGGCACTTTCATCCATGGGCGCGTCATCTCGATTTGGAATTCTCTAACTCCGCGACACAGCAGTGGGTAACTTCCGATGCTGTGACACCCGCTTTAAAGTGCGAACGCCCGATCAGGATTGGAAGCAACCGGACAGGAAATCCTCATCGTGTGTTCGCACTCTACTAGAAAACCGAGTATTTTCAGTAAATGATAGCGTGTTAGCCGAACTTAGACAGTGTACTAAACCTGCCTAAACTGACTAACCTGGAGTGACTGTATAGCCAAGCTCCGTATCTTTTATGAGGCTGGATTCTTTATTATTCGAGGCCCATGGGCACAAACGTAGGCCCAAGGAGACCTGGAGTTTTCTCAGTGCATACGTCACAGTCGTTACGATTAGGGAAAGAGCCCGCAAAGGTCAGGAAATACCGATGGACTACAGTTTCAACTCTTTAACAACGACCCTGAAGTCAATCTGTCACAAATGGATTTTTGGATGGACTTTGGTAAATTCTGGATTGTCCAAACTCCGGTTACTAATGCCAGTTACTGCGCAATCCACCAAAAACGAATTAAAGATTTATTTTCTGAATTACGCTCAAATCGCCAAGAGTGTATTGGGTCAGGTGGCCAGCGTTTACCATTAGGTAATTGGTTTCTGGCCTAAACTATTCTAAACTGTAGGTATACTCAGCGTTTCGCATAGCTTAGGGATCTACGGTAGACTACCTGTATGCAGAGAGAGCGAATGAAGGTAGTTCAGAGTATTCACACTCAAGGATTCACATTCTGTTTCATAATACTTACGGTACCTTAAATTGCACTTGCAAGCAATAAGGATGTTGAATCCCGGTGAGTGTCTTGCGATTGATGATGGTGTTCATTTATTTCCTGGTCACTGTTTCTGGGGCACTCCAGTACACTTTCCACGGTTGCGCACACCAGTCCTCGTCGAGTCGCTTTTTGAACCCCTCAGGTGTTTCGCTAGTCGCGAACAGCACGATAGCTGAAGAAGTACTGGCGAACACAAGAGGTTAAGTCCCTGACTTAAAACTCAGATAGTACCCTGGCCCGGGATTGGCTGATGGATATGAGTTGGCTCCTCTTTTGGGAGGAGTCAAGTTGAAGTGACAAGTGACAGGTTTCCCGCCTTGCAGGAGGAGAAAAGTTGCGCCGATTTTATTGCGCGTTCTTATTTCTGCAGTTCGAGCCGTGACGCGTGCATGAGTTACATCTCGTATTTGAGTACACTGAAACATTTTTACCCATCGAAGGGGTTTTGCATTTCTTCATCCAAGGCTCTAGTAATGACGTTCAGAATGTACGCTACTTGCAGGACACGCCAAAATTCATCAAGAGGCGGAGATTGAATTTGAAAACTAGCATATTTGATAGTGCAAAACGGATACGTCAGCTGAATTTTATTAGCTATATTTTGGTCCTTCTTGGCAAGGGTCCTCTTCAGGCTCAAAGCCGCTCAAGTTGGAAAACGAACTTGTGGGAAACATAAGAGCTTGACCCGACCCGACGAACTTGTGGGTTTGAACCTGTGGCACTATGAAATAGGATTCGCAGTCATTTTGGGCTGAAGGAATACGAAAACTGTCCTGCATTTGTCGATTAAGGACGATTAGCGCTCACCTATTTTTCGGCAATTGCTTACCTTTGTAGGTGGAAAATATTTCAAGCATAGAGGGACAGTTACATACAGGTAACACAAATTAGAAAGTAAGTTCATTCGATGAAATCCATTATCTGTGGACAGTGGACAAACGGATTAACGCATTTTTATCGGGTTTTCGGGCCAATTTAAGTGTATATGTGAAGAGTATCTAGACTGTCTGGTGTTAGTTTGGTTAAATTTCTTTAAAATTCAAAGTTCTCTTGCAGATGCAAACGGGGCTGGAACTACTGGACAGTACCACCGATGCGGAAAACATGTACTGCCGTTTCACACGCAGCAATATACTAGAGATAGATGGATCTGTATTCGACCTGACAAAGGAGTGGTACCTAGTGGTAGCATCTGGAACTGCCTCTGAAAGTGAGTAGCCTAATGATGAAAGGATGAAAGAACATTATTCACGCAAAAAGGATCTTTGATAAGAAGGGAATTATCCCCAAGACAAAATGAGACCTATTAGTACTAGGGCTATGGATCTTAGCTTCTATCAGAGATCCGAATACGGATTCGAATTCGAATCCAGGATTCGTTATTTTAGCCGGATACGAATCCAGATTCGAATATTCTGCTTATCATGCTGGATTGGGATCCGGACTCAGAATCCTCACCTTCAATCTTACGAATCCGCTCATGTTTTTAGTCTACATCCTTCCAGGCTCCGTTTCCCAGTTCTTACACAGTGGGGTTGGGCAATCCTACTTTTTATCTCCACCAGCAACTATCAATCGATCACGTTCTCTGATTATATTAGAAATCAGTAACTTTTGTTCAGCCCTGATTTTTAAACTGTAACATATGTAGGGTACATGATTTGATTTGTGTCAAGGTCGGATTCGAATCCGGATTCGAATCCGGATTCGAATCCTCAGCATGAAATGCTTGATTTGGATTTTGAATCGGACTCGTACCTAGCCCTGGATTATGATTGGATCCGCCCATCTCTGTCCTGCGTCTGCTTAAAAAAAAAATTCAAAGCCCTACGACAAGCAGTTCCCGAGATACATGGGTTGCTCAAAAGATCTAACCGCCACGCGAAATGCCGAAAAACATAAAAATCATCAATGTCGGTAAGAAAAAGAATGTTCTTTTCTTCTATCCACTGTAAAGAAAGATGTTATTGGACATAAAAGTTATCAAGATGGTTGAAAAATAGATCGTTAAAGCGTTTCTTTTTTCGAACATTTCGAAAAATGTCGCTTGACCCGCGTGAGAGCGACGATATATTTAGGACTACCACTCTCCATGTTATTAGGACTGGGAGTTTCATTGAAGCTAAAATTGAAGCGGTTGTTCTTCGAAGCAGTTCATGAAGCTGGAGTTCAGGAATGTACGTTCTTTTCTATGAGGCATCCAAGAATATAAATAGATTTAGGTGATTTAGGTTTCTTTTCTTTACTTTTTCTATGTACAAAATCAAGTCTAAAGAGAAAATTTGGCGCGTTTTCACGCTCTTCCTAGCTCCGCTCAAGTTTCATGTATCGATCACTTCCGGACGTGCTAGGACGATGAAGCTTGGCAGGCATATCAGGGACCCGACCAAACTAACTTGAAAATAGTCATTTGCCCGATGCGAGAATCGGGGGGGGGGGGGGGGGGGCGGAATCCGGAATTTAGGAGCATGCATAACTTTCGAACAGGTGATCGGATCTTAATGAGACTTGATATCTGGATGAAGATGTCTCATTTCAAGTCCGGACTGAATCCGATGGATGTGGGTAGGGGGGGGGGGGGGAGGGGGAGTCGGAGGTGGGAACCAGAAAGCGTGTGACACTCTCAGAGTAGAGCGATCGGGATGAAACTTGGTGGGAAGAACAAGCACAAGCTCTAGTACATCACTGTCATAACTGGACCGGATTTGGATACTGTGGGGGAGTTGTAGGGGTTCCGGAATTACGGTGATCCACAGTTAATGTACTTTCAAGTGGGCCAGCACGATAAAACTTGGCAGGCATATCAGAGACCCGACCAGATTAACTTGGAAACAGTCACTTGCCCGATCAGACCACCGTGGGGGGAGGAGAGACGACGCAATCCGGAAATTAGTGGCCTGCATAACTTTCGAACGGGTTATCGGGTCTTAATGAAACTTGATATCTTGAAAGACCTCATGTCTCAGATGTCCCATTTTAATTCCGGGTGGATCCGATGAATGGGGGGGGGGGGGGGGGCGGAGGAGAGAACCGGAAATCAGGAAGAAACTTGGTGGGAAGTACAGGCACAAGTCTTATGTGCATCAGTGACAGAATCGGACCGGATTCGGGTAACGAGGGGAGGGAGGGAGCTGTAGGGGGTGTCTGGAATTCCCGTGGTCGTGGGTTAAGGTACTTCGAGATGTGCTAGGACGATAAAACTTTGCTGGAGCATTAGAAACTTGACATCATTGGTTGAGACATCGTCACTTCTCCGATCTGACCGTCCCTTAAAGAACTCATCGTAACCGCAAGTACAAAAAACACTTTTAAGCAAATTTTAATGTTTCACGATCGCCATGAGCATATGTTCCTTTTTGCCCCAAGGGTTTTGCTTAGAAATTAATGTAGCACCCTTAAAGTGTACATCTTAACCGAAAAGTGAAAAAAAAACTTTTGAACATCACTTCGATCCTCTGACCCAGCTTTGCAAGCTTAGCGCATCTTAACCGAAAAGTGAAAAAATACTTTTGACCTTCATTTCCATCTGATCCAGACTTGCAAGTGCCATATTAGCTTCCAGCTCTTGTTTTTCAGGAACCTTTTACCTTTGGGGGACGATCAGTTTTTCCAATAGGACTTGAAAATGGCCTGACAGAAACGCCACTGTCGCATAGCGACAACGTCACGAACAACCTTACAGAGGACAAATTAAAGCGCAACAGGCGAAATTTTTTAATTCGCCTAAACATTTAACTACTTTCCATGCAAATTCTTGCTTTTAATGTGGTTAAAGCCAGTACTTTCAAGCCTAAAACGCCAACTAAATGAACCACCCTTCATATAAATAATGAAGACTGCAAAATGCGCCTCAGGCGAAATTTTGTCGAAATAGTGATGATCAAAGTGCTATTTTACGATCCCAGAACTACCTGTTAAACCACAGAGCTGTCAGGCGAAAAAAGCTGCCATCCTGGGTAAAGTAGATACGAAGTATATTTGTTTTGACCATACAGCAAACATAAGTAGGCTAGTTTTCACGTCGCAACACGGGCTTATTCCTGAAGTACTGCAGCCACTAGAAGTAAAAGTTATCTAATGAAGCAACCAGCTGAAGCTACTGTTAAATAGTAAAGAATAAGAGCTAAATAAATGCCAATTAAATTACCGAGCTCAGTAACTGGATTGAACCAAATTATGAAGTCCTACTACCGAAAAACTAACTAAATAAATAAGTAACAGATCGGGAGCGGTAAAACAACCGAATTTCTTAGTGGAATAAAACTCTTGTTAGAACCATCTAAAGAACCGAATGTGGCAAGTCTGGGACTAAACAAGAATCCGGTGGATTACCGAATTCGGTTACGAATCAGAACCAAACGAATCTGATTAGTCACCGAATTAGGAAACCAACTGAACAAATGCGATAGAACAGGTGAATTACTGAATTCGGTCACAGACGAGTTCGAATAGACACGTTAAATCACGCACCGAACGCGGTGAAATAGATGCAGGCTGGACAAAAGTTGGATGGATTACCAAATTAACCAATATAACCAATCACCTAATTTAGAAATATGGGGACAGAAGATTTTATAAAACGGGCATCACGGCTTCACTGCGGTGCCCGTTACGACCGGAATTTCCACCTTCAGCGAAAATTTGACCCCCCCCCCCCCTCGGGACGCTCCTCCACCGACCTGTTTGGGTATGGACTATATTATTTATCTGTCATGCATGAAAATACACCGCCCCGTTCTAGTTAATATTGACAACCACGAAGGGGTCGGATACGCCAGCCATACCCAATACGCCGTCCTACTTGACGAACCCACAGTACCAACCACGGCTGCCCCAGCCACAACCCCCAGCGGCCCGGTCGTTTATGATGGATGTGGATCCACGAAAGGCTGCTTTGGCACTCCTCGAGAGTGTGAAGCCACGAAAAATTGTCTTGTGCTAGTCACTTATCGAAAGGCCGACGAAGAAAGTTATGAATTTGAGATGTATGGCGAAATCCACGCCGACCAGAATAGCTACGTTGCGGTTGGATTTTCGTTCGACTCAACGATGGTAAGCTCCTGCGATTTATTTTAGTGGCCTCCTAAATTATCTCTCTCTGCATTCCTTCCTTTAGTCCGTGGTGGATTGTCTAATAAGTTTAAGTACTTCTTGTGCCCACTGTAAGCATATATTGAAATAATAGTTGCGTTTTTGCAGATACCATGGTATCTGATACCACGCTCTAAAGTCGTTTTTGCAGTTATCGTGCTATCTGATACCACGGTGAAAAGGCGTTTTTGCAGTTATCGTGGTATCTGGCCAGTTAGCGTGATATCTGATCTTGAGATACTACGGTCCCACCGTGGTGACTGGTCGTGATATCTGAAAAGTGATCTCACTTTTATCAGATTTTGTCAGATTGGTGAGAAAGAAGTTTAGCACTTAGTGATGTAACTGGATATCTGTTTTTCTTTTGGGATGACTTCGAAAATTGCAATTTTTGGCAATAGTCGTTTTTGCAGAGCACCGTGTATCAGATACCACGATAACTGCAAAAACGACTAATTGCAGATCCAGTTACCGTGGTAACAGATATCATGGTATCAGCAAAACGCAACTAATGGCTTAAAACGGAAAGTCGGCTACGATGTTCGACAGCGATATTTCGGCCTTTTGTAGCAAGGGTCTTCGTCAGGCTGTTGCTGGACTAAAAGAAACGAACCTGCAAATTGATTCGCAGGTTGCTCTTGCCAGTAGGGTTGCCACATGTCGCACGATAGTGTGAATTGTCACTCTATTTTGTTTTTGTCACTCTTGTCCTACATAGGACATAAAAATCACTCTATTTTAGACTACGATCAAATGTGTCCTTCTTACATCAGGGATTCCGAAAAGAAGTAATTTTTTCACGTATTTTCGTGAAAATAAAATTAAGATGCGTGGTTTTTGCAGAGACGGTTCCGACCAAAAGTTACCATTTGACGTTTTTTCGTAAACAAAAATTTCACTCTCAGTTCACTCTCTGTTTTGGGCGAAAAGTCACTCTCTAAATGTTTTTGATGTGGCAACCCTGCTTGCCAGGATACCTTGCTATTTGCGCCACCCTACGTGAATGAAATATGCAATTCCCACCATTTCTTTCCAGCCTCTGCACTTACGAGATGTGCCAAATTCGGCTGATTATTCTCTACAACGTAATATATTTTTCGTTTTCGTTGAACGAAGTCGCAGTGTTGCCACATGCCTTTCTTCTGAACACCTGCTGACCATGGCCAAAATGTTCTTGCGCCAGCTTCTGTTTCCAATTTTCTTTTGCGCTTTTCGCGGATTTATTTGCGCTACCAGGCTAACTCAAATACCTTGAGCGTGAATATTTGTGCCAGGTTTTTTGTTGAGAGAGAGAGAGAGAGAGATAGGTTTATTTAGACAACATCGTAGCTGACACCTAATTTGTGTTGCTTCACTAAACTAAATAACAAACTAATATAAAAAAAGGAAAATGTCACTCGGCTTTGTTTAGGGCTGGTGACGGGTTATAAATAAAACCGTCATCATCATCAATTGCAAATTACACACAGGCATACGGACGATTTTTTTCATTTCACAACTCCACTTCTCAGATATATAGTCATACTGCATACTCAGCAATCTTCTTTCATCCGTCAAATTTATTCCCGCTCCAGGCAATTGTCGTGACGTATCAATGCGTGACTGAACAGGTATAAAACTACGCGCACATTTACCGTAGACTGCAGATATCCTAAATAGGATGCGTTGCATAGGATTAGATCCGAGGACATGCGGGATTGCAATTCCGCTGGTTCTGGAATAAACATAACGCAGGTAAATATAAAAAAAAAACTTTTTGCGTCTCATCTGCTTTAAAGAGCAACAAAACTACATGAACAGAAATGTGTGTGATTGTGACCATGTGGATCTACACTGTACACAAAAAAAAATCTTGCAGTACTTGCTACTGGGATTAATCTTGTCTCTAAAAAGATAACTCTATCTCTAATTCGGATTAATCTTATCTCAGTAGAGATAAGATCAATCCCAGTAGCAAATACTGCAGTTAGCGTTAATCCTTACTCGGAGAAACTTTGTACAGTATATAGTATCACTTCCGTCTTCTCTTCCAGGATCATGACAGTGTTTCTGAGTGTGTCTGGAGACCTAACGGGGTGAAGATGCATTTCTCCCACAACTACCCAGTTGGCTCTGACTTAGTGCGAAGAAATAGGAGAATGAAGGCGGACGTAAGTACGACACACCTAAAGTCAACCCCAATAGATGTTAGAATTGCCCTCTTATTTTTAAGTGTAGGCTAATAAGGGGCGGAATGCATGGAGGGGAGCGGGGGACGCCCCCCCCCCCCCACAAAAAAAGTTGTCGATCAGTCGGTAAAAAATAACCGAGTCGGCAAATTCTTTTGCGAAAACGATCGATTTTTCATGAAATCATTCGGTTTTTCTGAAGATCAGCCGAATTTTCATAAGTACAGTAGATTTTTTCTTAAAAGTAGTCGAGTTTTCTGAAAATCAGTCGGTTTTTATGGCACTTGAGCTTACTCAAGTGCCATATAGCGATTGTAATTTCTGTCCGTCAGTCGGTCTGTCGGTCCCGGTTTTGCTAGTTCGGGCACTTCCAGATAAGCTAGGACGATGAAACTTGGCAGGCATATCAGGAACTGGACCAGATTAAATTAGAAATACTCGCTTCCCCGATCCGACCATCTGGAGGGGAGTGGAGGGAGGGGGAATCCGGAAAAATGAGGAAAAATGAGATATTTTTAGCTTACGAACGGGTTATCGGATCTTAATGAAACTTGATATATGGAAGGAACTCGTGTCTCAGACCCTCCATTTTAAATCCAAACCGGATCCGGTGATATTGGGGGGAGTTGGAGGGGGAAACCGGAAATCTTGAAAAACACTTACAGTGGAGGGATCCGGATGAAACTTGGTGGAAAGTACAAGCACAAGTCCTAGATACATGGCTGATATAACCGGAACGGGTCCGCTCACTTTGGGGGAGTTGGGGGGGGGGGGGGGAGAAGTCCGAATTTGTAATGATCCCGCGAGTTCCGTGCTTCCTGATGTGCTGAGACGATGGAAATTGACAGGCATCTCTGGGACCCGACCAGATTAAATAGGAAATCGTCAATTCCCCGATTCGACCATCTGGGGGGGGGGGGAGTGGAGGGAGGGGGAATCCAAAATTTGAGGTATTTTTTATCTTGCGAACGAGTCATCGGATCTTGATGAAATTTTATATTTAGGATGACCTCGTGTCTCAGACGTCCCACTATAGATCCGGACCGGATCCGATGACACTGGGGGGAGTTGGAGGAGGGAACCGGAAATCTTGAGAAACGCCTAGAGTGGAGGGATCGGGATGAAACTTGGTGGGAAGAACAAGCACAAGTCCTAGATACGTCATTGATATAAGCGGACCAGATCTAGGCACTCTGGGGGAGTTGGGGGGGGGGGGGTCCGGATTTCTAGCGATCCCGTGAGTTCGGCATACTTCCTGATGTGCTAGGGCGATGAAACTTGGCAGGTATGTCAGGGACCCGAACAGGTTCACTTGAGAACAGCCGTTTCCCCAATCCGACCATACTGGGGGGAGTGGATGGATGGGGAGTCCGGAATCTAGTGGCGTGTATAACTTTTGAACGGGTGATCGGATCTTGATGAAATTTTATATTTAGGATGACCTCGTGTCTCAGACATCCCACTTTAAATCCGGGTGGATCCGATGACACTGGGGGGATTTGAGGAGGGAACCGGAAATTTTGAGAAACGCTTAGAGTGGAGGGATCGGGATGAAACTTGGTGGGAAAAACAAGCACAAGTCCTAGACAGGTCATTGACATAACCGGACCGGATCAGGGCACTGTGGGGGAGTTGGGGTCGGGGTCTGGATTTCTAGCGATCCCGCGAGTTCGGCATACTTCCTGATGTCCTAGGGCGATGAAACTTGGCAGGTTTGTCAGGGATCCGAACATATTGACTTGAGAACAGCCGTTTCCCCGACCCGACCATCGTGGGGGGAGTGGGTGGATGGGGAGTCCGGAATCTAGTGGCGTGCATAACTTTTGAACGGGTGATCGGATTTGAATGAAACTTGTCTGGTGAGCTATCGCCTCGGACGTTCAGTGTCACGTCCGGGTCGGGTCCGATACCTGTGGGGATGGAGGGGGGGGGGAACTCGAGAAACTCTAAAAGCAGAGGGATTGGGACGAAACTTAATGGATGGAACAAGCATTAGGCCTAGATGAAATTGAATGAGCCAGATGGTTTCGGGGCTCTGTGGGGGGAGTTGGAGGGGTTTCCTGGAATTCCGGTAGTCGTGAGTTAGAATAGTTCCAGATGTAAAACGACAACGAAACTTTGCAGGCATATTAGCGACCCGAATTATCTTGACTTAAGAACCTGACACAACATACCCCCGGAAACTTCCGTTCCTAGATCCGAGCATTTTTTGGGGAGCACGAGAAGAGAAATATGGAAATTGACTTCTATAAATTGCAAACGAGTGGTCTGATTCGAGTGAAACTTTATGGGTGATACGAATCGATGGCCTCGACATGTAAAACATGCGTTCGAACCATATGCGACCACGATTAGGGGAATTGGGGGTGGGGGGACTTTTGACATGCACAAAAACCAAACGGATGGACCGAATGAGATGCAAATTTGACAGTGCCGAGTTTATGCGGCCTAGATTTGTTATTTGGCGTCCGGGCCGAATTCCGCCAAGGTAGGGGGGGGGGGGTACTGGAAACTTGCAGATAGGCTAAGCTCCAATTTCAGTAAAACTTGATGGACAGGAACAGGGAATTAAGAGATTGGGCCCGAACCGGCTCCGACAACGTTGGTGGGAGGGGGGGGGGGGGTACCGGAACTTTCCAAAAATGCTCAGATTCGAGTGAAACTTGATAGATGGTATAAAAGAAGATGCTTTAGGTGGTCGATTTTTTATATTCCGAACCAGATTCGGCCACGGTAGGTCGAGATAGAGTGGGTACCGGAAATCGTGTAGCACGTCTAGGGATCAAACAAATGGATTTATTGGGATGAAAGTTTGAACAGTCATGTGCATTTGCTACAGAAAATCGAGACGATGCCGGAACTGCTCAGAAATGAGTGAAACTAAATATCCTATTTCTATTTCCGAACCGCATTTTTGGATGGCGGGTGTATTTTGTGACGTTCTCATCTACTTTCTTGTACAGCCTACTCGTACAAGTGCCATATGAGCTCGTAGCTCTTGTTAGTAAAAACTGTCGTTTTTTTCTTCAATGCAGTCGATAAAAATGACCAGTCAGTCGGTAAATACCAAGCCCCCCCCCCCAAACGAAAAACAGTTTGGCTAGTAACGCTTCTGAGGCTAATACATGAATCATATTTGACGGTGCAAAACGGATAAGTCGACTACATTTTATTTGAGCTATATTTCGGCCCTTCTTGGCAAGGGTCCTCTTCAGGCTCAAGCCGCTCAAGCTGGAAAATAAACTTGTAACCAAAATGCAAAAAAATCTGTACCCTTTCGACGACCCAATCGACCAACAAAAAGAGCAGCCAAGTTCAGAACGAAATCACAGCACCAGCTTTAAACTTCAACCAACTTTCACAGAAGAAGTTCACAAAAGCAGATATTTAAGGAAGAATCTTTAATTGTCTTTCCACAATTTTATTTTCCAGCTTGAGTGGCTTGAGCCTGAAGAGGACCCTTGTCAAGAAAGGCCGAAAGATAGCTCGTATAAAATGTAGCTGACTTGTCCGTTTTGCACCGTCAAATATGATTCGCAGTCAGCTTGGGCTGAAGGAACATCTAATACATGAATGTTACCCACTACATACAGTGCTATGTTAGGGTCGAGTTAGTTAAGAAGTTTAAATTTGTTTCTGCTTAAAAAATAAATGTAAAAAAAAATTGGCCTGAACCAGACCCTGTGTCTTCGTATTTTAACGTTTCTATCGGCCAACGTAAAAAGTTGGCCAAGTTCATTTTCTAAGTTTGTACTGAAAGTTTCTTTTCAAGCAACAAGATGGACACACCCTACTCGACTGGAAGACTGAAAACGGATTCTTGTATTGCAAATTTTCCCGCCAGAATTTGAAAGTCGTAAATGGCACTGAATTCGATCTGAGAAACGACTGGTATCTCCTCATTGCTTCGGGTGGCGGTACTGACAGTAAGTTATTTCACTTAAGTGCAATTCATTTTTTACTCATCTACAACAAAAGGATGTTGTAGATGAGTAAAATCTACAACATCCACCACGCTCTAAAGATGGAGTATCAAAGTAAACTTTAAGTATGTTAAAAACGTTAGTCTTAGCAATTAGTCTTAAGCATTGAGTGGTCGACCCGGTTCGGATACAATAGATGCGTTTTTGCTGATACCATGGTGTCTGTTACCACGGTCAAAAGTCGTTTTTGCAGTTATCGTGGTATCTGATACCACGGTCAAAAGGCGTTTTTGCAGTTATCGTGGTATCTGGCCAGTTATCGTGGTAACAGATTTTCAGATACTACGGTCCGACCGTGGTAACTGGTCGTGGTATCTGAAAAAATCATCTCACTTTCATTTTGTCAGATTCATGAGTACGAAGCTTAGCACTTAACGATGTAACTGGATATCTGTTTTTTCTTTTGGGATGACTTCGAAAAGTGCAATTTCGGCAATAGTCATTTTTGCTGAGCACCGTGTATCAGATACTACGATAACTGCAAAAACGACTAATTGCAGATCCAGTTACTGTGGTAACACATACCATGGTATCAGCAAAAACACAACTAATCATACCTTACCTCACTACCTTACATTGAACTTGCTAGGTTAGGTTAGGCTATTCTTTATTTTACACAAAATCAAAGTAAATAATTTGTAACAAAAAACACAAAAATTAAACGCTACATCTTCAAATAAACCAGACACCCGAGAACCCGGGCGTCCAGGTTGTCCTGGGGGTGACCACTAAATCCACAATACCGATCACATAACTTTATCAGCAGTGGAATTAACCTCCAACCACAAACAATCCAGAACAACTAGTGGCATGGCTGCGTATCCTTTTGACATCGATGTTGTCCCACATTTGGACATCTCCTACCAGCCATCAACAGTCAAATTGGATCACCCTCCTGCAACTTACGCAAGTCACAAAATCCCGATTCCGCCTCAGTCCACCCCCACGGATGATCGGAAAGCCAAATTTTCTGAAGTATTACCCTAGGTTCACATAGAGCAAATCGTGGCGATAAACGATATTTTTCAATCGCAGCGACAGAAGATTTTTTATCGCCTGATGTTAACACTGAATTTTCGTCGGCAACAGAATTTAATGCAAAAAATAATTAAAATAAGTAAAAATAACCCTTAAAATAATATTACCCTAGGTTCACAGAGAGCAAATCGTGGCTATGAACGATATTTTTCAATCGCAGCGACAGAAGATTTTTTATCGCCTTATGTTCACACTGAATTTTTGTCCGCAACAGAATTTAATGCGAAAAATAATTAAAATAATATAAAAATAACCCTTAAAATAATTACAAATTAATGATTTTTCTAAAAGTGAATCATCAAAAGGGTCGTCCATGTTGCAGTTGCGTGCATAAAATCGTACTGTCGCTCGATTAAAGTTGAATTTTCCCAACATTGAAAATCGCCTGACGAATCAACAGAAATCGCCGATTTTGCTGGCGAAAATCTCGGCGATAGTCGATATCGCCTCAGTGTGAACGTCTGTGTGAACCTAGGGTTAGGGCGCGTCATTTATTTGCCTGCCAAGTTTCATTGTCCTACCTTACGTGCTAGTCCTAGCTTACGAACTAGAAAAGTTGGCCAAACCAACAGAGTGACAAACCAAACAGACATTACGATCGCTAACATCGCTGTATGGCGCGTTGGAACGCTCTTCAATCTACGTAAACACGACGCTACGAAGACACGGCAGTACATCGAAACAAAAAAAAACGTCAGCACATGGAGACGTCACCACAGGGACACGACGGGACGAAGACTGACTGTACATGGACGTGATAATGTCTCTACGTAGACACGACGCTACGAAGACGCGACAGAACAGCGAAACAAAAAACCGTCAGTACATGGAAACGTCTGTACATGGACACGATGGAACCAAAACCGACACTACATGGACACGACGGTACAAGTACCGACAATACATGGACACGACGGGATAAGTACCGACCTACGTAGACACTTTTTGACTTCCGACGTAGTGTCGGATTTTGTCCGTGTCCATGAAGTGTCGTTGGACGTACTGACGTGTCTACGTATTGTCATTCGATTTACCGTCGTGTCTACATAGTGTCGTCGATGTACCGTCGTGTCTCCGTAGCGTCGTTCGATGTACCGTCGTTTTGTCCTCTACTGACGTGTCTACCTAGCGTCGTGTCTATGTAGGGCCCCGCACCACATTAACGCTTTCAGAAGTTCCCTTGACAGTCTTTAAGCTTAAAAAATGTTAAATGAAAATGTGTTTTAGACGAGCTCTGTTTCTCATTAAAGAAACAACGCTCACCAAGGGTGGGGTAAAGTTGGCACAGAAGAACGAAAGTACGGATTACGGAGATAAGTTGTGACGTCAGTAACAAAAATACCAAACAGGACGAAGAGAGAGGAGGTGTGGGATAGCTAGGCTGTTATAAATTTCGGTTCGATCTATCGACGATCTAAGTGTTTAATATTTAATATATAGTTATTTATGTCCCTCTAAAGCGAAGGAGCAAAATATAAAGGAACAAGGAACAATCAAATCTTCGGGTACAAATACAAAGAGAGCAAAAATACACAATATTGAATGTGATTATCGTTGGCAGAGGCGTTACTAGCCAAAATGTTGGGGGGGGGGCGAGGCATTTACCGACTGGCTGGTAATTTTTACCGACTTTTTCTGCAGAAAAAACTTTGTTTTCAACAACAAAAATGACATTTTTGAAAAAAATCTACTGATTTTCAGAAAAACCGACTGTTTTTCATGAAAAAATCAACTGTTTTGACGAAAAATCGCGGCGCTTCGCGTCAACTTTTTTTTTTTTTTTTTACCGAATGGACGACAGCATTCGTTACGCCCCTGATCGTAGGAACAAATTTTAAATTAATCAGCCCAGATAATTTTTGTGCACAAATGCATTATTATTTTTCGTGTAGTAGAAAGAAAGATGATCTTTTAAACTGGAATCAGAAATTTGAAATAGGACACTAGCAAAATATAGCCTACACTGTAAAAAGTTTCTCCGTATAAAGATTAAAGTTAACTGCAGTATTTGCTACTCGGATTCATCTTATCTAGATTTGGTATTATCTTATCTGCGTAGAGATAAGAATAATCCAAGTAGCAAATACTCGGATTCATCTTATCTCGATTTGGTATTATCTTATCTGTGTAGAGATAACAATAATCCGAGTAGCAAAAACTGCAGTTAACTTTAACCTTTACATGGAAAAACTCTTTACAGTTTACACGAGGTTAATATGAACGGCATAGGATCAAATTGTCGATATCTTGAATTAATAAATTAACAAATCTGGAAAATCTTAACTATGACACTCAAAACCCACACTGCTTTCGAAAACTCGACTTTCTTGATTTTTCGTTTTTGGGATCCCAAAATGTAAGTGGAGGGATACCTATGACATCGCAAAAGTTGTCCGTCCGTCCGTCTGTAAGCACGATAACTCTCGAAGGGAATGAGATATTTTGGTGAAACTTGGTATGAGGATTGTTTGGGTTAAGGGTAACGTCGAGTTCGTAGATGGGCTGTGTAGCCCTATATTTGGGGGTAGGGGAGTGGGTTCAGTTTAAGGGAGAAACAAAATATTTTTAAACAGCTAATGTGATAGTCGATTATGAGGTAAGAAGACATGCTGAGCACGATGGTGACAATCATTTTCTCGCCGGACGAGTAGTTCGTCCGGAATCCGGCAAAACCCGGAAAGTTTTGTTAAAAGTAAAAGTTTCATTTGAAGTTGATTAAATGTTTGATTTAGAGGTAAGAATACATTGTGAACACGATGGTCAAAACCATTTTCTCGCTGGACGAGTAGTTTGTCCGGAATCTGGCAAAAACCGGAAAGTTGGTTAAAAGTAAAAGTTTCATTTGAAGTTGATTAAATGTTTGATTCAGGGATAAGAAGACATGCTGAGCATGATGGTGAAAATCATTTTGTCGCCGGACAAGCAGTCCGTCCGGAATCCGGCCAAAATCGGAAAGTTGGTTAAAAGTAACAGTTTCATTTGAAGTTGATTAAATGTTTGATTTATAGGTAAGAAGACATGCTGAACCCGATGGTGAAAACCATTTTCTCGCAGGACAACTAGTTCGCCTGTAGTCCGACCAAAACCGGAAAATATGTTAAAAGTAAAAGCTTTGTCTGAAGTTGATTAGATGATATATTTAGGGGTAAGAAGAGACGCTGAGTCTGTATATAATGATCATTTTTACCCGGACATATAATTAGTCCGGAATCCGGTTGTACCCGCATTTTTTTTAAGTCAACATTTTATTTAAATTTGATTAGATTTCTTTATAGGGATAAGGAGATGCGCCGGCTTCGTTTCTGAATTTTTCTTTTTTTGCTGGACTAGTAGTTCGCTCGGAATTCGGGCGAAACCGCAAATTTGGCAGTAGTAAAGCAGGAAGTTTCGGTCAATATCGTCAAAATAGATATGGCTTATAGAGGTATAGATAGGTAGATAGAATATCTGAACTCGATTTTCTCTGATGATTAGCCTGGCGAAGACACGACCGAATTGTCTGGATCAAATCTTAGATTTGTGGGATCCCATCGACACCTTTGGTCTTGTTTCCTGTTTGCATCAAATGCCGCAAAGCAACAAACAATTGTTGCACACCGTTATTTAGGCTGATTTTTTTTTTTACTCGAGGGCACTTCATCTGTTGTTACACACAATTACACTTGGAGAGAAATAAAGAAGAAAAGAGCTGTCATAAGATAGGCGTGCCTTATCTTTAATTGGGCAGTAAACACGTGATAACAGAGCGGTTCGAATTCCAAACAATCTATTGCTCTAACCGCAAGTTAGTGACAATACACATGTGTACGACGTAACGTGTTTCGGCTGTTCTTTATTCACGGATCGGACAGCCGACCTATTGTAGCTCAAAGTGGACCATAAAAACCATCAAATACTCCGTAAAACAACTTATATACTCTCAAATGGACCTCTCCTCCGTTGAAAGCACTGTGTCGTTGAGAGGTTGTGTTATGAATTAGCATAGAAATCCAGTATGAGTGACTTCGAGAATTTGATTGGTGGTGGTGTAGTGAAGAGGAAAGGTGGACGTAGTGATTGGAGTACAACTGTTGTCGCAGTGTTGGTTCTAACGCTGTCGACAGTGCTGCTATATTTGTGGTTTTTCGTATTCCCTGGTATGTCAGCTTTAAACTTTTTCTTATCATATAATTTACTCGAAACACCCCTTGCACTGTTTATTGTCTTATGTTTCAGTTTTTGCCAAATCGCGATCACTATTTCTGTTGGTCTGTCGGTCGGTCCGGGTTTTGCTAGTTCGGGCACTTCCACATAAGCTAGGACGATGAAACTTGGCAGACGTATCAGGGACCCAAAAAGATTAAGTTGGAAATAGTCAATTCCCCGACCGAGCATCGTGGGGGAGTGGATGGAGGGGAATCCGGAATCTTAATATATTTATAACTTTTGAATGGGTGATCGGATCTTAATGAAACTTGATATTTGGAAAGACCTCGTGTCTCAGATGACTCACTTTAAATCCGGACCGAAATGTTGGGAATTGCTTAGAGTGGAGGGATCGGGATGAAACTTGGTGGGAAGAGCAAGCAGAAGTCCTAGATAGATCACTGACATAGCCGGACCGGATTCGGGTACTGTGGGGGGATTGGGTCCGGAATTCTAGTGATCCCGCGAATTCAGCACTTACTGATGTACTAGGATTATGAAACTCGGCTGGCAGATCAGAGGCTCGAAAAAAAAATGACTTAAAAATAGTCATTTGTATTATCCGACCATCGTGGGGGGAGTGGAGGGAAGGGGAATCCAGAATCTAGTGGTATTCGAAACTTTATAACGGGCGATCTTGGCAAGTGAAAGAGGTGCCGTCTCAGATGTTCCATGTCAAGTCCGGACCAGATCCCATACTTGTGGGGGGAGTTTGAGGGGGGGGAATTTCTGTGAAACACTTAGCGTCGAAGAATCGGAATGGAATTTGGTGGTAAGAACAAGCATAAGGCCTAGAAACGTTCTTGACATAACCAGATCATATCGGAGCTCTTTGGGGGGGGGGGGGGTCTGAGGAGATTTCACGGAATTTCGGTGATCGCGAGTTAGGATACTTCCAGATGTGCTAAGGACGATGAAACCTGATAGGCATATTTGTGACTGAACCTGACACAATGCCCTAGTAAAACTATCGTTCCTGGATCTGACCATTTTTTAGGGAGTTAAGGGTCAGGGGAATCCGGTACCGACTTCCATAGGTTGCAAACGAGTGGTTCCATTCGAGTCTTACAACAACAAGAGCTATAAGCTCAGATGGCACTTGCAAGCTTGTAAGCATGTATTCAAGTTTATGAAGATCTGCATTTGAAGTTGGTTAGGGATTCATATGTAAGGAAAACCCTTGAGGTGCAAATGACCATGGGCCCTTGAGGATTACAAAAACGTATCCTTTGATGAGAAACACGTCCTCTTGTAAATAACGAAAATGTACATTTTACTCAGCAGTATACTGTTTGTACTATAAGGAATTCAGTTGTAAGCAAAACCCCTGAGGCAAAAATTATCATGGACTCGCAGGAATCTCGAAAATGTATATACTGTCAAGTGTCTAATTTCCAAGCTAAGTTTCATCATCCTAGCACTGGAAGTACTTTAATTTGCGATCACTGGAATTCCGGACCCCCCTCCAACTCCCTCCACAGTGCTCGAACCCGGTCCGGTTCTGTCACTGGTATATCTAGGGCTTGTGCTTGTTCTTCGAACCAAGTTTCATCCCAATCGCTTCTCTAGCGTGTCACAAGATTTCCGGTTCTCTCCTCCGCCCTCCCCCCCCCCCCAACATTAATCGGATTACATCCAGACTTCAAATAGGGCATTTGAGACATGAGGTCTTTCCAAATATCAAGTTTCATTAAGATCCGATTACCCGTTCAAAAGTTATACATACCTCAAGAATCAGGGCTCTGCCTCCCTCCACTCCAGTTGATTTCATGAAGGAGGAGCCATCAGAGAAAACAGCGAACGACCTAAACTCTCATTTTGCTTCTATTGTACAGTCGTACCCACCACTGCCTCCTGAAAAGCCACCTTCGTTTTCAGCTGAAGCACCATCCCAAAACTCACAAGAAGATTCAAATGTAAATTCTAATTTAATGCCTGAAATTTCAATATCAGAAATTAGAAAGAAACTCTCCTCGTTAAAGAAAACATCATTGGCACCCTTTGATGTTCCAGTAGCCATTGCTAAAGCTTTTGCGAAAGACTTGGCGTTTCCTCTTCATATTATTTACAATAATCACCAAAACTGGATATTTCCCCAAAAAGTGGAAAATTGGCTTCATCACTCCCATTCCGAAAAAGGGAGCAGCTAATGATTTCTCTGGTGTGAGGCCGATCACTGTTACATCAATTTTTAGCCGAATTTACGAGAGCTTTGTTGCTTCTTGGCTAAAAAAATATCTCTCGGAAGTCATCGATAAGAGGCAATTTGGTAACATCCCGAAGTGTTCAACTGTTCACTATCTCGTTAGTTTACTTGATTTTATTTTTAAAAATTTAGATGAACCCGGGAAATGGATAAATCTAATTGCAATAGATTTAAAAAAGCTTTCGATCTTGTAGATCACAAGATTTTGCTGGAAAAAATGGCAGAGAAAAATATTCCTGAATATCTTATTAATATCGTAAAAAGCTTTCTAACAAACAGAGAACAAATCGTAAAATATAAAAATAATTTTTCTTCTTCTTTACCGTTTTTTTGCGGTGTCCCGCAAGGAACAGTGATCGGTCCTTTATGCTTCCTCCTCATGATCAATGAAATAGCTGTCGGGCTGGAAGAAAGATGGAAGTATGTAGATGATCTTTCCCTAGCAGAGGTAGTATTTGGAGCGTGTAAAAGTCAAACTTTCAATTATATTGAACAAGTTACTTCTGAAGCAGCAAATTAAATATGGTGGTAAATAAAGATAAATCTTCAGTAATGACATTTTCATTTCTCAAGAAAAGCCTACCTGAATTCGAACCACCTATAGACCCAAACCTCCTCAGTAACAGCACTACCCTGCTTGGGGTAGTGATCTCTTCTGATCTAACTTGGCATGAAAACACAAGATTGATTGTAAAAAAGGCAAATGGTGCTATCCAAATGCTGAAGACTCTAAAGAAATTCCGGGTTCCTAAGGATAAACTAAAATTAATTTTCTGTATGTTCACCCGCCCACTAGTAGAATATGCATGTCCTGTTTGGCATTTCGCTCTTACAAAAGAAGAAAGTGATAAAATTGAACGGATTCAGAAGAGGTCTCTACAAATCATCTACGGAGGTTCCCCACTGCCTTACTCTTTTTATCTAAAAGAATACAAACTTGACCCCCTTTTTATCCGTCGAGAGAAACTGTGCCTAAAAATTTGGCTCAACCCTCCTCCTCCACCCCATCTACAAGAACTTCCTCCCGCCTCCCTTTGTCCCCCTCAGATCCCGACTCCCCAGAGAGGCGGCTGCGAAAGTTCCAAAACTGACACCGGTTTACTCCAGGTCACAGCGTTATTCTCAAAGCTTTGTGCCGAGTTTTGTTCGTACTTTTAACAATTCGTAACTTGTGCGTTTTATCCTATTCTTTTTGTTTTTCTCGTTGACAAATCTTTCTTGTATTAACTGTTTGACTAAAAGATACCATATTTGGGCTATGCCTATGAGAGACTGTATCTTGTTTACATTAAATGATTTGATTTCATTTGATTTGATTTGACTCCCCCCACGATGGTCTGGTCAGGGAACCGACTATTTCTAAGCCAATCACGTCAAGTCTCTAATGTTCAACCGTCCTTCATCGTCCTTGCACTTCTGGAAGTACCTTAACTTGCGATAACCGGAATTCCACCCCCCCCCCTCTAACTCCCCACAGTAAGTATGTATGTATGTATATATTTATTTCCCATCAAATGACAACAGATGAAGTATAAGATGATACACTAACAGAAGAAAAAACAAACAAAAAAGTGCCCGAATCCGGTCCGGTTCTATCACTGATGTAGCCTACAATCGGCTTGTGCTTGTTCCTCCCACCAAAGTTTCTTTCCGATCGCTCCCCTCCAAGTACGTCACAAGATTTCCAGTTCCCTCTCGCCCCCCCCCCTTCCCCCGTCCTTTATACATACCTCAAGATTCCAGATTCCCCCTCCCTCCACTCCCCCCAAGATGGTCGGATCGGAAAGTTGACTATTTCTAAGTTAGTCTCGGGTCCCTAATTTGCGTGCCAAGTTTCACTGTCCTAACCCACCTGGAAGTACCTTAACTCCGTATCACCGGAATTCTGGACACAACCTCCAACTCCCCCAACAGTGCACGAATCCGGTCCGGTTCTGTCATTGATGTACCTAGGACTTGTGCTTGTTCCTCCCATCAAGTTTCATCCCGATCCCTCCACTCTAACCGTGTCAGATGATTTCCGGTCTCCCCCCCCCCCCCACATTCATTGGATTCGCTCCGGACTTGAAATGGGACATCTGAGACATGACGTCTTTCCAAATATCAAACTTCATTAAGATCCGATCACCCGTTCAAAAATTGTGCATGCCACTAAATTCCGGATTCGGGCTTCCCTCCCTCCCCTCACGATGGTCGGATCAAGCAAGTGACTATTTCCAACTTAGTTTGGTCGGGCCCCTAATATGCCTGCCAAGTTTCGTCGTCCTAGCGTATCTGGAAGTACCCTAACTCGCAAACACCGGACTAACCGACCGACCGACCGAACGCCCGACGGAAAAGTGATCGGTATATGCCACTTGGTCGTAACGCAGTTGCCATAAAAACTAGTAATCGGCTCTGTCCCGTATGTTTTTGAATAAAGTGAAATTGAAAAAAATTGTTTGCCCTGGTCAAGACTAAACACAGGCCGGAATGGAGGAGAGTGGCTTGTCAGTTCGACGTTGACGTAACAGCATTGACCCAGCATGTTGAGTGTGAGTGGTTAGTGTCTCCTGCACATTGCAACCACGACGATCCCCTTCATGTCATTCACCACATCTTCACGACACATTGAAAGCAGGTTGAGAGCGATACGCACCTGTCTTTTGCTTTGCTTTCTCATTACCTCGGTCGCAGGCTTCCAGTTTCAAAAGTTTGGGTTTACTATTCAGTGCTCAGCAAAATCGCTGACATCTGCTGAAGACTCCTGACTCCGCTAACATCAGCTCGCACCCGAAACCATCTCGAATCCTAGATCACCGGACCCAGTAGCAGAAAATTGTCTGGGAATCAAGGCCTACACTGTAAAAAGTTTTTCCGCATAAAGATTAAACTTAACTGCAGGATTTGCTACTCGGATTGTCCTTATCTCTATGCAGATAAACATACCAAATAGAGATAAGATGAATCCAAGTAGCAAATACTGCAGTTAACTTTAATCTTTATACGGACAAGCTTTTTACAGTGTAGGCTCTCTCTGCCGTGCCCTCTCCCCGCCCTACTGATTTTTACTGATTTTCTTTGTTTTTTCAGCTAACCTCCTCACCCACGACGACGGTGGTTATGCCGACAATACTCTTTTCCCAGTGAATCTTGCCAACCCGAGCATACCCACTGTCACTACCCCAGCTCCACCCTCCAACGTTCATCCTGTTTACACGGGATGTGGAGAAGTGAAAGGTTGTTTCGGACACCCTAATAGCTGTGTTGATGATGGCTCCTGTACCACGGTTGTAACATACAAAAATGTGTCAGACACTCAATTTGAGTTTGAGTTGTATGGTGTGAAGTATTCGTCGAAGAAGCACAAAGCAATGGGAAGTTATGTTGCTGTTGCGTTTTCGAACGACGTCAAAATGGGAGACGACAGTGTCACCGATTGTAGTGTCGTCGGTGGTGTAGTGGATGTGGCGATGTCGTACAATACCGGGCATCATAACGCCAGGCTATCTGATGTGAGTGTAATATTTATTTTTCTCTACTGAGTAGAAGATGGGGGTGACCAGTTTGCCCCCCCCCCCCCCCACTTTCTTGTTACCTTTTATTACGGGGCAGTTAGGGATTAAAGCACAAGACTTCACAGTTTCTATTCCAATATTCGAATATCCTTTGTAATTCTGCTTGGCTTTCCTAAGATTGCAATTCCATCTCGGCTGTCTTCAAGGTTGCGCAGCACGCCTTAAGTCACGTTCGATTTAAGCCTTTCTTGTCTCGGTCTTGTCTTCTTGCTACCTTGTCAATGTCAAAGCCGCTTTATTTAGCCTTGTCAAGGGAATGACTGCGGAAAAGTATCACAAGCAAAACGGAGTCGAGAAATCTACCTGAGACAGTTCCAAGATTTGCTCCTAGATCAGGTCATCATTCATCGCATCTTACAGAGTAATGACAATTGTCAGCTGACTGGCTGAATAAAACGGAATTAAGGCTGAGACAGGACCAAGACAAGGCTAAACGTGGCTTTAGCGTTAAGGAGGAACCTTGCGTAACCGGTATCTCTGACCTATGGGATCCTAGAAGCGATAAGCGGGAGCTTGACCCGCCTGCAAAAGTACCAAACTAAAAGTGCAAGAATCGGTCTAGGGCCGTTAGGGTGGATGACGATTACGTTGGCAGGTCGGAATATCAATAGTGAGAACGAATGGATTGATTAGGCCCAGTTAGAAATTATGTCTGAATTGTGTGTGTTTATACTGTTATTTATATTGCGTCATTTTTCGTTATTCTCTTTACTCCGCTACCACCTTGTGTATTTGGCGGGTTACAAATAAAATATATGTATATATAAAATAAATATAAAATATATATATATATATATATATATATATATAGGAAGATGCCATCTTCCTCTGTTGAACAGAGCTCGAGGAGCGTCGTTGAGCGGGAGACACCCATTCAGCTAGATGGTGACGTCACACGTCGATCTTTTCATGCGAAAATGACCATCGAGCTGGATGGCATCAACGCGGAAACAATAGTAATAATAATCTTTAATTTCCTTAATAGCTCGCACAATTCCGCGATAGCATTGGATTGTCGTACAGTTTACCACCAATCATATAATAACACTATATAAGACATTTTGATATTAAGTTTAAAAAGTCACATTTGACACTTAATACATACAGTTTACCTTATTAATTACTAAATAGAACTGAAGTGGTGTACGAAATAGGGTCAAAGGACTCTGTCCGTAGAATGTGCATTTGGGCGAACAAGTTTCGGACAATTTAATTTAAAAACACCCATCAAGCTGATGTGACGTAACATACAACGGAATCATCCACGTGAAAATGTCCCAATAAATTTTAGTTGCTATGTAAGCAAGACGAGTCATTTAACCGCCTTTTGTTTCCTGTCCATTCCTTTTTACGAGTCTTTACGCAGACTAATCATGTGTTTCTTATCTTAGCCGCATCTGGGACTTGCTCTTATTGAAGGACGAGATGAAGACGGATATATTTATTGCCGGTTTACGAGAAATAGTAGCGTTGACCATAACAGCCAGACGTGGGATATTGGGAATAAGGACTACCATCTCCTTCTAGCAGCAGGACCAGCTGATTTAGGTAAGTCATTTAATTTTTTGTTTATTTCCCTTGAAGCATAGCATAATATGATATATATAAAACTATACATAAATCAACTGATCCGTTCAGTGTCACTATAAATAATTTGGGAAAATCCTTTTGTGTAATTTTGGACAATAAAAACGATAAGGAAATAAGTACAAAATAATTCTGACCGTTCAAGTTGCCAATCATTGAATTGGAGGACAAAGTTTTAGCCAGATTATAAAAACCGGCCATATTTCGCTCAGCCCCTTATTTCGCGATCTGAAAAGCAAAGTCGTAATCACATTCCAAGGGTTTTCGCGCTGCTTCAGAAAGTTGCCGGAATTGTCGCCGGTTTTTGCGCTTTAGAACCCAAGCAGCCTTCCAGAAATGTGATTTAGAAAGTTAGTTCAAAGCTCCACGGAAAGTTGAATGCTTGAGCAGATTGCGTTAAGGACAGTTAGCTTGCTTGAAAGACAAACATAAGCTCACATGGCACTTGCTACACTGTCAGGAGTTTAGCAGATATCACAAGGATGCGTAGTTTCAACAGATAAAATTAGAGATGCACGTTATGCATAAAAAGCATTGCCAGGAAGAGTCGAAAAAGGATCTGCTTACACTGTCAGAAGTTTCGTAACAGATAACACGAGGATGCGCGGTTTCAACAGATAATGCGTAACAGATAACACTTGGGATGTTATCAATCAATCAATCAATCAAGTTTACTCCGAATAGCTAAAAGCTAGAAAAGGAATACAAATTTACAAAATACACAGACACACAAGAAACTAATTATCTAATACACTTACAAGAAATTACCAGAAATAAATGATGGAATGAAACTACGTAAAAATTGGGTAGAAGAATTAGCGGGATATGGGGAAAACTTATTGCCAGTATTCCTTTCGGACCGACGCACGGAAGACGTGAGGGGAGGGGGGAATAGATGGGTCATCTGGGGACAACACGTTATCTTAGCTCCAAATTTGTTTGAAAGAGTATGTGATCTGTTGTGTTTCAAAATGTTATGCATAATAATCGTTACCATCAGGAAGAACCGAAAAAACCGCCAAAAGGTATCTGCTGAGTTTTCCGACAATCATGGCGACAAGGAATAAAGTCAGTAGATGCTTTTTTTGGCTCATCCTAACAAAGCTTGTTATGCATAACATTTCATGCATAATTTTTTTCAAACACAACAGATAACATCCGAAGTGTTATCTGTTACGCATTATCTGTTGAAACCGCGCATCCCTCGTGTTATCTGTTATAAAACTTCTGACAGTGTACTTTTCCGATATCATCATGACAAACAAAATAGCCAGCAGATGTTTTTCGGTCGTCTTGTATGTGTAAATTTGTATGCGTAAGTTTGAAAAACATAAAAGCTAACATCACAAGTGTTATCTGTTAAAACCGCGCATCCTTGTGTTATCCGTTATGAAACTTCTGACAGTGTAAGTTAGGCAGCATGCATATCAGCTAGGTTCCTGCTGTCAAGGTCGACCCAGACCGGCTGTTAAACGGAGTACATTGTCTGTGTGCTCCTGTCAGTTATCAAGTTTCATTCAGATCGGATATTTAGTTCGAAAGTTATATGTGTCGCAGTATTCAGGATTCCCCCCTCCCTCAATTTCAATTTCAATTTATTTAATAATAAAGCAAAACATATCTCTCGTGGGCAGAGCCCAAATACGATGTTTTTGTAGTCATAAATAAAATCATAAATAAAGATAAAATAAATTGTCAACAGATAATTTAAAAGGAAAAAAAAGTAACAAGGCAGAACAATGCTAAAGAGCATTGTACTGCATTACGAAGCTCGGCACAAAGCTTCTACTGTAGCGCATAGTCATACAGTAGATTGGGGTCAGTTTGGGAACCTTTTCAGCCACTTCTCGGGGGGGGGGGGGGGGGGGGGACGAGATCTTACAGGAACAAAGGGTGGGGGAAGGAATGTATTGTACATGGGATGCTGGAGAAGGGATGAGCCAAAGTTCCGGCATAGTTTTTCGCGGCGGGAAGAAAGGGATTCAATTTTAAATTCTTTGAGGCAAAAAGAGTATGGTAGGGGGGAACCGCCATAGATAATTTGCAGTGATCTCTTCTGAACTCGCTCTATTTTATCAGTTTCGTCTTGGGTAAGAGCAAAGTGCCAAACCGGACAAGCATATTCGACTAAGGGTCGGATGAAAGAGCAAAACGTTAGCTTTAGCTTGTCCTTAGGAACCCGAAACTTTTTCAGTGTTTTTAGCATCTGAATTGCGCTGTTAGCTTTCTTTACAACTGTCTTTGTATTTTCATGCCACACACCCATGAATAGTCGTATCCTGGGAATGACAACGCTTTGAACGCTCTTTATTCACACACTAGCCTAGTAACGAAAGGACATAACATGAGTCTTTGGCCATTGGCACGGTCAGGAGATTTATAAGGAGACGTTCTAGAAATCAGAAGTTTTAAGGATTTTATACGTCAAAGAGGTGAATATTGAAAGTATAGGTGTAGGGTGCAAGGGCATTTTTGTTGGGGGGGGGGAGGGGAGGGAGGTGCAGAGTAAAATTTTACCAAATCTCTCAAAAATTTTACCGGATCCTAGAAACTGAGAATTCGAGCTTTAAATTATGGAACACAAAGGACTACGTAGGAAGAGTAACATTGAAGGGCAGCGTGAAAGACGATAAGCTAACTATTAGGCGACGTTTTGTCGAATTTAAGACCACTTGGAGAATATATTTCCGGGCACCATTGTAGTAACAACTTTTATGTATGATACTGAAGAGGAAATTAAATCGAGTGCCACAT
>JAKZAP010000012.1:9673823-9855710 GCA_023053575.1 Branchinecta lynchi | reverse complement strand
CGTCCAGGTTGTCCTGGGGGTGACCACTAAATCCACAATACCGATCACATAACTTTATCAGCAGTGGAATTAACCTCCAACCACAAACAATCCAGAACAACTAGTGGCATGGCTGCGTATCCTTTTGACATCGATGTTGTCCCACATTTGGACATCTCCTACCAGCCATCAACAGTCAAATTGGATCACCCTCCTGCAACTTACGCAAGTCACAAAATCCCGATTCCGCCTCAGTCCACCCCCACGGATGATCGAAAGCCAAATTTTCTGAAGTATTACCCTAGGTTCACATAGAGCAAATCGTGGCGATAAACGATATTTTTCAATCGCAGCGACAGAAGATTTTTTATCGCCTGATGTTAACACTGAATTTTCGTCGGCAACAGAATTTAATGCAAAAAATAATTAAAATAAGTAAAAATAACCCTTAAAATAATATTACCCTAGGTTCACAGAGAGCAAATCGTGGCTATGAACGATATTTTTCAATCGCAGCGACAGAAGATTTTTTATCGCCTTATGTTCACACTGAATTTTTGTCCGCAACAGAATTTAATGCGAAAAATAATTAAAATAATATAAAAATAACCCTTAAAATAATTACAAATTAATGATTTTTCTAAAAGTGAATCATCAAAAGGGTCGTCATGTTGCAGTTGCGTGCATAAAATCGTACTGTCGCTCGATTAAAGTTGAATTTTCCCAACATTGAAAATCGCCTGACGAATCAACAGAAATCGCCGATTTTGCTGGCGAAAATCTCGGCGATAGTCGATATCGCCTCAGTGTGAACGTCTGTGTGAACCTAGGGTTAGGGCGCGTCATTTATTTGCCTGCCAAGTTTCATTGTCCTACCTTACGTGCTAGTCCTAGCTTACGAACTAGAAAAGTTGGCCAAACCAACAGAGTGACAAACCAAACAGACATTACGATCGCTAACATCGCTGTATGGCGCGTTGGAACGCTCTTCAATCTACGTAAACACGACGCTACGAAGACACGGCAGTACATCGAAACAAAAAAAAAACGTCAGCACATGGAGACGTCACCACAGGGACACGACGGGACGAAGACTGACTGTACATGGACGTGATAATGTCTCTACGTAGACACGACGCTACGAAGACGCGACAGAACAGCGAAACAAAAAACCGTCAGTACATGGAAACGTCTGTACATGGACACGATGGAACCAAAACCGACACTACATGGACACGACGGTACAAGTACCGACAATACATGGACACGACGGGATAAGTACCGACCTACGTAGACACTTTTTGACTTCCGACGTAGTGTCGGATTTTGTCCGTGTCCATGAAGTGTCGTTGGACGTACTGACGTGTCTACGTATTGTCATTCGATTTACCGTCGTGTCTACATAGTGTCGTCGATGTACCGTCGTGTCTCCGTAGCGTCGTTCGATGTACCGTCGTTTTGTCCTCTACTGACGTGTCTACCTAGCGTCGTGTCTATGTAGGGCCCCGCACCACATTAACGCTTTCAGAAGTTCCCTTGACAGTCTTTAAGCTTAAAAAATGTTAAATGAAAATGTGTTTTAGACGAGCTCTGTTTCTCATTAAAGAAACAACGCTCACCAAGGGTGGGGTAAAGTTGGCACAGAAGAACGAAGTACGGATTACGGAGATAAGTTGTGACGTCAGTAACAAAAATACCAAACAGGACGAAGAGAGAGGAGGTGTGGGATAGCTAGGCTGTTATAAATTTCGGTTCGATCTATCGACGATCTAAGTGTTTAATATTTAATATATAGTTATTTATGTCCCTCTAAAGCGAAGGAGCAAAATATAAAGGAACAAGGAACAATCAAATCTTCGGGTACAAATACAAAGAGAGCAAAAATACACAATATTGAATGTGATTATCGTTGGCAGAGGCGTTACTAGCCAAAATGTTGGGGGGGGGGGCGAGCATTTACCGACTGGCTGGTAATTTTTACCGACTTTTTCTGCAGAAAAAACTTTGTTTTCAACAACAAAAATGACATTTTTGAAAAAAATCTACTGATTTTCAGAAAAACCGACTGTTTTTCATGAAAAAATCAACTGTTTTGACGAAAAATCGCGGCGCTTCGCGTCAACTTTTTTTTTTTTTTTTTACCGAATGGACGACAGCATTCGTTTACGCCCCTGATCGTAGGAACAAATTTTAAATTAATCAGCCCAGATAATTTTTGTGCACAAATGCATTATTATTTTTCGTGTAGTAGAAAGAAAGATGATCTTTTAAACTGGAATCAGAAATTTGAAATAGGACACTAGCAAAATATAGCCTACACTGTAAAAAGTTTCTCCGTATAAAGATTAAAGTTAACTGCAGTATTTGCTACTCGGATTCATCTTATCTAGATTTGGTATTATCTTATCTGCGTAGAGATAAGAATAATCCAAGTAGCAAATACTCGGATTCATCTTATCTCGATTTGGTATTATCTTATCTGTGTAGAGATAACAATAATCCGAGTAGCAAAAACTGCAGTTAACTTTAACCTTTACATGGAAAAACTCTTTACAGTTTACACGAGGTTAATATGAACGGCATAGGATCAAATTGTCGATATCTTGAATTAATAAATTAACAAATCTGGAAAATCTTAACTATGACACTCAAAACCCACACTGCTTTCGAAAACTCGACTTTCTTGATTTTTCGTTTTTGGGATCCCAAAATGTAAGTGGAGGGATACCTATGACATCGCAAAAGTTGTCCGTCCGTCCGTCTGTAAGCACGATAACTCTCGAAGGGAATGAGATATTTTGGTGAAACTTGGTATGAGGATTGTTTGGGTTAAGGGTAACGTCGAGTTCGTAGATGGGCTGTGTAGCCCTATATTTGGGGGTAGGGGAGTGGGTTCAGTTTAAGGGAGAAACAAAATATTTTTAAACAGCTAATGTGATAGTCGATTATGAGGTAAGAAGACATGCTGAGCACGATGGTGACAATCATTTTCTCGCCGGACGAGTAGTTCGTCCGGAATCCGGCAAAACCCGGAAAGTTTGTTAAAAGTAAAAGTTTCATTTGAAGTTGATTAAATGTTTGATTTAGAGGTAAGAATACATTGTGAACACGATGGTCAAAACCATTTTCTCGCTGGACGAGTAGTTTGTCCGGAATCTGGCAAAAACCGGAAAGTTGGTTAAAAGTAAAAGTTTCATTTGAAGTTGATTAAATGTTTGATTCAGGGATAAGAAGACATGCTGAGCATGATGGTGAAAATCATTTTGTCGCCGGACAAGCAGTCCGTCCGGAATCCGGCCAAAATCGGAAAGTTGGTTAAAAGTAACAGTTTCATTTGAAGTTGATTAAATGTTTGATTTATAGGTAAGAAGACATGCTGAACCCGATGGTGAAAACCATTTTCTCGCAGGACAACTAGTTCGCCTGTAGTCCGACCAAAACCGGAAAATATGTTAAAAGTAAAAGCTTTGTCTGAAGTTGATTAGATGATATATTTAGGGGTAAGAAGAGACGCTGAGTCTGTATATAATGATCATTTTTACCCGGACATATAATTAGTCCGGAATCCGGTTGTACCCGCATTTTTTTTTAAGTCAACATTTTATTTAAATTTGATTAGATTTCTTTATAGGGATAAGGAGATGCGCCGGCTTCGTTTCTGAATTTTTCTTTTTTTGCTGGACTAGTAGTTCGCTCGGAATTCGGGCGAAACCGCAAATTTGGCAGTAGTAAAGCAGGAAGTTTCGGTCAATATCGTCAAAATAGATATGGCTTATAGAGGTATAGATAGGTAGATAGAATATCTGAACTCGATTTTCTCTGATGATTAGCCTGGCGAAGACACGACCGAATTGTCTGGATCAAATCTTAGATTTGTGGGATCCCATCGACACCTTTGGTCTTGTTTCCTGTTTGCATCAAATGCCGCAAAGCAACAAACAATTGTTGCACACCGTTATTTAGGCTGATTTTTTTTTTTACTCGAGGGCACTTCATCTGTTGTTACACACAATTACACTTGGAGAGAAATAAAGAAGAAAAGAGCTGTCATAAGATAGGCGTGCCTTATCTTTAATTGGGCAGTAAACACGTGATAACAGAGCGGTTTCGAATTCCAAACAATCTATTGCTCTAACCGCAAGTTAGTGACAATACACATGTGTACGACGTAACGTGTTTCGGCTGTTCTTTATTCACGGATCGGACAGCCGACCTATTGTAGCTCAAAGTGGACCATAAAAACCATCAAATACTCCGTAAAACAACTTATATACTCTCAAATGGACCTCTCCTCCGTTGAAAGCACTGTGTCGTTGAGAGGTTGTGTTATGAATTAGCATAGAAATCCAGTATGAGTGACTTCGAGAATTTGATTGGTGGTGGTGTAGTGAAGAGGAAAGGTGGACGTAGTGATTGGAGTACAACTGTTGTCGCAGTGTTGGTTCTAACGCTGTCGACAGTGCTGCTATATTTGTGGTTTTTCGTATTCCCTGGTATGTCAGCTTTAAACTTTTTCTTATCATATAATTTACTCGAAACACCCCTTGCACTGTTTATTGTCTTATGTTTCAGTTTTTGCCAAATCGCGATCACTATTTCTGTTGGTCTGTCGGTCGGTCCGGGTTTTGCTAGTTCGGGCACTTCCACATAAGCTAGGACGATGAAACTTGGCAGACGTATCAGGGACCCAAAAAGATTAAGTTGGAAATAGTCAATTCCCCCGACCGAGCATCGTGGGGGAGTGGATGGAGGGGAATCCGGAATCTTAATATATTTATAACTTTTGAATGGGTGATCGGATCTTAATGAAACTTGATATTTGGAAAGACCTCGTGTCTCAGATGACTCACTTTAAATCCGGACCGAAATGTTGGGAATTGCTTAGAGTGGAGGGATCGGGATGAAACTTGGTGGGAAGAGCAAGCAGAAGTCCTAGATAGATCACTGACATAGCCGGACCGGATTCGGGTACTGTGGGGGGATTGGGTCCGGAATTCTAGTGATCCCGCGAATTCAGCACTTACTGATGTACTAGGATTATGAAACTCGGCTGGCAGATCAGAGGCTCGAAAAAAAAATGACTTAAAAATAGTCATTTGTATTATCCGACCATCGTGGGGGGAGTGGAGGGAAGGGGAATCCAGAATCTAGTGGTATTCGAAACTTTATAACGGGCGATCTTGGCAAGTGAAAGAGGTGCCGTCTCAGATGTTCCATGTCAAGTCCGGACCAGATCCCATACTTGTGGGGGGGAGTTTGAGGGGGGGGAATTTCTGTGAAACACTTAGCGTCGAAGAATCGGAATGGAATTTGGTGGTAAGAACAAGCATAAGGCCTAGAAACGTTCTTGACATAACCAGATCATATCGGAGCTCTTTGGGGGGGGGGGGGGGTCTGAGGAGATTTCACGGAATTTCGGTGATCGCGAGTTAGGATACTTCCAGATGTGCTAAGGACGATGAAACCTGATAGGCATATTTGTGACTGAACCTGACACAATGCCCTAGTAAAACTATCGTTCCTGGATCTGACCATTTTTTTAGGGAGTTAAGGGTCAGGGGAATCCGGTACCGACTTCCATAGGTTGCAAACGAGTGGTTCCATTCGAGTCTTACAACAACAAGAGCTATAAGCTCAGATGGCACTTGCAAGCTTGTAAGCATGTATTCAAGTTTATGAAGATCTGCATTTGAAGTTGGTTAGGGATTCATATGTAAGGAAAACCCTTGAGGTGCAAAATGACCATGGGCCCTTGAGGATTACAAAAAACGTATCCTTTGATGAGAAACACGTCCTCTTGTAAATAACGAAAATGTACATTTTACTCAGCAGTATACTGTTTGTACTATAAGGAATTCAGTTGTAAGCAAAACCCCTGAGGCAAAAATTATCATGGACTCGCAGGAATCTCGAAAATGTATATACTGTCAAGTGTCTAATTTCCAAGCTAAGTTTCATCATCCTAGCACTGGAAGTACTTTAATTTGCGATCACTGGAATTCCGGACCCCCCTCCAACTCCCTCCACAGTGCTCGAACCCGGTCCGGTTCTGTCACTGGTATATCTAGGGCTTGTGCTTGTTCTTCGAACCAAGTTTCATCCCAATCGCTTCTCTAGCGTGTCACAAGATTTCCGGTTTCTCTCCTCCGCCCTCCCCCCCCCCCAACATTAATCGGATTACATCCAGACTTCAAATAGGGCATTTGAGACATGAGGTCTTTCCAAATATCAAGTTTCATTAAGATCCGATTACCCGTTCAAAAGTTATACATACCTCAAGAATCAGGGCTCTGCCTCCCTCCACTCCAGTTGATTTCATGAAGGAGGAGCCATCAGAGAAAACAGGCGAACGACCTAAACTCTCATTTTGCTTCTATTGTACAGTCGTACCCACCACTGCCTCCTGAAAAGCCACCTTCGTTTTCAGCTGAAGCACCATCCCAAAACTCACAAGAAGATTCAAATGTAAATTCTAATTTAATGCCTGAAATTTCAATATCAGAAATTAGAAAGAAACTCTCCTCGTTAAAGAAAACATCATTGGCACCCTTTGATGTTCCAGTAGCCATTGCTAAAGCTTTTGCGAAAGACTTGGCGTTTCCTCTTCATATTATTTACAATAATCACCAAAACTGGATATTTCCCCAAAAATGTGGAAAATTGGCTTCATCACTCCCATTCCGAAAAAGGGAGCAGCTAATGATTTCTCTGGTGTGAGGCCGATCACTGTTACATCAATTTTTAGCCGAATTTACGAGAGCTTTGTTGCTTCTTGGCTAAAAAAATATCTCTCGGAAGTCATCGATAAGAGGCAATTTGGTAACATCCCGAAGTGTTTCAACTGTTCACTATCTCGTTAGTTTACTTGATTTTATTTTTAAAAATTTAGATGAACCCGGGAAATGGATAAATCTAATTGCAATAGATTTAAAAAAGCTTTCGATCTTGTAGATCACAAGATTTTGCTGGAAAAAATGGCAGAGAAAAATATTCCTGAATATCTTATTAATATCGTAAAAAGCTTTCTAACAAACAGAGAACAAATCGTAAAATATAAAAATAATTTTTTCTTCTTCTTTACCGTTTTTTTGCGGTGTCCCGCAAGGAACAGTGATCGGTCCTTTATGCTTCCTCCTCATGATCAATGAAATAGCTGTCGGGCTGGAAGAAAGATGGAAGTATGTAGATGATCTTTCCCTAGCAGAGGTAGTATTTGGAGCGTGTAAAAGTCAAACTTTCAATTATATTGAACAAGTTACTTCTGAAGCAGCAAATTAAATATGGTGGTAAATAAAGATAAATCTTCAGTAATGACATTTTCATTTCTCAAGAAAAGCCTACCTGAATTCGAACCACCTATAGACCCAAACCTCCTCAGTAACAGCACTACCCTGCTTGGGGTAGTGATCTCTTCTGATCTAACTTGGCATGAAAACACAAGATTGATTGTAAAAAAGGCAAATGGTGCTATCCAAATGCTGAAGACTCTAAAGAAATTCCGGGTTCCTAAGGATAAACTAAAATTAATTTTCTGTATGTTCACCCGCCCACTAGTAGAATATGCATGTCCTGTTTGGCATTTCGCTCTTACAAAAGAAGAAAGTGATAAAATTGAACGGATTCAGAAGAGGTCTCTACAAATCATCTACGGAGGTTCCCCACTGCCTTACTCTTTTTATCTAAAAGAATACAAACTTGACCCCCTTTTTATCCGTCGAGAGAAACTGTGCCTAAAAATTTGGCTCAACCCTCCTCCTCCACCCCATCTACAAGAACTTCCTCCCGCCTCCCTTTGTCCCCCTCAGATCCCGACTCCCCAGAGAGGCGGCTGCGAAAGTTCCAAAACTGACACCGGTTTACTCCAGGTCACAGCGTTATTCTCAAAGCTTTGTGCCGAGTTTTGTTCGTACTTTTAACAATTCGTAACTTGTGCGTTTTATCCTATTCTTTTTGTTTTTCTCGTTGACAAATCTTTCTTGTATTAACTGTTTGACTAAAAGATACCATATTTGGGCTATGCCTATGAGAGACTGTATCTTGTTTACATTAAATGATTTGATTTCATTTGATTTGATTTGACTCCCCCCACGATGGTCTGGTCAGGGAACCGACTATTTCTAAGCCAATCACGTCAAGTCTCTAATGTTCAACCGTCCTTCATCGTCCTTGCACTTCTGGAAGTACCTTAACTTGCGATAACCGGAATTCCACCCCCCCCCCCTCTAACTCCCCACAGTAAGTATGTATGTATGTATATATTTATTTCCCATCAAATGACAACAGATGAAGTATAAGATGATACACTAACAGAAGAAAAAACAAACAAAAAAGTGCCCGAATCCGGTCCGGTTCTATCACTGATGTAGCCTACAATCGGCTTGTGCTTGTTCCTCCCACCAAAGTTTCTTTCCGATCGCTCCCCTCCAAGTACGTCACAAGATTTCCAGTTCCCTCTCGCCCCCCCCCCTTCCCCCGTCCTTTATACATACCTCAAGATTCCAGATTCCCCCTCCCTCCACTCCCCCCAAGATGGTCGGATCGGAAAGTTGACTATTTCTAAGTTAGTCTCGGGTCCCTAATTTGCGTGCCAAGTTTCACTGTCCTAACCCACCTGGAAGTACCTTAACTCCGTATCACCGGAATTCTGGACACAACCTCCAACTCCCCCAACAGTGCACGAATCCGGTCCGGTTCTGTCATTGATGTACCTAGGACTTGTGCTTGTTCCTCCCATCAAGTTTCATCCCGATCCCTCCACTCTAACCGTGTCAGATGATTTCCGGTCTCCCCCCCCCCCCCACATTCATTGGATTCGCTCCGGACTTGAAATGGGACATCTGAGACATGACGTCTTTCCAAATATCAAACTTCATTAAGATCCGATCACCCGTTCAAAAATTGTGCATGCCACTAAATTCCGGATTCGGGCTTCCCTCCCTCCCCTCACGATGGTCGGATCAAGCAAGTGACTATTTCCAACTTAGTTTGGTCGGGCCCTAATATGCCTGCCAAGTTTCGTCGTCCTAGCGTATCTGGAAGTACCCTAACTCGCAAACACCGGACTAACCGACCGACCGACCGAACGCCCGACGGAAAAGTGATCGGTATATGCCACTTGGTCGTAACGCAGTTGCCATAAAAACTAGTAATCGGCTCTGTCCCGTATGTTTTTGAATAAAGTGAAATTGAAAAAAATTGTTTGCCCTGGTCAAGACTAAACACAGGCCGGAATGGAGGAGAGTGGCTTGTCAGTTCGACGTTGACGTAACAGCATTGACCCAGCATGTTGAGTGTGAGTGGTTAGTGTCTCCTGCACATTGCAACCACGACGATCCCCTTCATGTCATTCACCACATCTTCACGACACATTGAAAGCAGGTTGAGAGCGATACGCACCTGTCTTTTGCTTTGCTTTCTCATTACCTCGGTCGCAGGCTTCCAGTTTCAAAAGTTTGGGTTTACTATTCAGTGCTCAGCAAAATCGCTGACATCTGCTGAAGACTCCTGACTCCGCTAACATCAGCTCGCACCCGAAACCATCTCGAATCCTAGATCACCGGACCCAGTAGCAGAAAATTGTCTGGGAATCAAGGCCTACACTGTAAAAAGTTTTTCCGCATAAAGATTAAACTTAACTGCAGGATTTGCTACTCGGATTGTCCTTATCTCTATGCAGATAAACATACCAAATAGAGATAAGATGAATCCAAGTAGCAAATACTGCAGTTAACTTTAATCTTTATACGGACAAGCTTTTTACAGTGTAGGCTCTCTCTGCCGTGCCCTCTCCCCGCCCTACTGATTTTTACTGATTTTCTTTGTTTTTTCAGCTAACCTCCTCACCCACGACGACGGTGGTTATGCCGACAATACTCTTTTCCCAGTGAATCTTGCCAACCCGAGCATACCCACTGTCACTACCCCAGCTCCACCCTCCAACGTTCATCCTGTTTACACGGGATGTGGAGAAGTGAAAGGTTGTTTCGGACACCCTAATAGCTGTGTTGATGATGGCTCCTGTACCACGGTTGTAACATACAAAAATGTGTCAGACACTCAATTTGAGTTTGAGTTGTATGGTGTGAAGTATTCGTCGAAGAAGCACAAAGCAATGGGAAGTTATGTTGCTGTTGCGTTTTCGAACGACGTCAAAATGGGAGACGACAGTGTCACCGATTGTAGTGTCGTCGGTGGTGTAGTGGATGTGGCGATGTCGTACAATACCGGGCATCATAACGCCAGGCTATCTGATGTGAGTGTAATATTTATTTTTCTCTACTGAGTAGAAGATGGGGGTGACCAGTTTGCCCCCCCCCCCCCCCACTTTCTTGTTACCTTTTATTACGGGGCAGTTAGGGATTAAAGCACAAGACTTCACAGTTTCTATTCCAATATTCGAATATCCTTTGTAATTCTGCTTGGCTTTCCTAAGATTGCAATTCCATCTCGGCTGTCTTCAAGGTTGCGCAGCACGCCTTAAGTCACGTTCGATTTAAGCCTTTCTTGTCTCGGTCTTGTCTTCTTGCTACCTTGTCAATGTCAAAGCCGCTTTATTTAGCCTTGTCAAGGGAATGACTGCGGAAAAGTATCACAAGCAAAACGGAGTCGAGAAATCTACCTGAGACAGTTCCAAGATTTGCTCCTAGATCAGGTCATCATTCATCGCATCTTACAGAGTAATGACAATTGTCAGCTGACTGGCTGAATAAAACGGAATTAAGGCTGAGACAGGACCAAGACAAGGCTAAACGTGGCTTTAGCGTTAAGGAGGAACCTTGCGTAACCGGTATCTCTGACCTATGGGATCCTAGAAGCGATAAGCGGGAGCTTGACCCGCCTGCAAAAGTACCAAACTAAAAGTGCAAGAATCGGTCTAGGGCCGTTAGGGTGGATGACGATTACGTTGGCAGGTCGGAATATCAATAGTGAGAACGAATGGATTGATTAGGCCCAGTTAGAAATTATGTCTGAATTGTGTGTGTTTATACTGTTATTTATATTGCGTCATTTTTCGTTATTCTCTTTACTCCGCTACCACCTTGTGTATTTGGCGGGTTACAAATAAAATATATGTATATATAAAATAAATATAAAATATATATATATATATATATATATATATATAGGAAGATGCCATCTTCCTCTGTTGAACAGAGCTCGAGGAGCGTCGTTGAGCGGGAGACACCCATTCAGCTAGATGGTGACGTCACACGTCGATCTTTTCATGCGAAAATGACCATCGAGCTGGATGGCATCAACGCGGAAACAATAGTAATAATAATCTTTAATTTCCTTAATAGCTCGCACAATTCCGCGATAGCATTGGATTGTCGTACAGTTTACCACCAATCATATAATAACACTATATAAGACATTTTGATATTAAGTTTAAAAAGTCACATTTGACACTTAATACATACAGTTTACCTTATTAATTACTAAATAGAACTGAAGTGGTGTACGAAATAGGGTCAAAGGACTCTGTCCGTAGAATGTGCATTTGGGCGAACAAGTTTCGGACAATTTAATTTAAAAACACCCATCAAGCTGATGTGACGTAACATACAACGGAATCATCCACGTGAAAATGTCCCAATAAATTTTAGTTGCTATGTAAGCAAGACGAGTCATTTAACCGCCTTTTGTTTCCTGTCCATTCCTTTTTACGAGTCTTTACGCAGACTAATCATGTGTTTCTTATCTTAGCCGCATCTGGGACTTGCTCTTATTGAAGGACGAGATGAAGACGGATATATTTATTGCCGGTTTACGAGAAATAGTAGCGTTGACCATAACAGCCAGACGTGGGATATTGGGAATAAGGACTACCATCTCCTTCTAGCAGCAGGACCAGCTGATTTAGGTAAGTCATTTAATTTTTTGTTTATTTCCCTTGAAGCATAGCATAATATGATATATATAAAACTATACATAAATCAACTGATCCGTTCAGTGTCACTATAAATAATTTGGGAAAATCCTTTTGTGTAATTTTGGACAATAAAAACGATAAGGAAATAAGTACAAAATAATTCTGACCGTTCAAGTTGCCAATCATTGAATTGGAGGACAAAGTTTTAGCCAGATTATAAAAACCGGCCATATTTCGCTCAGCCCCTTATTTCGCGATCTGAAAAGCAAAGTCGTAATCACATTCCAAGGGTTTTCGCGCTGCTTCAGAAAGTTGCCGGAATTGTCGCCGGTTTTTGCGCTTTAGAACCCAAGCAGCCTTCCAGAAATGTGATTTAGAAAGTTAGTTCAAAGCTCCACGGAAAGTTGAATGCTTGAGCAGATTGCGTTAAGGACAGTTAGCTTGCTTGAAAGACAAACATAAGCTCACATGGCACTTGCTACACTGTCAGGAGTTTAGCAGATATCACAAGGATGCGTAGTTTCAACAGATAAAATTAGAGATGCACGTTATGCATAAAAAGCATTGCCAGGAAGAGTCGAAAAAGGATCTGCTTACACTGTCAGAAGTTTCGTAACAGATAACACGAGGATGCGCGGTTTCAACAGATAATGCGTAACAGATAACACTTGGGATGTTATCAATCAATCAATCAATCAAGTTTACTCCGAATAGCTAAAAGCTAGAAAAGGAATACAAATTTACAAAATACACAGACACACAAGAAACTAATTATCTAATACACTTACAAGAAATTACCAGAAATAAATGATGGAATGAAACTACGTAAAAATTGGGTAGAAGAATTAGCGGGATATGGGGAAAACTTATTGCCAGTATTCCTTTCGGACCGACGCACGGAAGACGTGAGGGGAGGGGGGAATAGATGGGTCATCTGGGGACAACACGTTATCTTAGCTCCAAATTTGTTTGAAAGAGTATGTGATCTGTTGTGTTTCAAAATGTTATGCATAATAATCGTTACCATCAGGAAGAACCGAAAAACCGCCAAAAGGTATCTGCTGAGTTTTCCGACAATCATGGCGACAAGGAATAAAGTCAGTAGATGCTTTTTTTGGCTCATCCTAACAAAGCTTGTTATGCATAACATTTCATGCATAATTTTTTCAAACACAACAGATAACATCCGAAGTGTTATCTGTTACGCATTATCTGTTGAAACCGCGCATCCTCGTGTTATCTGTTATAAAACTTCTGACAGTGTACTTTTCCGATATCATCATGACAAACAAAATAGCCAGCAGATGTTTTTCGGTCGTCTTGTATGTGTAAATTTGTATGCGTAAGTTTGAAAAACATAAAAGCTAACATCACAAGTGTTATCTGTTAAAACCGCGCATCCTTGTGTTATCCGTTATGAAACTTCTGACAGTGTAAGTTAGGCAGCATGCATATCAGCTAGGTTCCTGCTGTCAAGGTCGACCCAGACCGGCTGTTAAACGGAGTACATTGTCTGTGTGCTCCTGTCAGTTATCAAGTTTCATTCAGATCGGATATTTAGTTCGAAAGTTATATGTGTCGCAGTATTCAGGATTCCCCCTCCCTCAATTTCAATTTCAATTTATTTAATAATAAAGCAAAACATATCTCTCGTGGGCAGAGCCCAAATACGATGTTTTTGTAGTCATAAATAAAATCATAAATAAAGATAAAATAAATTGTCAACAGATAATTTAAAAGGAAAAAAAGTAACAAGGCAGAACAATGCTAAAGAGCATTGTACTGCATTACGAAGCTCGGCACAAAGCTTCTACTGTAGCGCATAGTCATACAGTAGATTGGGGTCAGTTTGGGAACCTTTTCAGCCACTTCTCGGGGGGGGGGGGGGGGGGGGGGGGGACGAGATCTTACAGGAACAAAGGGTGGGGGAAGGAATGTATTGTACATGGGATGCTGGAGAAGGGATGAGCCAAAGTTCCGGCATAGTTTTTCGCGGCGGGAAGAAAGGGATTCAATTTTAAATTCTTTGAGGCAAAAAGAGTATGGTAGGGGGGAACCGCCATAGATAATTTGCAGTGATCTCTTCTGAACTCGCTCTATTTTATCAGTTTCGTCTTGGGTAAGAGCAAAGTGCCAAACCGGACAAGCATATTCGACTAAGGGTCGGATGAAAGAGCAAAACGTTAGCTTTAGCTTGTCCTTAGGAACCCGAAACTTTTTCAGTGTTTTTAGCATCTGAATTGCGCTGTTAGCTTTCTTTACAACTGTCTTTGTATTTTCATGCCACACACCCATGAATAGTCGTATCCTGGGAATGACAACGCTTTGAACGCTCTTTATTCACACACTAGCCTAGTAACGAAAGGACATAACATGAGTCTTTGGCCATTGGCACGGTCAGGAGATTTATAAGGAGACGTTCTAGAAATCAGAAGTTTTAAGGATTTTATACGTCAAAGAGGTGAATATTGAAAGTATAGGTGTAGGGTGCAAGGGCATTTTTGTTGGGGGGGGGGGGAGGGGAGGGAGGTGCAGAGTAAAATTTTACCAAATCTCTCAAAAATTTTACCGGATCCTAGAAACTGAGAATTCGAGCTTTAAATTATGGAACACAAAGGACTACGTAGGAAGAGTAACATTGAAGGGCAGCGTGAAAGACGATAAGCTAACTATTAGGCGACGTTTTGTCGAATTTAAGACCACTTGGAGAATATATTTCCGGGCACCATTGTAGTAACAACTTTTATGTATGATACTGAAGAGGAAATTAAATCGAGTGCCACATGCGAAAATTTTCGAAATCTAATTTTTTTTTCTCCTGTAGGCTAAAATTTAACTACAGCTCTTACAAATTCTATCATTTACCTAGTCATTTACCGTGGACTAAATACAAGACTCTAGGAAGTTCCAGAAACCGGATGGAGCGACCTTCCTGCAGCAGCAGCTACTGTAGTCTAGTCAAAACTGCCTATGATCACATAAAGTGAGCTCCGCAGGCGAGATTTTTTTTAAGTTAGCTTTTTCCTGACAAATTTAACTTTTTCCGTCCAGATTCTAGCTTTGGTCATGAGTTCCAGCCTCCTAGCCATGCTCGACAAAAGAATAATTAAGAATACACAGCCGTTCGGAAATTATTATAAATTAGGTAGAATAGCGAAATATCATTAGATCAGGAGACTCAAAAATAAATCAGTAGGAGACCTAAAAAAAACGTAGATCTCCTGATAAATCAGGAGAAGTGGAACAACTGGGCACGGTACTGCCAGTTCATTCCGTGATTAGCCGAATGATCCCATCTCTCGGCTGCTGTGTTCGCTGGCTCGCCTCGAGCGGTAGGATGAATTGGTAATCACAACAACAAGTTAATCGGGTCAGGTCCCTATTAGCATACGCCAAACAAATTTCATCGTCCCGACCCATCTAGAAGTACCTTAACTCGCATGCCACGCGATTTCCACCCCAGCCCCCTTGTTGTCAGGTCCGATCCGGACTTAAAACGGAACATCTGAGACGCGCTATCACGTATCATTCTGATTTGATTCGAAAGTCATGCATGCCTCAAGTATCTGGACCTCCCCTCCCTCCACTTCCCACCACACTTCCATCCTGATCACTTCACTCGTAAGCGTTTCACGAGATTTCCGATGCCCCCCCCCCCCCCCCACCAACTTCTTCCGTTAAATTCATCTGGCCGGGTCCCTGATATGCCTGCCATATTTAATCGTCGTAGCACATGTGGAAGTACCCTCAATCGCGATCACCAGACCGACCGACCGACGGAAAAGCAATCAGTACATGGCACATGAGCCGAGCTGCAAGTGCCTTAAAAAATGAGTCATGGCTGCTTTAAGGAACAACAAAGATTTCAGGAATATATTCTGTAGCAGGTGTAAACCGCTAATTAATAAAATTGTGCATCTTTGTCTCAAATGCTAGTTCAGCATGCTTCGTAAATATTCATTCAGCCCGAGCTCATTTTCTTCTTCTCCGCTGATTATTATTAAAGATTGAGGTTGGTATCGGAAAATAACAGCGAGACGGTCATTGAAAATATCCTATCCGAGCCGAAAGCGAGGTAGGTTATGAAATATATCTGCCGAGCCTAAGGCGAGGTTGATATTTTTAAATGACCGTCGAGGTTGTTATCCTGAAATGAACCGAGATGGAGGTATGTTTACTATTAAAATTTTTTAGAACGGAATCTTTGTTTAGGTAGTAGCCTACTGAACTTTCTTTGCTTGGTATAGTACTTATTTGCTACTTTTGTACGGAATTTCGTTTAGTGAAATGGCAACTCTAGCCTACTATAGAAATCTGAAAATTATTTTGTAACGATACAATCCGTATCCAACACCATCTTTTTGATTTGTGTCGAAGCAGATGCTATCTAGTGGTGGGCTCGATAGATAGAATTTTATCAAGGCTGGCTCTTAGAGAGATAGAAGGAATCAACCGTAAACCGTTGTTGCCACCAGTTGCAGAATTCTGTAATTGTGTTGCGAGAGCAACACTTTGGGTTTGTCCTCGTTTTTTTTTTTTTTTTTTTTTTTTTTTTCCTATGACTCCGATTTCATTTTATTCCTGGTAACTGGGAAGGGTCTAACCTCTGCTATTTTTACGGAAAGTGTGGACCTTAGGCCGGATTGATGAATATGGCATTACATTTTGGAAAGCTCCGTATAACTCTTGCCTGGGGCCAATAAGGATGGTTTTTGCTTGTCCTCGAGCCAGAGCCTACGGTTTGCGAAGTGAAGTGGAGTTGTATAGCCTATGTCGGAGAGGACCATTTCAAGTTGTTTAGCGAACCTTTCGTTTCATCAAACCATGTTTCTGCTTTCGAGTGGAAAGCTCCGTTCTAGCATGTTAGCAAGGCAGGCACCAGTTTCAAATTGAAGATGGACTAAAATCTATAAGTGTTAAATATATACGGCAGTTACCCGGCCCCACAGCCAACATATCTTCTTTGAGTGATAAATAGAAAAATCTACAGAGACAAAAAAGTGGCTTTTTCCCACGGGTCCGAAAGTGCTGCCATCTATTACTTCTATCCGTGTCTGCGACGATTTCAGCAGAGTTTATCATATTTTTTTTTGCACTTGGGTTTGCGGTAGAGTAACGGTATCAGATGTACCTCTTAAATTTTAAAAGTTCTCTCTTTGCTAAAGAAACTAGAGCTTATCCTTTGCTCCTTTCGAAGTCGTGACGTTAGAAAGTTGGCCTGCGGCAAAAAAGTCAACTTTTGAACTAAGACAGGTAGAATTTTTTTTTCGACGGCAATCGATAGCCATTGATGAGCTGATCAAAGTATATGCCATCCATTTTCTGGTACAAAAATTCCTTCATGAGATACACCAGTTTGAAAATTTCAAAGGGGTTGACAACTTCAGTAGTAAGGTACAGTGAAATCAAAAATAGACGATATCAGTGATGAGACATGTAGGGGACTTTTAAGCAACAGTCGACTGTTAGCTAATAATTATGTTCAGCAATGAGGGGTTTGGAGCTTTTGCTAGTTGGTGTACCAGTTATTTGTTTCAAGTTTTCATCCGTCACGATGTCTACGATTGAAAAGGATAAAGTTCAACTGACTGCAAAGTCAATTTAGTCCTTCTTCCGATATTATTTTGTTGTTGTTTTTACAACGCTGAAGAATAGCTTTTGATCATTTGATTATTTTTTTAGAACATCCCCTTTTAAAAGCTTCGATAAGTTGACTCAGCAATAACCGACAGCGAAGAAACAAAACCATGTAGGGGACTTTTAAGCAACAGTCGACTGTTAGCTCATAATCATCTTCGGTAATGAGGGGTTTGCAGCTTTTGCTAGTTGGTGTACCTGTTATTTGTTTCCGGTGTATTCGATGGTAAGAACAATTTGGTTCCCAATGGTAAGATATGCAAGGGACTTGTAAGTAATAATCGGCTGTTATGCTACAATCATCTTCTGCGATGATGGGTTTGCAACTTTTGCTAGCTGGTGTACCCATTATTTGTTTTCGGTTAACTTATTGTATATCACGGGAGAGGGACTTGTAAGTAGGAATCGGTTCACGAGGGGCTAGGAATTTTTGCAAATGGGTGCACATTGTATTCGATTTCTATAAATCTGACGGTAAGAAAGTTTGTGTCGATGGTCTATCAATGTAACCTAGGATTAACTTTTTACACAACGGATACAAACGAAAATGTAAAGCAATGAGGTAGTTTCATAATAATTAATAGTGTCATCTATGGTATTTTAATCCTGAAAAGTTACGGATAGCTTTCTAATACCAACTAGATTATATAAGATATTGTTCCAAGTTTTCCTCCGTCACGATGTTCTACGATTGAAAAGGATAAAGTTCAACTAACTGCAAAGTTAATTTAGTCCCTTCTTCCTATATTATTTTGTTGTTGTTTTTACAACGCTGAAGAATACCTTTTGACCATATGATTAATTTTTTAGAACATCCCGTTTAAAAAGCTTATGCTATAATCATCTTCAGCGATGAGGGGTTTGCAACTTTTGCTAGCTGGTGTATCCATTATTTGTTTCCGGTGAATTTGTTATCAATCACGGGGGAGGGACTTGTAAGTAAGAATCGGTTCACGAGGGGCGAGAAATTTTTGAAAATTGGTGCACATTGTATTCGATTTCTGTAAATATGACGGTAAGAAAGTTTGTATCGATGGTCTATCGCTATAACCTAGGATTAACTGTTAACGCAACGGGTACAAACGATACGGTAATGTAAAACAATAATATCTAAAACATCAATATCTAAGGTAGTTTTGTAATAATTAATAGTGTCATCTATGGTATTTTAATCCTGAAAAGTTACGGATAGCTTTATAATATCAACTAGATTATATAAGATATTGTTCCAAGTTTTCATCCGTCGCGATATCTACGATTGAAAAGGATAAAGTTCAAATGACCGCAAAGTCAATTTGGTCCCTTCTTCCGATATTGTTTTGTTGTTGGTTTTACAACACTAAAGAACAGCTTTTGATCGTGTGATTATTCTTTTTAGAACATACCATTTTAAAAGCTTCGATAAGTTGATAATTTCAGCACTTAACCGACAGCGAAGAAACAAAACCAAAGTGTTGCTCTCGCAACACTTTAGTGGCGAAGCCGGAAAAAGGTTGCCGCAACACTTCACGTTGCCCGGGCAACGTAGGTCTAGTTTGTCATACATTTCGTTTCTTCGACAAAGCGATTAAGAACTCTGCGACCGGTTCCTTACCATGGTAAGTGCGAAAATTAAGCATAAAAGTTGAGGCATATAAATATTAAGATGATAAAGTGAGATTTCTCTTTGATAGTTGATGAAAAGGACCAAATTTCGTAGTATGCCAGAATGTAATGTTTTTTTCCAGCCAAAAGTCACAGGTTCGATCAGAAAAAGTGCAACACCGAAGTTTTTATTGATGGACTGTTTAATCAGAGCAACATAAAAAAAAAAAGACTGGTAATTGCTCAGTAGCTGCCTTTTAGAGAGTAGAAGAAATAAGCTAGAGGTAATGCTGTTTCAACTGACAAGTTGCCTTTTCATTAGGAATGTGATTCTAACAAGGTATGTCCCAGGGTGGTTGGCTAGGGAAGCAACATTTTCTTTTAGTTCTGAAAATTTTTTCTGTAATGTTTTTCAGAATTTTCTGGATTATTTGTAGTGTTTTTTCTTGTTTTTCTTTCTGAAAGTGATGTCTTTTATTTATTTTTTGAGGTCAGGTTCTACTTTCCGGTAGTTAAGGAAAAGTGCTCAATGAGCTTCTGCGGAGGTTGATACGGCTTTGTATCATCCTCTCTGGAGGCTTATACGATATCGTATCTACCTTTACATAGCTCATTGTCATGATATAACTACCTGTGCGACATAGGAAGATATACACTGCACACCTGTTCGAGAAAAGTTATTTTATTATTATTAGTGTATTATTTGTTGTGTCCTAGATTGTCGTCAGGTGCAAGGTCTCCCTCTTTATTTCTCTCTTCTTCTTCTTTAGGAGCTCTCCACGAACACCACACCCACGCTGCCAGCCAGAACAAAATCCACCTGAATGACTTTGGCGGGGTTTTCATTCGGGATGTGGCTAACTTGTTCACCTGGCATGGGATATTTATGACTGTTGCCTGGATGTTTCTCATCTCAGCTGCCACATTCTTGCCAGCACATCATAAGCAGTCTTGGAGTGATAAGAAGATGTTCGACAGCGCCGTCTGGTTCTCGGTGAGTCTGCTTTAGCTGCGTCCGATCTAAGTCCCCCTTGTCTCGGCTTGTTTTTGTGAGGATAGAGTTATAATCAAATAAGATTCACTGGCTTTTTAACAAACTTCTTCTCTTTTCACCTGTTTCCTCCAGACCGGAACATCGCGGTATCTCTCGGTCTTGCCAATTTAATGGATATAGTTAGGAAGCCATAATATCTAAGAGACAGGACAAACTAATCTGGGATGAAGTCTTTTAAAATAACATAATAGGTATATACAAGGGGACAAACAAAGAGGATACTAGATTCAAGTTTGGGTTTCCTTTCCTGTGTATCCTACTACCGTACCAACCACGCTACTACCTTAGCTACCCTTACACACACCCACGCCAACACCAAGGCACACATACATCTTTATCATATTTTCTTGTTTCTGCCTTGTTAAGGTTTAAAGCCGTTTTATTTAGCCTTGTCAGTTGAAAGACTCCGCGGACAGTATCATAAACTAAACGCAGTCGAGAAATATATTTGAGACAGGGTCGCTACTAAATCTAGTCGTCAATCGCGGGCTCTTCTCCGACAGGGCACTCAGAATTATCACTGGACAAGAAAAACAAAACGGCATTTAGACTGAGACAAGGCTAAATCGAACGCGACTTTAGACTTCTAAATTCAATTAAGAAAATGTCCCAGTCCCATGTATAACATTCCGACTATGTAATATCTGTCTAATCCTCTGACATGGGGATGTGAACTGCTTAGATGGATTTGCCTTCAGGCGGGATTCCTATGGCCAGCTAGCATCTGACTAGTGTAGTGGTTTGCAAACTATGTTCTCTAGCCCCTCTGTATAGCTCATTGGTAGAGAGCTGGCAGTGAAAGCCGAAGATTGTGGGTTCAAATCCTGGCTGAGGAGCCCTATTGCCTTTCATTTAACTACTTATGAATGCCAGTTGTTCCTTGTTTTCAGGCATACTGTGTTGAATATTTTGTGTGAACGAGTTAAAAACCGCATCAACACCTGACCATAGACTAGCCATAATCCAGTCTTCAGCTTCTGTTTGAGACAAACCCACCCTCTCCTGTTGGTCACCGTCCTTTTCCTATAATCCATATGTTAACTCGTTTCTTCTTTAATATCATATTCTTTCTTTATTTTTTACCCTTTATTTTGTTCCTATCCACCAAAATCGTAAAATAGTATCCACGTAAAATAGTACTTTACAGAGGAAGAAGCATTTTAGCTAGTTTAGCTAGGCCTACACAAGTACCCTCCCCGTCGATGCCAGCAAATTAAGTTATGTCCAGTGTTGTCGTATTTTCTCGTATGATACTTGAACACTTTTGAGTATCGCGAAAGACCATGGCAACGCCTTAGCGAAACGAGGGTGATCCCTTGGTTAAGTTCATGATGCCCCAAGCTGAAGATCAGAGTAAAATAACACTAGTGAGTAGCGTCAAGACCTATGCTTTCCCTGCTTGGAAAATGGGCCATACTCGTAGCGCCACCCATTACGCTTGCAGCATTTAAAGCGAAACAACTAGCGGGTTTAGAAATTTCTAGTAAAGCTAAGATGCGGTGAGTACGCATCGAGGAAACAGGGGAGGTTGTATCTTGTTTTTGCTGTGCTCAGAAAATGAAATTACTGGAGACAGCGCTGGTGCACGACTGATTCGGTTTTAGTAGGCACGTTCTCTATCGTGAGTGGTGCTAGCGTCGCTGCTAGTCGAGTGTGTGTCACTTGCATGTGTGAGTACGCATCGAGGAAACAGGGGAGGTTGTATCTTGTTTTTGCTGTGCTCAGAAAATGAAATTACTGGAGCCAGCGCTGGTGCACGACTGATTCAGTTTTAGTAGGCACGTTCTCTGTCGTGAGTGGTGATAGCGTCGCTGCTAGTCGAGTGTGTGTCACTTTTTGCAAGTCTTGGCGCTACTCCATAGTCTTCATTTTGCTCTGCTGAAGATACTACTGTCGTCCAACTAGCCGAGCAGAATCATCGTGTGCCTGCAAATTCGTTCGGAGTTTATAAAATCCGGGTTATCGACAAAGAATAACAACAAAACTGGAAAGATGGTGTAGTCTATAAAAAATGTGTCAATTATATAAATAGTCTTTTCGTTTGCTGAATAGCTCATATACGCGCTCAGGCCCGTATCCAAGAATTTATTTCGGGGGGGGGGAGGGTTGCCTTTCGGGGGGGGGGGGGGGTTGCCTGCGGGTCGCACTAAGAAGTACAAAAAAGACACAGATCAGAGGGAAAAGCCTATAAAAATGAGTATTTTTGTATGTTTCGGGGGGGGGGGGGGGTCAACTCTCTAACCCTCACCCCCCCCCCCCCCTGGATACGGCCTTGCTAGCGCTGTACCGGCATACGATTTAGCAACTAATTGAATATGGCCACGCAACATTGCAACAAGGCTTTTCTATATCAAGGACGTTATCACCATTGAGCAAGTTCAAAGAAGAGCAACAAAAACAATGCCAGCCATTCGCCATCTGCCTTATGAAAACCGGCTTCAAAACTAAGATTACCCAGTTTATCTTACAGATTTCTTCGAGGTGATTTGATCGAAACTTTTAAAATTTGCCATAGTTATTATGATAATATTAGGCCTGATGATGTCTTCACTTTCAATCACAACGGTCTCAGAGGGCCCAACTTGAAACTGAGTGGTAAGAAATTCCGAAAAGACATCGCAAAATGGAGCTTTAGAAACCGAATCGTAGAATATCGGAATAATCTCCCAGAAAGTGTGTGAAAATATGAACCAATTCAAAGCAGGTGTCGGCTACCACCTGGCTGAAATTCAGTTTAGTGTGTAAAGTGTACCGAGAAATTTATAGAGGCGAAAGCCTTATTATTGCAAGTATATTATTATTATTATTATTTATTATTAACTAACAAACCATTTGGAAAATAAACTTTAAAGAGATTCAGAATTCACAATTAATATGTGTACATGTATAGTATATATATATATAACATGCAGATATTATGTTTAATAATTCACTTGAGTAATTCTCGAATTCGTTTCTGTTTTTCCTATTTGTTAAGCTGTTGTTCGAGGTAGCCCCGTTTGTCCTCTTACTAATGTGTTGTATCTCTTTCTTTTCAGCTTCACAGACTCATTACAGGCGCTGGCGTCTTTTTCACCATCTACGGCTTCATCATTATCTTCTTAGCCGTTGGAGGTTGGGTTAGCCCAGATGACCCTGTTGCTAATACCCACGCCGTCCTTGGTGTAATTATTGCAGGTACCGCATTACATCTTTTTTACTCTTATAGTTTAGTCCTCTGTTATATATTCCTCCGATCCTCCTATAGTCCTCCTTATATATTTAGTCCTTCCTATATTTATGATTCAGTCTACTTCCCTAAGCGTTTCGTCCAGTCTTATTTTCGAGATTCCGAGCATTCTCTTGTCATTTCCTCCAACCGTAAGGCATAACCCTAATTTGTTCCTTTTGCCGTGTTTAGCTCTTTTTGAGGCAGATCAGGCTCCCGCTTAGTACTTCCGAGGAGGTCATTGGTCAGAAATACCAGCTATGTTCTGCAAGTTTTTCCGCGTCTCTCATCAGAACTAAGAAGGCCGCACGACGCTGCAAACAGTTGGGACAGTTTGATCTTTGTGATTACAAAATCAGTGTATTTTTTTTCTTTTTGGAGCACATGGTATCCCATCTTTCTTCCTTTCTAACCACGACACGTTCAGTTTTCAAATGTTTTGCGCCCAGCAGCCGCGTCGGATAGCAAGATGCCTTGACAGATTCGATAAGCGCTAAGGATGAAATTGCAAATTTCACGTGGAAAGTAATTGTATTTTCAAAAAACGATATTGCTGGTCCGTTTCGTAGTGAAAAGAGTTGTGCATTAAACTCGGAGACCCAGATTTCATGTTACACTCTGAACCCGGTAACGAGACTTCACTAATCTTTGCATGTCACGATTCGCTAGTTTCCATGCACTTTATGCTCCCGACGAGTTTTTGAGTATCATGCTATTGATGCGTAATACCAGTTTTCGGATTTTTTCCAAATGTATGCTAGAATTCGGTGGGTCTGGGAAAAGACTTGAAACAGCCAAAGCCGTGGATAGTTCGTTAAAAGCAGAGCTTAGTTTTGTATTCGGATAGTTTATTGGAACATAAATATCAAATAGTGCGAGGTGTGCTTTAATCCCATAGAAAGAAGGAAAAACGCTGTTTTCTTACGTCAATTCGAAGCCATTTACGCGCCGAAGTAGATTTATAAACATCTTCGATACCCCGATGTACTCCTTTTTCATCCTGTGTCTTATTTGCACACAAAAAATGCTATTTTCTTTAAAAACAAGTCGCGCGTGTAACGCATCTAGCGGAAAAAGGTCAAGGACAAGGGATAATCGGATTTGTAAATTTTGTAAAGTTGAGGTAGGGGAGCTGTACCAAATTCTTTACAAGTGCCAGGAGTTATCTGTCCCGCGTAAGATGTTTTTGAATGGTATAATTATGTCAGTAAAGGAGCTACTCAATAGTACAAACCCTAGAAGTAAGTGCAGGATCGGTGCATATATGGACCATTTAAGTAAGATAATTAAAAGTATGTGAGGTTAGTTGGAGATTGAAGGGAGTTATTTTTTATGTTGATTAAAAGTTCGCTCGTATAATGAATGTGATGTACTGTTTTGTTTTTTTTTGTTCATGGCCCAAGGGCTTCTTAAACATCTATCTATCTATCTAGCGGACATCGGCGCAACTAGTTCTATTACTGGGATCTCCTACTGCCCTATCGTAGGCGCTAATGCACGGTTCTAGGCGGAAAATGAACTGAAGCCTCAAACAGAAGTCAAGAGTCAATAATGAATTCGTGAATCTTTGCACGAAGGGACGATTGATTTTGATTTTACCGATTGTTCTCAAAAACTGCCATTTTTTATACATATCACACTCTATGTATCACACTCTGCAAATCACTTGGCAAGTTTTCAACCGACACTTCTATCATTTGAAAAAAAATCGGCAAATTCCCGTTAGACAAGCTCGTCATTCCCAAGGGGCAAGTCCAAAAAAAAAATACAGTTTTCGGTTGAAAAGTTAGAAACAAATAGGTCAAATAAAAAATTTGTTTACAAAATTAATAGATACAAAAATTGAAGTTCCGAACAGTCTGCAACCTGCCTCCGAATTAATCGCATTGGTATTTGCTTAATCTTTTAAAGCTGCCTTGCCTTTAGTAGGACCGCCTAAGGTGACGTTTTCGGGTGGATGGGTCTGGTCCGGTCGATCTTTTTGTCATTTTCGCGTGAATGAATGAAGAGGTGAACGGGCCCAGGGTTGCCTCATGTCGCACGATAGTCTGGATTATCATTCTATTTTGTTTTTGTCACTCATGTCCTACGTAGGACATAAAAATCACTCTATTTCAGAAAATGATCACATGTGTTATTTTTGCAGCAGGGATTCAGACCAGAAGTGACTATTTCAAGTTTTTTTTCATGAAATTAAAATTAAGATGTGTCATTTTGGCACATCGGAGGCGGTTCCGATCAAAAGTGAACGTTTCATGAAAATAAATTTCACTCCGGATTCACTCTCTGTTTTGGGCCAAAAGTCACTCTCTAAATATTTTGCCTGTGGCAACCCTGAACGAGCCATTCGACGGACGCCTCCCGTTCAACACCGCTCCGAGGGCAGCGTTGAGCTGAACGTGGATACTGTGTGGACCTTCCCACTCATATGCTCCCCGCCAGCTGAATGGGCATTTTCGCGTGGACGGAACCCATCTTACTCAGCCATCCACCGCCCCATCAATTTTCTCGTTTTAACGTGGACGGGATCACCCGTTCAGCTCTACAGCCATCCACTCGAAAACGTCCCCTAACAGGCCTGATCTCTTTGCAGATTCTTGTATTTGTCGTTGACAACTGTTGTAGGGAATGTGGTTATGTTAGTTCGTGATCCTAAAGGTTTTTTCGTATTCCTTCCCCCCCCCCCCCACCCCCGCAGAATGAGACTTCTTACTGAATCTGTAGAACCTAATGCCACCGGACCTTGTTCACTGTAAAACTAAAAACTTGCAGTAGGCTACTTGCTATTAGGATTAATCTTGTCTCTAATGAGATAAGATAACTTCTAATTCGGATTAATTATCTCAGTAGAGATAAGATTAATCCCAGTAGCAAATACTGCAGTTAACTTTAATCCTGACTTGGAGAAACTTTTTAAAGTGTTGTCAAGAAAACGAACCCGCCTCTAACATTATCAAAATCGTCTTGCCGAATGAAAACTTGATGAATGACATGCTCCCGGCCCAACATATGACTTGAGGCTCTTTTGTTTTTCAGTGTTAACGCTTCTTCAGCCTTTTGGAACTCTGTTGCGACCCTCGCCGGACCATCCGAAGCGCTGGATCTTCAACCTTGCCCATGCTGTAGTTGGGTACGGCCTCTATGTCCTAGCTGGTAAGTGATTTCCACCTCACTTTGAACGCCAGGATTGGCAAGCTCATTCACTTGAATTTATTTTTTGTATCTTTGTCTGTCCTGACCGTGTTTCGCGACGTAAAGTAAAACTGTCACTTGATACGCTTCGAGAATTGAGCCAAACTTTAGACTGTATAAACAAATCTTGCTGTATTTCCTACTGGGATTAATCTTGTTTCTGCTGAGACAAGATTATCTCTAAATCGGATTAATTTTATCTCAGTAGAGATAAGATTAATCCCAGTAACAAATACTGCAGTTAACTTTAATCCTAGCTCGGCGAGACTTTTTACAGTGTAAGAAAAACAAAGAAAACACTGCTGCTCGTTGGTCCATCGGAGCCAGTAATCTACTATTCTGCTCGTATCCTTTTTTTGGAGTTGCGCAGCCTCTTCACACATTCTTATATTTTTTGAAACGCTAATATTTACATGTTCTAAGGTCGGGCTCGGCTACCCACATTTTTGCCTAATTCTGAATCCCGTTTTCTTCAACAAATTTTCGATGGTATCCTGAGGCGTACGGGAATTGGTAGAAAATACAGCGATCTTCGATTGTGGGTTGCGGGAGAATTGGGGGCAAGTCTCGTGAAAATGGGAAAGTCTCTACCTTGTCATCTTGTCTCTACCAATATCGAGGTACATAGGGTTCGCTAGGGCATGAAAAAGAGGGAAATGCAAAGCTCAGTGAGACTTTTCGAACCTTCTAGCTCTTGTGTGACGGCGCTAAACGGACACGTCAGCTGATTTTATTTGAGCGATATTTCAGCCTACCTTGGTCAAGTCAGGTTCAAGCAGGGTTCAAGCTAGAAAAGTGAATCTGTTATATATAAGATCCTGTCAACTACAGGATACCTTGCTATTTGCGCCACCATCCGGCAATACTGTTCTTGGTGGTATTTGTGCTGGAGTAACTCATTTTGTAATTTCCTTTCAGTGATAAATATGTTCCTCGGGTCGATTCTTCGCGACGGCATCGAACCCTGGACTCGTTGGATCGTCGTTGCCTTTGCCGTCGTCTACCTTCTCACTCAGGCTGCTCATTTTCTTTTCAAGCGCTCTCCGCTCAAATCATCGAGCACGGAAAATATACTGCAGTCAGGCAAAGCCGAGCAGCCGAAGGTGCCACTTTTTCTTTTTAATAGATAGCACGTACATGCAACCATGGAGCTCGGCCGGATTCAGGACCCTAAGGCGGTCTCTCGCCGTTCCCTGAGGACTCCTTGTGGAGTCAAGGGGAGCACGAGAATCGAGAGTCAGATAATGTCTAAAAACCTGCGCAACCTAGTAAACCCCGGTAGTCCCGAGGATGGCTGTTATATGAGTTGGCTTCTCCTTATGGGAGGAGTCAACTAGTGTCAAAGACAGCTTGCCTGTCTTGGAGGGAGTTACGTGGACCATACTTTCGGTGACCGTTAGACCAAATTGCTCTTGTGCTATGGTTCCCCAGCTCTGTGGCTCTTGACTGGATTCAAGATCCCAAGGCATTCTCGAGAATCGAGGGAGTCATACATCCAATGGCTAAAAACAGATTGTCTGCTACAATGCTTTGAGGCTTTGAGCGATATTAATAATAAGAGCATCGTAGCTGACTATCCGTGTTTTAGCCATTGTTTGAAAGTAATATGTTTCCCACTCAGCTTGGGCTCAAGGAGTACTTATAATCGAGGGAGTCACCTCCTGCGGACTCCCCGGACAGAAAATGACGATGAGACGGAAATTTCCTCCCTCTATTTCCTTCTATCTGCGTCCCTTAACAGAATTATTCAGGTGACCCAATGAGTCTGTAATGCCTATAGTGTACGGTGCATAAAGTCCCGGAGCTTTCCAGACCGCCAGGCCCCGCTTTTACTCCCTCCAGGACACCATGCCTCAAATTACTAAACTCTCAATTTTTCAGGGTTCGTCCGTTGAACTCGTTTGGTACTGCTACGTCGCTGTTGCTCTGGGATTCACCATCGCTGTGATAGTCGGTATAGCCTAGTCGGTTTTTGAAAATTAGTGCAGTCCCTGTTTTTAGTCGAAGTTGAAGAGGAATAAATATTTTTTCTACCTTCCTCAGCGAGGAATACATCCGCCCTTTTCTGACAACTACATCGTCTGATTCCGTCCCTCCTCGGATTCCTTAAAGGACCTGTCTTACCTGTAATACTAACGCAACCTACTTCCATAGTCACTCCATCTATTTCTAAATCCGGAGACCCCAGTTCCGTATGGTAAATTCTAACCCATTTAACAAAAGCATGCTGATGTTCTAACTTGCCGTGTTTTGCTACCTTCGGTGTGTATCACGCTGTCGCGGTTGTCTGCGAGAAGTTTTTCTATCAGAAAAATCAGTTATTTAACTTTTTCGCTGTAAGTCAACGGGTCTCGGAAAAGGCTTAAAATAGCCAAAACCGTGGGTTATTTATTGAAAGCACATATAGTTTTAAAGTACCCAAATATTTTAAATACTGTAAGTTGAATAGTAAATAGTGCGAGGTATCCGTTAGGCACCAACGACCCTAGCAGCTTATTTCTGCTACTTTTAGAAGTTTTCCGAAGCGTAAGATCAGTCTTTTAAAGGTTGATTGAAGAGCTAATTGTTCCAGTTTCCGTCATGGGTATAAAGTAAGGTAAGTAAAGGTTAAGGTATCAGCATCAGCCTATCCAGGCCTAACTGACTCTCCGATTCACTGCCCTCAGCCAGGAATTGGAATGGGTGAACCATCCTGTATATGGCACCATATATGTAGCACCATCCTAGTGCTTTCGCACCAAGTCACCTGTCACCTTCCTCAGATTTCTCCAGGTACCCATCTGAAGGTGTGTGGACTTTGGCTTGTCTTACAAGGGACCCTTGTAAACCCTTGTCAAGGGTTACTCCACAAGCCCACGCCATAAACCAAACAGTAGGCACCACCGAGACTCGAACCAGCGAGCCTTCGCTCACGAGTTTGGCGATAACCATTTGTCCACGGACGGACTATCACGGGTTTTGCAGTCCAGTTCAGATTCTCTGTAAGAACAAGACTAAAGGTTTCGATGGGATCCCAAAAGTTCAATATCTGACCCGGACAACCGGGTCTTGTCTTAGCCAGATCCAGTCTTCGCCAGACTCCTTGAACATTTTTACTACTAAAATTCAGAAACAGATTAAGGCCAAATAGCTAAGCACCTGAGAAAACTAAGTTCAGATATGGATTCGGCATGTGTGTCTACACCTATAAGTCATATCTGTTTTGACGAAAACAGGCAAACGGCAAACTTCCCGGTTTTGGCCGAACTCCGGAACTACTTGTCTGGCGGTAAAGAAAGCTCAAAAACGAACTTAGGGTGTCTTCTTTCCCCAATAGTGAGCATCTAATCAACTTAAATCTTTTTTTAACTTATAACAAATTTTCCGACTCCAGCCGGATTCCGGTCGAACTATATGTCCGGGTAAAAAATGATTGTCACACACGGATTCAGCATCTCTTCTTACCCCTAAATCGGATATCTAATCAACTACAAAAAAAAACTTTAACTTTTGACAATTTTCCGGTTTTGGCCGGATTCCCGGCGAACTACATGTCCGGGTAGAACATTTTTTTCACATAAGTGTTCAGCATGTCTTCTTGCCCTAAATCGAACATCTAATCAACTCCAAACAAAACTTTTAATTTTAACAAGCTTTCCGGTTTGGGCGGGAATGCGGGCGAACTACTTGTCCGACATCTACTCAACTTGAAATAAAATTTTTACTTTTAACAAACTTTCCGGTTTCGGGATTCGTTTTGGGATCCCAAAAAGTAGATGGGCTCCAATGCATGAAGTCTCGCAATGTCTGTCCACCGTCAAAGCACACTCCTCATTACGCGCTATCTTCACCAGCAGTAGTTGCGTTTTTGGGATCCCAAAACGTAAGTGGAGGGATACCTATGACATCGCAAAAGTTGTCCGTCCGTCTTTAAGCACAATAACTCTCGAAGGGAAAGAGATATTTTGATGAAACTTGGTGTGAGGATTTGCTGGGTCGTTGGACAAGGCAAGTTCGTAGATGGGCTTTGTAGCCTTACATTTAGGGGTAGGGGAAGGGGTTCAAATTAAGGGGCAAACAAAACATTTTGAAACAGCTAATGTAATAGTCGATTATGGGGCAAGAAGACATGCTAAACACGATGGTGAAATCCATTTTGTCATCGAAAATTAGATCGCCCGGAACCCCAAAACCGGAAAGTTTGTTAGAAGGAAAAGTTTTATTTGAAGTTGATTAGATGTTTCATTGAGGGGTAAGAAGACATACTGAAGACGATGGCGAAAACCATTTTCTCGACGGACAAGTAGTTCGACCAGAATCCGGCCAAAACCTAAAAGTTTGTTAAATTAAAACTTTTATTTGCAGTTGATTAGATGTTCGATTTAGGGCAAGAAGACATGCTGAACACCTGTGTGGAACATTTTTCTACCCGGACATGTAGTTCGCCCGGAATCCGGCCAAAACCGGAAAAGTGTTAAAAGTTAGTTAGTTAAAGAGTTTTATTTGTAGTTGATTAGATATCCAATTTAGGGGTAAGAAGAGATACTGAATCCGTGTGTGACATCATTTTTTACCCGGACATACAATTCGACCGGAATCCGGCTGGAGTCGTAAAGTTTGTTAGAAGTTAAATTTTTATTTGAAGTTGATTAGATGCTCATTATTGGGGATAGAAGACACCCTGAGTTTGTTTTTGAGCTTTCTTTTTCGCCAGACAAATAGTTCCGGAGTTCGGCGGAAACCGGGAAATTTGGGGAGGTTTTCGTCAAAACAGATATGACTTATAAGAGTAAACACACATGCTGAATCCATATCCGAACTTGGTTTTCTCAGGTGATTGGCTATTTGGCCTTAATCTGTTTCTGAATTTTAATAGTAAAAATGTTAAAGGAGTCTGGCGAAGACTGGATCTGGCGAAGACAAGACCTAGTTGTCTGAATCAGATAGTGAATTTTTGGGATCCCATCGAAACCTATGGTCTTGTTGATGTTTGATCTCGTACAAATTGCGGTTTTTGCTCGCTTTGACAAAAACACTAGTTGCGTTTTGATTTCAGTTCTCCTTGCGATTCTCCTCTCAGCTCTCCTATTTCGTGTTTTATTACTACTGACAAGGATCCAGTTTTCCTTTTTTGCGTTTTTGTCAAAATCCAGAACGGGGAAAGCTTCGCGATTCTGCAGAATCGAGAAGTTACTTCGAGAGTCAATTCTTGATTGTCCTCCGTTCTCCTTCCTGATTGGCCAACGAAGGGTGGGTGTTCAACCCGTATAATCAGGTTTTAGCGGGTGACAAAATTAGTGTTTTATCGAAAGAAAAATCGAGAAGCGAGAAGAGCAAAAGCGGTAATTCGGACCATAACTAAGAAGCGAGGATTGAGAACTGAGAATTCTGATAAAAAACGCAACTACTATTTAGCCAGCCCGTTAGCTGTAGGCTACCTGCTTATTTGGGTTGAAGATCCGCCCTTTGTTGACCAATCAGGAGGAGAACGAAAATTGACTACCGAAGCCACTTCTCGATTCTGCAGAACCGCGAAGCATTCCCCGTCCCCGATTTTGACAAACACGCCAGAAAAGGAGAGTTGGCTTCATCTCAATAGTCAGAAAACGCAAAAAAGGAGAATTGAGATCATGTATTAGTTGCGTTTTAACAGTCAGCACGCAACTCCATCTGCATTTTTTCGACTTTGAAGTTATCGTGATATCTGATGCCGCGGTTGCTTTACAAAACGACACATTGCCAAATTTGCTTTTTTTCTTCTTTTCCATAAGAAATACTTATATTAACTCACATAACATGTTCCAAACTAAACACCTAAGGTGTCGATGGGATCCCAAAAATCTAATATTTGATTCAGACAATCGGGTCTTGTCTTCGCCAGAGGCTAATGATCAGAGAAAACCAAGTTCAGATATACCTTTATAGGCCATATCTATTTTGACGATACTGACCGAGACTTCCTGCTTTACTTCTGCCAAGTTTCCGGTTTCGCCCGAAAGTCCAGCAAAAATAGAAAATTCAGAAACAAATCCAGCGTATCCCCTTATCCCTATAAAGAACATCTAATCAACTTTGAATAAAAGTTTGACTTGAAAAAAATTCCGGTTACAACCGGATTCCGGACTAATTATATGTCGGGGTAAGAAATGATTGTCATATCAGCCTCACTCAGCCTCTCTTCTAATCGAACTTTTGCTTTTAACAAATTTTCCGGTTTTGTCCGGATTCCGGGCGAACTAGTAGTCCGGCGAGAAAATGGTTTTCACCATCGTGTTGAGCATGTCTGTTACCCCTCAATCGAATATTTAATTTAAGCAACTTTCCGGTTTTCACCGGATTCCGGACGATTTACTTGTTCGCGAGAAAATGGTTTTCACCACGGTGTTCAGAATGTCTTCTTACCTCAAAATCGACCTCTTAATCAACTTTAAATAAATCTTTTACTTTTAACCATTTTTCCGGGTTTTGCCGGATTCCGGACGAACTACTTGTCTGGCGAGAAAACGGTTTTCACTATCGTGCTCAGCATGTCTTCTTACCCCATAATCGACTATCACATTAGCTGTTTAAAAATATTTTGTTTGTCCCTTAATTTGAACCCCCGCCCCTAAATGCAAAGCTACATAGCCCATATACGAAATTGACCTTACCCTTGATCCAATGAATCCTCACACCAAGCTTCATCAAAATATCTCATTCCCTTCGAGAGTTGTCGTGCTCACAGACAGACGGACATTTTTGCGATGTCATAGGTATCCCTCCACTTACGTTTTGGGATCCCAAAAACAACAACATAATTTATCGGGTAATGGTGAATGCTTGTCTCAGTGTATAGATAGTAAAAACGAGACCTGGTATGTTGGTCTAAAATCCGGTAGCCTATATGCGTAAAACTCACCCTTTTCAGAAGCCATTGGTGTGACCATGGTCAATTAAGAACAAATAATCAGATAGAACCTCCGTCTTTGGTCCCATGCAGTGACTATGGATACCTCGAGAAAACTGAGCGGAGCTACAAGTCTTGCTCTAGCTTTGAGTTGGTACCCGTCTACTTCCGTATTTGCCTTTGCTCGCCGCAGAGCAATAAACGCAGAAGGCACGCTGTCCCACTCTGGAGCGCGTCCAGAGAACCCATTGGCTTTGATTTTGCTACGCGGATTCACAGCGATATAACTATTTTGGAGGTATCGAAACCTGATGCGCCGCGTAGCTCCCAATCTCCGCTCGTTTGCATCGGGCAGGGTACGGGGAAATAGACTCCGGATGGTTATTTAACAGAGATAGGGAAACGGAGGTTCTATCTGATTATTCGTTCTTGGTGTCACGTGATCGTGTTTTCTCCCCGCTAACAAACCGTAGAAATAATTCCAAGGACAGCTAACAGATGGAGGTCCCGGAATCCTGGGTCCGGAAAACAGAACGCGCCTACTGCATAACCTCCAGTGATGTCCTGTCCACATGCCTCAGAGGTCTCAGCAGTCAACAAAAGAGCAACCAAAGAAAATCTGTGCTTAAGCAATGATAATGGAATAAAGGAGATAATATGCTACAACCGCTTCCTTTTCTAGCGGGATTTCTCTTCTGTCCGGCAGAGACCTCCAGCGGATGAATAAATGAATGGTTTTGTTACGTGCAGCCTAGTAATTAGGCATTTGCAAAGTATATACAACAAGACCAAAGGTTTCGATGTTGTCCCAAGAGCTTAATATTTGATCCAGACAATTGGGTCTTCTGGATATCCGGTCTTCGAGTCCAGACTTCTTAAACTCCTTAAACATTTATTGGACTTTTTGATCCAGACAGTCTGTGCATTTAGGTGTATAAACGCGTATAAACTGTAGAGACGCATAGAAACTGTTGACCTCCCAGGTTATTTTTGTCCCTTGTGTAAAGATATTGGGGAAATAAAAATGATCTGATTCTGTTTCTGAGATCTGGTTTTCCTAAGACTTCCTGAATATTTTGCTGTTAACCACTAATCAGCCGTATGAACACAAACAAACGATACCGCAGTGGTGGTGTTTGATTGGAAAAAACCCAGCCAAATGGCTCAACTTCAGACAAAACTGTTACTTAAGGCGTATTCTCGCCGTTCCACGAGGACTCCACTTGAGGAGTCCCCGCGTTTTTGTTTGTCCCGGGGACTCACTCCACGTATTCTCGCGAGTCCCCACGGACAGGGAATGCTCCGATTATCATCCCCGTCATCAAAAAGGACTCCCTTTCAGATTCGGAGGGGAATAAATTTTTGCTGGTATTGGTGCAATGTAAAATTAATTAAAAATAATAAGAATAAACAAAACCAAAAATAAAGTGGATCCAGACTAATTTCGTCTACTGCATATTTCTTATTCGAACAAAATCGATTTTGGAAGCATTCCCCGTGTTCTCGCTGTTTCTGTAGGCGGAGTCCGCGTGGAGTGACTCCCTCTATTCTCGCCGTTCCCTTCGATTCCCCGAGGAGTCCTCGGGGAACGGCGAGAATACGCCTTATAGCAAATTTTCTGGTTTTGGCCGGATTCCCAGCGAACTGTTTGTCCGGCGGGAAAATAATTTTCATACACGTATCCAAGTAGTGTTAAGCCCGTAAAAAGGCATAGCTTACTGCAAAAACTTCGCATGCGGCGGTCAATTTTATTATGTCTGAAATATAGCCTACTTGATAGAAACTGCTGCGGGTCGGGCTATTACGGAAGCGAATTCCTCTTATTGCGAATGACGCTCACCTCACAAATACTAGCTTTAACGTTTCTTAAAATTCGTACAGTTCCTCGACGAGGTGCTGTGTCTCTTGGCTATTGTTTATATACGAATCTTGAGACTTACCGAACATCTGCTACGTGTATCTTGAGCTAGTTACCTCCCACACCCAAGCCCTTCAAACCGCCCCTGCGCTCGAAGATACGACTAGGCTTCTTCAATCTTTAACGCTTGCAGGTATCACGAGTTTTATTGTTAAGAAGCTAAGAGCGACCAAGCTTAGTAGTGAGGCTTCATAGCCGGAGGAAATTATTGTTCTTGTTTTCCTTTGTAATATATACTATTGTTGTATTATGTATATGGCCCCTGGGCTTTTAAATACAGTTATTATTATGCGACGAAAAGCTGAAACGACGAAAAGCCAAATTTCCGGTTTCGGTGGAGGGAGTTGGGAAGGGGGGCCGGAAATCTTGTGTCACGCTTAGATTCGAGGGACCGGAATGAATTTGGTGGGAAGAACACGCCCTAGATGCGTAATTGACAGAATCGGATCCGGACCCTGGGGGGGGGGATTCCGGTGATCGGAAATTAAGGTACTTCCGGATATGCAAGGACGATGAAACTTGGCAGGCATTTGAGGAACCGACCAGATCGACTTGGAAATAGTCAGTACCTCGATCCGACCATCGTGGGGGGGGGGGGAGTGGAGGGAGGGGGAATCAGGAATTTCTGGCACATATAACGTTCGAACGGGTGATCCTGTCTGAAATGAAACTTGTAAGTTGGAAAGGACAAGTGTCTCCGATCTCCCTTTTAGGTCAGGATCCGACTGTGGAGGGAGTTGGGTTGGGGGGTGACACTCTTTAGACTAGAGGTATTGGAATGAAACATTGTGGGAAGGTGAAGCAATTCATCTAGCTGAATCACTTGCACAACCGGACTAAATCCGGGCAACGTTTACAGGTTTTTTTTTGCTCAGAAACAGTTCTTCCGACCTAACTCCTTCAGTGCCTTTAGCAGACAGTCAGCGTCGGGTGCTCGCGTACTTGAATTCCTGCCAGAATTTTCGGCACCATTTGATTAAATACCATGATATGAATATGAATATATATTTAATAGCCAATTGGCCGTACAAAATACATGAGTTACAATACACTTTACATCACTCAATACTTATCTTTATTTAACTAATACACTCTTTAAGAATTGGCATATTTTAAGTATCTTAGCTTTATTTTTTGTTTCAAGAATATCGGGGAACTTGATAGTATACCCATTAAGAAAGTGTCTGCTGAGGTCTGAGAGTTGCTCGCATTCAACCAAAAAATGGCCCTCTTCCTCTGTATTAAAGCACAGGGGGCATTCTCGCTTACTATTATTCTATCTTAAAATCCCAATTACTCCGACCACGTACTGGCAGGCAGTTCGCTCGAAGCTGAAACCACAGGCGCAGGCTCTCCGCCGGTAGGTATAGCTTGAAGTAAAATTCCATTCCGAAAATCTGCTTAACTTCTTTGTAGTATTTTAATGTATCTGAATTTTGCGTCCGTTCGTACCAAGCTTGAACCTCTTGTTCTTCTAACACTCTTGTGAATTCACGTATGAAGCTGGTCGGGTCTCCTTCCGGCCCTCTTCCTTCATTCCATATGTAAGAAAGACCTGCATTATCTAAAAGTTTTTTAACTTGGAGCGGCCATGAATTTCGCTTTTTCGTCGATAGTGCTGCCAGGTAAGCTTGCTTAAGCAGTCTCTTCTCTGGTAAAGATATAACTTTTGCCCAGAACCTTATTATTTGGGTTAATCTATGTTTCCTTAGGGAAAAAAGTCCCAGATCCCCTTTTACTGCCTGGCTGTGGGTCGTCTGGTGTAAACCAATGAGTCTCTTGAAATACTGAAGCTGTATTGTCTCTAGTTGGGGGGCAGTTTCAAATCCCCAAAGCTCTGCACCGTAGTGAATTGTTGGCGTCACTTTCGACCTGAAAATTTGTTTATGAATTTTTATGTGCTTAATTCCTGATAGCGTCCCGTTACGAAGTATTGCGCTTGTCACTCCTCTTCCCCTATTTGCCATCTCTTTTACATGGTATTTCCATCCTCCTACTTCTGAAAAAATTATCCCCAGATATTTAAAGCTAGGCTTTGTAGACACTTGCTCATGTCTATAATAAAATTTTGGCGGTTCTGTCTCATTTCTTTCTTTCTTGCCGAATATCACAACTACAGTTTTCTTAACATTTAGCTTTAGCTTCTTTTTCTCCAAATATTCTGATAGGATATCCAGAAGGGTTTGAAGCTCTTGTGGTGACTTTGCTATTAATGCTGCGTCGTCAGCAAATAGCAGTAGTGATATGACTAAGTTTCCGAGTCGCACGGTTGGTGCCCAACGCTTTTCGAAAAACTCCTTCATATCATTTATGAAAATGCAGAATAATCTTGGAGAGAGCGCGCTTCCTTGCTTCACCCCGCTATTCCAATCAAATGGGCGGGAAAATCCCTTGTGAAATATTTTTACTACTGCTTTAGATCCAATATACATTCCAGAAATTAGTCTAACAAAAAATCGAGGTAACCCTATTCTTATCACACTGAAGTTGAGATTTTCTAAACTGGGTGATGAAAGCGACGAAAATACGAGGGAAAATCAGACAGAAAGTCTCAGTTGCACCTTTGCAACTTCTCGCTGACTTGTCATATACTTTCCACCCGCGAAGCGGATTCGCTTTCCAAGTCAATGGCGGAAATTAACTGAGCGCGAGAACAGCCTTGGAAAGCGACGCGAGTTTTAGCAAGGCGGAAGTCGCAAAAACAACCGGCCTATAAACTCGCGGAGCTTTCCAGACCGCCAGAATCGCCCTTAAATTGGGTCCAAGGCTCCGCTGCGATACATAGGCCTCGTGTCGGATGGCGATATGAGCAAGAATAATTCTGTAGCGACTCCGATTACAATTGCTATCACTGGATTTGTAACAAGGAAGTTGATTCTCGTGGTGCGCTTTCTGTCGAATTTGATGTTGAAATATACAGCCTAAGCTTATCTTGTTCCAGTGACTAATGGAAGATTGAGTCACTTAGAGTTTATCGCAGAATTCAGTTGAGACAAAAAGGGACCGTTTTCTCGGTTACTCGGTCAGAACGTCGGGGTTGCACCACGAGGATGTTGAGAGTTTTGCTTTTTGGATTCCTCGTCTCTTCGGTAAGTGCTATTCCGATTTCACTACCCCTTTATGTAACGATCATGGAGCTTTGTAAGGGTCGAAACTTATTTTGTTCATTTATTTTTTTGTATTTAGCAAAACTGAATTGAATTGAACTATACTTGTAAGTGATAAGATAGATAGATGGAAAGTTTGATTTATAATGTGGTTCGTGGTCAAAAAACAAACTTGCAACACTGTAAGCAACTGTGATAATAAAATATTTCATTTGTTTAACAAAGCAATGACCTTGAGAATGTGCAGAAGCGAGCTGTTCGTGTGATATTGGGCCAGGAGCACACGAATTATTAAGAAGGTATAAAGCTCCTTGGTATAAAAATAAAAATAAAATGTAGAATCAAGTAAGCATCGTGTTTGCTACCAGAACCGGCACGACCCGCATATAACATGAGGCATCAAAATAAATGAGAGCCCTGCAAACTATCAGCTACTAACCGGTATAGATCTTCTTTTCGTCAATATTTTGTAAAGCATATTAATGAGTAAGTGACAGTACGTTTTTATAAATTATTGATAGGGTCTTATTTAAATATTATGTTATTTGACTAATAAATTCGTATCGTATCGTAAACACGGCTGAGATCTAACCCTCTAGTTCTCATCACTTACATATCGGAAAATGCTTTACTTAGTTGTGCCCGTATTCATATCGGCCTAATCGGTTTTCATCGAATTCTTTTTCTTCCGGACTTTAGATACCTCTTTGTGCTTGTACCTATATACTTGAAAAGTTTCAAAAATTTCCAAAAAACAAATTTGTTTTAAGTCACATGTAATAGCGGGATTTCTTCAGAAGCGACCTTACAGTCTAGAAGGAACCTTCCTGAGCATCGCTTCATTAGCTACTGAGACGCCCGCTTTTTTTGAAATTCGAATTCTCCGCGTCGGGATGAGCTTGTCAAGCCAGCAGTGCATATTCTGAATGTCTCTACAGCATTGTCCAAATACGCCCCTCATGAAATCCCTCTCAGATTAGTCATTTTTTGGCCGCTAGGTGCCTATTGTAAAGAAAACAATGACAAGTTACTTCTTTTTGTACGTTTATCCAGGTTTGTTTTGCTATTTTCAATTCCTCTTAGGCGTAACAATCAAAGACAGTAAAAGTGGAAAAGACCGGAAACTCCCGTAAGCCCCATGAGTCACAACAATCAGCGCCGTTTAGCGGATGTTCTTTAGTTAAAAAATCGCTCTGTTGACATTTTTTTCCATCACTTTCGCAGAATCATCATCAAAGCACGTTTTGTTTATGATGAGCATTCTTTCTCCATTCAGATTTCCTCTTTAATTGGAATAAAAAACAAGTAGGAAAAGAATAAATCACTTTTTTATGGGAAAAAATGTTTAATTCACGATTTCAAATCAGTTAATGTTGACAGACATTGCCTACTCACGCCCTCTTGCTTTGATTATATTAATCATCTACCGCTGGAAATTGGACAAAGTCCAAACGCTAGGCGGCGTTCCAGTCAATTTTCAGAGACCCGATTTTAGCGAAGTCACAGGTCTTTCCCACTATATTGTCTTTGGTAACAATAGCCTCGTTTTTGTTGCAATAGCGCTGCCGCATCGCTGCTGCAGCACTTCTTTGCTTTTGCATAATATGCGTTTTTGGATTCACTTTCTTCTCGGTTGAAGCGGCAGCGCTGCAGCATCTTGCAGGGAAGCACGGACTTGGTCGGGGAGCAAGTCCGTCATTCTTGAGAAGCGCTGCCGTCTTCCTCGGAGGCGCTGCAGTGCAAAAACGGATGAAGAAGGAATCAGTCCAGAATCGACCAAGAAGTGAACCTGCAGCATGCAACAAAAACGAGGCTCATGTTTAAAACTGTTTAAAATGCCTCTTCCCCTCTTTTTGCTTTACTCAACTTTGTTCTGTCTAGCGTCATGAAGTTTGTCATATCTGGCTTCTGACTTCAGTCCTGAGTGCTGGCTGTCTTTTCCACGGGGCTTATGCGCGACTCCATATGAAGCGAAAGCCTAATCGCTCATTCACCCGTCAGATAACTTATCCCCAGATCTCACGTGTGATTGTTATTGTTCCTCTAGCGCGTCTGGCGGCAATTCGTCATCGGATTTTATAAAGGACGTATAGGTGTAATAAGCTGAATAGAGCTATACACGATGTTTACGTCTTAATACACGCGCCTGTTCAAATAGACGATACCTGTTTGAGCTTGTACCTCTATACTTGAAACATTGCAAACATTTAGTAAAAGATTTCCGAAAAATAAATTTATTTTAAATTTATTATCGATGCAGCGATATTCGCCTTATTACAGCGCGCCTCGAGGAAAAGAGGAATGTGTGATAAGCCTTATACGCCGTAATACACCTTACAACAGTGCTTACTAGGGCCCAAAATAATAAAAAAAAATCCCTTAGCAGCTTCAGAACAATTCAGGGTATTGACGCCCAAAAGCAGCTTCTCTCAGAGCTAAGCTCCTAGCTAAGGGCAAGAATAAATAAGGTAAAATATAATATAAATAAAATAAATGTATAATTCCTATTTGTTCTTGCTAACGGTGCTGACGGACGACCAGAACCTGCTACTGGTGGAATTGGCTAAGTATCTTTCCCTGGAGTTTGTTATGATTCTTAAAGTTTAACAAGCCAACTTATTTTTGGATCGTTTAACTGATTACACTGTAAGATTTGGATTGTGTGAAGGGATTTTTTTTTTTTTCCCGATTTGCTCTAGTATGAAGTTCAGAACATCTATAGTCGTCCTCACATCGCTAACTCCTACTAAATTTGAATTTCAATACACACGCGGTTTTTCAGTGGCCATCAGTCATGAGCTCGTGGAAGGTAGCTCACTGCGTGAACACTTATCTTTCGTCAATCGTTTTCGTAAAGAATGCAACGCAGGTACAAGCGCATAGAGGTACCACAAATCCGACGGGGAATAAAAACCAAGTATTCGTGAATAGCAGAGCAATGAAGTACTGCATTTCCATCGGATCTTCAAGCCTCCTTACGTGAATATTTTATTCCTTATCATTCTATTTTTTTTATTATTTTTTTTTCTCATTATCATTATTATATGAGCTGATGAGACAATGATTATTATTTCTTATTTTAGTGCTCTTTTCTGTTATGTTTTTTTTCTAATTCATTATTAATTAGGAAATGAGTTGTATGTACCCGCCTAATTGCAAGTGCTTTTGTGTACCTTTCTTGGCGCGGGTACTGGCATCATAGTTAAATGTATTTGGGTCGTAAAATAAACTGAACAGAATAAGTGATCGGTTCGGTTAAACTTTAACACGTTTTCAAACTCAAATTCAATCTGTCTACCCATGAAATAGAAGGTGACAGTACCGTAAGCATGGAAGGAAAGCCTCCCTTCATCACCCTAAACCATGGGAATAGTCGCAATTGTGCATGGTACTTGTACCTACCCAGACAGTAGCCTAATGTTAGCGCGCAAGAAATGGGATCGACTAAAAAGAAATGCACGGCACTGCATCGCGGAGGAGAAACGAGTATAAAAAGATTACCAAGTAGTAGAAGTAGACAAATAAGGGAGAGTCCGTAACTCCAGAGCCTAAAAGAAGACACGTTAGAACGCTGTTCCTGCCCTTCACTCTGAAGCCTCAAAGGGCCCTTTTAGTTTTCGTGCCTCTTTTTTGGTACTCGTGCCTATTACACTATGCCGCGCCGTCCCTCTTTTTAGTCGATTAACCCAAAAGATTACGTGCCAACAACAATTAGGCCAGTATGAATTGTGTTGCGAGAGCAACACTTTGGTTTTGTCCTCGTTTTTTTTTTCCTATGCTTGATACTTATTTACTTGATACTTATTTTATTAATAAACACAATTCAACTCTTTTCTATTTACATCTACTGCACTAATGGAAAAACCTATGTTTTTGCTGGCGTGCAGTAGTAAAGGTTAACCATTTTCTAAACACACCAACAAACAACATAATAAGTAACTAATAAAAAAGAAAAAAAAAGAAAAGAACAGACCACAAAAAAAACAGACCAAACTCCTTCACAAAATAAACATATACCTCCCAACAACCCTACTCCCTCCCTACCACCCATCCACCAATTCCTCCCTACCACCCCCAACCAACGTTCGATTCCATGCCGCCGATTTCATTTTATTCCTGGCAACTGGTACGGGTTTAACCTTTGCGGTTTCTACGGAAAGTGTGGACCTTAGGCCGGATTGGTGAATATGACATGACATTTTGGAAAGCTCCGTAGAACTCTTGCCTGGGGCCAAAAAGGATGTTTATGCTTGTCCTCGAGCCTTACGGTGTGCGAAGTGAAGTGGAGTTATATAGCCCATGTCAGAGAGGACTATCTGAAGTTGTGCAGCCAAGCGTTCGTTTCATCAAACCATGTTTCTGCTTTCGAGTTGAAAGCTCCGTTCTAGCAAGCAAGCAGGCAGGCACTAGTTTCAAAATGCAGATGGACTAAAATCTATAAGCGTTAAACATATTCGGCAGTTACCCGGCCCCAGACCCAACATATCTCCTTTGAGTAATAAGAAAATCCATAGAAACAAAACAGTGGCTTTTTCCCACGGATTCGAAAGTGCTGCCATCTATTGTTTCTATCCATTTCTGTTCGCGATTTCAGCTGAGTCCATCATTCGTTTTTTTTTGCACTTGTGATTGCGGCAGAGAAATGGTATCAGATGTACCTCTTATACTTTAAAAATTCTCTCATTGCTAAAGAAACTGGAGCTTGTCCTTAGCTCCTTTCTAAGTGGTGAAGTTGGAAAGTTGGCCTACGGCAAAAAAGTAAACTTTTGTAACGAGGCAAATATAATTTTTTTCGACGGCAATCGATAGCCCTTCATGAGCTAAGCAAAGTTTATCTCATCAATTTTTTGGTACAAAATTCCTTCATGAGGTACACCAGCTTGAAAGTTTCAAGGGGTTGACAACTTCAGTAGTAAGGTACATACTGAAACCAAAAATAGGCCGATACCAATTGTGAGACATGTAGGGGACTTGTTAGAAATAGCCGGCTGCTAGCTCATAATCGTCTTCGGCAATGAGGGGTTTACAGCTTTTGCTAGTTGGTGTACCTGTTATTTGTTTCCGGTGTATTCGATGGTAAGAAAAATTTGGTTCCCTGTTGTAAGAGATGCAAGGGACGTAAGTAAGAATCGGTTCATCGGTAAGAAAGTTTGTATCGATGGTCTATCGCTGTAACTTAGGATTAAGTGTTTACGCAACGGGTACAAACGATAATGTAAAACGATGAGGTAGTTTCGTAATAACTAATAGTGTCATCTGGTATTTTAATCCTGAAAAGTTACGGATAGCTTTATAATACCAACTAGATTATGTAAGATATTGTTCCAAGTTTTCATCCGTCACACTGTCTACGATTGGAAAGTATAAAGTTCTACTGACTGAGTACTCAATTTAGTCCCTTCTTCCGATATTCTTTTATTGTTTTTTTTTACAACGCTGAGGAATAGCCTTTGACGATGTGATTACACTGTAAAAAGTCCCTCCTTTATCGGACTTTAGTAGTTGTGCGTCACCGATTTCGGATCATTATTGCTAATTCGGAGAATTAAAATCCGAATTCGGAGTTTTATAATCCGATGCAAGATGAAAACGCTAGAATGCAAAATACTGCAGTAAACTCTGCAATATTTTGCATTCTAGCGTTTTAATCCTGCAACGGATTAAAACTCTCCAAATTGGGATTTTAACGCTCCGAATCAGGAATAAAAATGTCCGGAATCGGTGAGGCGCAACTGCTAAAGTCCGATAAAGGAGAGTCTTTTTACAGTGTACTGATTGTTTTCTTCTTAGAACATGTTGAGTGTGTTCTTCTTAGAGCATGCCGTTTTAAAAGCTTGGATAAGTTGACAACTTCTGCATTTAACCGACAGCGAAGAAACAAAACCAAAGTGTTGCTCTCGCAACACTTTAGTCCGCAAAGCCGGACAAAGGTCGCCGCAACACTTCACGTTGCCGAGGCAACGTAGGTCTAGATGTTGTTGTTTTTTACACCACTACGTCGTGACCACAATCCTGCTTGTTGCTTGCATCTTCCTCCGTTCCGGTTGTAAAGCGACTGAGGGCAGAGAGATGAGAAGAAATTATTGTTCGCTTCATCTTCTCGACGAACACGTCTCTGACGCATTGTTCAAACAGGTGGAATAAGCTGAATAGCGCTACCCACGACGTTTACGTGTTAATACCCACGCCTGTTCAAATAGGAACCCAAAAGGTTCTTATCAATGCAGCGTTCGGTGTTGTCACGCTGATACAATTTTTAGAGTTTCTAAAGATCAGAAAAAGTGTTCTTAGTACTACGTGAAGTACACGAGTACATTGACGCCCAATATATTGTAGAAAGCTATTAAATCTACGGATGGACAGCATAGGTCCTCAAACTAACAAAAAGCAGTCGTAACAGAACAAAACGGGTCTTTCGAAGAAAAGTTGTTTCTTCAGCTTCCAACAACGTAGAACTGTAGTGCTTCCCCTAGTTCCCGTGATAGCCGCGACGGCGCTGCTCCTTTCCTCGTCCCGCTGGCGGAACAAACCAAGCGATCTGATTGGCCGTGCAAAAGCGAGAACAGATTATTCATCTTCTTACAGCGGCGCTCATAAGGAAAAGAGGAATCTGGTTTATAATAAACCTTATACGCCATGATACACCTTCGAACACTTATTTGAACAACGCATGACCTGGATTTGGAGTTTGTTCTAAGTTCATTTGCTTGGGCGGGGGCGCAAATAAACCAGGGGTTTTAATCAAGGCCGTATTCAGGGGGGGGGGGCTAGGGGGTTGAACCCCCTAGCCCCCCCAGAAATATACGAAAATAACGCTTTTTAAAGGCTTTTCCCTCTGATCTATGTGTTTTTTGTACTTTTTTGTCCGACCAGTAGGCACCCCCCCCCCCCCTCCCGGAATAAATTCCTGGATACGGGCCTGGTTTTAAGTAAATGGGATATTCTTAGGAGCTGGATCACTGGATGAGACGATGGTAGTTAGCATGCGGCTAGGAGCACTGTCAGCAGTTTCACAACAGACAAAACAAGGATGCGCGATTTCAACAGACATTACGCAAAAGACAACACATCTGTTGTTGCAACAAACGATAAAAATACTTTTTTTGGCGTCCTGTCGGCTCTTCCTGGCAATGCTTGTTATGCATAACATTTCATGCATAACGTTTGTCGCGACAACAGATAACATTCCAAGCGTTGTCTGTTGCGTGTTGTCTGTTAAAAACTGCGCATCATTGAGTTGTCTGTTATGAAACTTCTGACAGTGAGGTGACTGAGAGTTTTAAGTTTGTCTTCCTAACGCCAATAGTAGTAAAGTTGAGCTTTTTGATTAAGTGCTGCTTGTCAGAAAAGGAATATTCCATTTCAGGCTTTGGCAGACGGCCAAGACTCTCCCAAGTATGGTGAAGGATATACAGCTTCAATTCAGCGTAACGTCAGTCAAGACAGAGCCAACACTGTCTACGCTGGATGTGCAGTAGACAAGGGATGTTTTGGCTATCCAAATAATTGCTTAGAATCTGTCGACTGCGATCTCCTTGTAACTTATAAAAACAGCTCTAATGCTCAGTTTGAGTTTGAAGTTTACGGAATTGCTGGATCCACGGAAAGTAACTATGTTGCCGTTGGATTTTCGAGTGATACCAAGATGGGTGACGACAGCGTCACAGACTGCTCTTTTGTTGGTGGTAAAGCAAGTATCGCGATGTCTTACAATGAAGGAGAAAACAACTATAGGCTTCCCGATGTAAGTAACACATTCCGACATTTGCTAAACCAACTGAAACCTTAAAGGACCCGTCGTTTTTAATCAGTCAGAATTAATGAAGCGTCATATTTGATGGTGCAAAACGGATGCGTCAGCTGAATTTTATTAGAGCTATATTTCGGCCCTTCTTGGCAACGGTCCTGTCCAGGCTCTAAGCCGCTCAAGTTGGAAAAACAAACATGTGGGAAACACAGTTTCCCACAAGGCTTGAGCCTGAGGAGGCCCCTTGCCAAGAAGGGCCGAAATACAGCTCTAAAAAAAATTCAGCCGACGTATCCGTTTTGCACTATCAAATATGATTCGCAGTCAGCTTGGGCTGAAGGAATATTTATGAAGCGTCATTTTCTTATGACTATAAGCCATACACTTTTCCGCAATTTGAGTTTCACAGTTGTCAATAAAATTGTACCTTACCTTACCTTGCGTTGTTGCTAATGTAACCTACTTCTGTAATTGCATTCATTAATTCTTGAGCCCAGAGACTCAAATTTCGTTTTTTTTTTTTTTTTTATTCAGTCAGAATTAATAAAGCGTCATTTTCTTATGCCACTTTTTTGCATTTTCGGTTCCGCAGTTGTCAATAGAATTGTTTCTTACCTTACCTTGCCTTATTGCCAATGTAACCTATTTCCCTAATTTCATTCATTAATTCTTGAGCACATAGACCCAAATTTCATATGTTCATTATAAGCCCACTAACGATACCTCAGCACATGCCAAGATACCCTATTTTCCATGCGCATTCACCGACTGGCCGACAACATTTGAGGGGGGGGGGTCCCATCGATATGTGCCACATCACGTTCCAGGGTCTTCGTATTTTTTTGTTCTTTTTTGGCGTACCCACCCTGGGCTAGGCTATCTCATTCCGTTCGACTGAAATGGGGGATGGGATTGAGTGTCCTGTAGTATTTTATTATAGACAGATAGCAGCGTGTCCGACGAAGGCGGATAGTTATGCTACACCATCATCCAAAAGATAAGAAATAAATGATTAGACATTTTGGGATGGGCAATAGTATTTTCTACTTCGAGAATGTAGTGTCGGCGTTTGGTAACTATTCCAAACTTATAGGTGTGTTGAAAACATTTTTACGACTCTTTGTGGATTGCTTAATTGCAGTCTTGGAGCAGAGCAGAGTTGAATCTGAAACTAGACGTACGTTGCCCGGGCAACGTGAAGTGTTGCGGCAACCTTTGTCCGGCTTCGCCGGCTAAAGTGTTGCGAGAGCAACACTTTGGTTTTGTTTCTTCGCTGTCGGTTAAATGCTGAAATTGTCAACTTATCGAAGCTTTTAAAACGGTATGTTCTAAAAAGAATAATCACACAATCAAAAGATGTTCTTTGGCGTTGTAAAACCAACAACAAAACAATATCGGAAGAAGGCTATCCGTAACGTTTCAGGATTAAAATACCATAGATGACACTACTAATTATTACAAAACTACCTTATTGTTTTACATTACCGTATCGTTTGTACCCGTTGCGTAAACAGTTAATCCTAGGCTATAGCGATAGACCATCGATACAAACTTTCTTACTGTCATATTTACAGAAATCGAATACAATGTGCACCAATTTTCAAAAATTTCTAGCCCCTCGTGAACCGATTCTTACTTACAAGTCCGTCTCCCGTGATTGACATCAAATTCACCGGAAACAAATAATGGATATACCAGCTATCAAAAGTTGCAAGCCCCTCATCGCTGAAGATGATTATAGCATAAGCTTTTTAAACGGGATGTTCTAAAAAAATTAATCATATGATCAAAAGGTATTCTTCAGCGTTGTAAAAACAACAACAAAATAATATAGGAAGAAGGGACTAAATTAACTTTGCAGTCAGTTGTACTTTATCCTTTTCAATCGTAGACATCGTGACGGATGAAAACTTGGAACAATATCTTTCATAATCTAGTTGGCATTAGAAAGCTATCCGTAATTAAAATACTATAGATGACACTATTAATTATTACGAAACTACCTTGTTTTACATTATGCGTAAACCTACGTAAATCCTAGGTTACAGCGATAGACCATCGATACAAAATTTCTTACCGTCAGATTTATATAAATCGAATACAATGTGCACCCATTTGCAAAAATTCCTAGCCCCTCGTGAACCGATTCCTACTTACAAGTCCCTCTCCCGTGATATACATTAAGTTAACTGGAAACAAATAATGGGTACACCAGCTAGCAAAAGCTGCAAACCCATCATCGCAGAAGATGATTGTAGCATAACAGCCGATTATTACTTACAAGTCCCTTGCATATCTTACCATTGGGAACCAAATTGTTCTTACCATCGAATACACCGGAAACAAATAACAGGTATACCAACTAGCAAAAGCTGCAAACCCCTCATTACCGAAGATGATTATGGGCTAACAGTCGACTGTTGCTTTAAAGTCCCCTACATGTCTCATAACTGGTATCGCCTATTTTTGGTTTCAGTGTACCTTACTACTGAAGTTGTCAACCCCTTTGAAATTTTCAAACTGGTGTACCTCATGAAGGAATTTTTTTACCAAAAAATGGATGACATATACTTTGATCAGCTCATCAATGGCTATCGACTGCCGTCGAAAAAAAATTCTACCTGTCTTAGTTCAAAAGTTGACTTTTTTGCCGTAGGCAAACTTTCTAACGTCACGACTTAGAAAGGAGCAAAGGATAAGCTCTAGTTTCTTTAGCAATGAGAGAACTTTTAAAGTTTAAGAGGCACATCTGATACCGTTACTCTACCGCAAACCCAAGTGCGAAAAAAAAAATTTATAAACTCAGCTGAAATCGTCGCAGACATCGACAGAAACAATAGATGGCAGCACTTTCGGACCCGTGGGAAAAACCCACTTTTTTGTCTCTGTAGATTTTTCTATTTATCACTCAAAGAAGATATGTTGGCTGTGGGGCCGGGTAACTGCCGCATATATTTAACACTTATAGATTTTAGTCCATCTTCAATTTGAAACTGGTGCCTGCCTGCTTGCGTGCTAGAACGGAGCTTTCCACTCGAAAGCAGAAACATGTTTTGATGAAACGAAAGGTTCGCTACACAACTTCAGATAGTCCTCTCTGACATAGGCTATGCAACTCCACTTCACTTCGCAAACCGTAGGCCCTGGCTCGAGGACAAGCAAAAACCATCCTTATTGGCCCCAGGCAAGAGTTCTACGGAGCTTTCCAAAATCTAATGTCATATTCATCAATCCGGCCTAAGGTCCACACTTTCCGTAAAAACCGCAAAGGTTAGACCCTTCCCAGTTACCAGGAATAAAGTGAAATCGGAGTCATAGGAAAAAAAAAAAAAAAAAAAAAAAAAAAACGAGGACAAAACCAAAGTGTTGCTCTCGCAACACAATGAGATCTGGAAGGTTTCAAAACTTTACCGAAAGAAGTCTCTCACCCTATTGGTCTGTTTTTGCACCTAAAAGCAAGGACAAATAAGCACGAGAACCTCCGCCTCCTAATCTCTATAATACGACCAAGCGAAGTCGAATAGGTCCCTGTATCCTGCCCTATGCAAACGACCAGAATGTAAGAGCTACCCGGAACATCACAGTTCGTTACCTCTACAAACCTCAGATGTGACTCGCTGCAGAGTGGGGCCTCCACTCCTGCTACATTTTTTCCTCTGATTGCCCAGCGGCGAAGAATGAGGGGCACACGTGTATTGCTCAGCAAGTACGTCTATCTCTGCTTAGTTTTGTTGGGTATCCATAGTAAGTAAATAAGTAAGTAATTTATTTGTAACCCCCCATTTAGAAAAAGCGGAGTAAATAAAAGAAAACAAATAAAAGACGTAAAGACACAGAAAAAGACACTAATTTTCAATCTTCTGCCATGAAGCAGTGGAGTAGGTCGTGCGTTGTCGCTGCATGGGACCAAAGAGGAGGTTCTATTGCATTATTTGTTTTTGCTATTAGTCAGTACTATCAGGTACTGAAATGATCCGTTTTCGTTGGTAGGGCTCCACTCCTCTAAAAATTTGTTCCAGTGTAATGGCCCTAGTCGGTCGGTATTGGATTAAAATATATAATAAACACAGATTTTGCTATTTTTAGCCAAGCGTTGGAGTCGAGCTTCTGGAAAGTGAACAAGCAGATGGGTACATTTACTGCCGCTTCCTGCTAGATAATGTGATAAATCATAACGGCAACACTGTTGACATAAGTTCGAACAACTACCATGTCATGTTAGCAGCTGGACCTGCCGTAGCAGGTAAAGCGTTCTTAACTACCTTGAGTGTTGTTTTTAAAGTGTTATTCAAACCTGCCTTACCAGGTATAGCAGGTAAGTGTAGCGGTATTGAAACGTTAAAGCACAATGGACACTTCTAATGCTTTACTTTGTATTAAATGCTCCACAAATAAACATTTCCGACTTCCTTTAGAAGGCGCTACGAAAATCGGCCGTTTTCTTGTTATCCCTTGTCTTTACCTCTCTGGCATTTCGGCGATCCAAATCTTAGAAGCTGGGATGTCGTGGCAGGAAATTCAAAAACTCCCAGCAATGCTTGATAGAAGAGGATATATTTGAGACGTCACCGAAGTCAAGCCGCAGATGCAGTTTACCTGATTGTTCTAGTGTTTCATCAGAAGTTCCATGGCTTAAAGTGCCTATTAAAAGTTTTTCTTTGTGGAATAATGTTGTGAAGCTTGATCAGCTTGCTTTATAAAATGTACAAGAATATGCAATAAGCTTATAAAAAATAACATAGCTACAAAAATCATTAAAAAACAAATAACCTATTCAAATCTGAATTAGACAAGCTGATTTATGCATAAAATAAAGATCTACTAAGTATTATAAGAAACATTACTTTTATCTTTGTCCAAGCTAGTAAATTGAAAATGTACTGGCCCAAAAAATTACGATTTGAAATATCACAGAGAGGAAACTGTTGAAAAAGCTGCTGATCTAGGGGGTAAGCATTATTCCTAGGTTGTGACAGAGTGGGATTGGGGTAGTTTGATGTGCCCATTGAACTTTATGGGTATACAAGGGTAGCGCGGAGACGGTGTATGGCGGTTCTTTACCTTCGGTAGTAGAGCTATATACAACACAGGCTGCTTTATAAATGAATATTTATTTTACTTTAAACGGCGTTACTAATTCCACTCCTAGCACTGACGATGAATACTTGAACTCACCAAATACGAATATTGAAGACGAAGATTCAGCACTAAGACTCAAACTCCAAACTGATGACTGACACTCAAAACTAAAACTAAAACTAAAACTCGAACTAACTCCGCGAGTCCCAAATCCCGATTTATATAACTTTCCTCGAACCCGGTTGTGCTCACCTTAATTGTTTATAAACATTTAGCAATCGTTCACTCACGTGAACCCAAGATTGCTTACCTTTATTGTGTAGGAACATTTAGCAATCTTGCACTTACGCGAAACCATAGTCAAAAGCTTAATCGTGGTGACGTATACCGAGGGAGTTGTGACTTGCGGATCATTACGTACAAGAGTTACGATCATCCGTTACAACTCGGCCCACCTTCGGAAAAACAGATCTCCCGATCTGTACTAATTTAAGAACACTTTTTTCTGATGTTTAGAGGCTCGAAAATTTTATCCGCGTGGCAACACCAAACACTGCACTGATAAGAACGTTTTCACTTCTTATTTGATCAAGGGTGTGTATGAAGACCTAAACATCACGTATAGCACAATTCAGCTTATTACACCTATTTCAACAACGCTAAAGCAAAAGCTAAAACCGGACAATGTGTAAGCCAAGCCTTAATTTCGTGACATTATGATATTAGTTTAGTTAATTAAAGCTTTTAAATTATAAGTTTAGTTAATTAAAGCTTTTAAATTATAAAAATTGGGACTTATTGTGTAGGCGAACTTAATTTTTGTGTCATAATCCTAGTTTTTGTTTCCTTCACGATATTTAATGTCGCTGAGTGGAGGAATGGAGTCATATCCACTTCCTATCGTTCAATCGAGTGTAAGGAAGAGAGGAAAAGACAGCTATACGGGAAGAAATAAAGGTAAAAGCCTCAAAGAAAAAATCTGATTCCGGAAAATAAAGGTCGTGCGACAGATGGGCCCGCTTCGATTGACGCAGATCTGCGGGGAAAGCTTGTGTACTCTGATCCTAAGCTTCGTCGTGCATTGTTTTTTGACTTGTTAGATGGGTAGGTCTTTCTTACGACGCGACATCTGTTAGCTTTCGCACGAATTTGACCCAAGGTTCCGCATGCAAGGTCTACAATCCTTAAAGGACCTGTCTTACCTATAGTAATAGCTCAACCTATTTCCATAACGGCTCCATGTATTTCTAAACCCGGAGACCCCAATTTCGTACGGTACATTCTTACAGAGCCACGCTGATTTTCTCGCTTGCCATCTTTTGCTACCTTCGATGTGTATCACGCTGTTGACGGTTGTCTGCGAGAATTTTTTCCATTAGAAAAAACGGTTATGTAAATTGTTTCCCTGTTTTCGCTAAAAGTCAATGGGTCTCGGAAATGACTTAAGACACCCAAAACCGTGGGTTATTTGTTGAAAGCACAGCCTAATTTTAAAGTATTCAAATATTTTAAAATACTGTAAGTTGAAGAGTAAATAGTGCGAGGGATTCTTTAAGACACAGGCCATCTGACAGTGTAACTAAGGCAAGGTAGAATTAATTGTAAAAACGAAAGTTTGACATCTTCGGACCAGAAATAGACCGGAAAGCAGTGAATAAGTTTCCATGGCTCCTCATCAGATTGGAAACGTTTGTGGGGAGGGTTTGAGGTATTTACCGACTGCGTCATTTTTATTAACTATTTAAAAAAAAACGACTGTTTTTATGAAAAATTAATACATAAAGTTTGTCAATGAAAATGTCTATGGTTGACACAATTTGACTTACTTGATCCTATATAGTGTGTGTGTGTGGGGGGGGGGGGGGGGGCTCTTCTTGCATAATATTTTGATTTCTAAAATATCATTTAGTGTGTGTTGCTTTTACTTCCGACATCAGGTAGACTTCTCTGTTCTTATAAATGCCATTGCTCTGACGGATGAAATCGACTGATTGGATAAAATCGGTGACGCGAATCTCAGCAGAGAAAATGCACTTTACCCGCTTAAGCTGGTCACACTTGGCTTATTTCCTGGCTTTTTGGATTGCAAAAGTAAAAAAAAGAAATAGAACAAGATACAACTAATTCCGAATGTTGTCGTTCTAAATTCAGGAGATCAATTAGAGCAAAACAGCATGTATACGCTACAGGAACCCTAATTGATCCCTAATTGCAGTCTGCTCATTATCCTTAAGCTGCCACAAAGCCCATCGAATCTCACGGCCCCTAGGGATTTTCAGTTGTTTGTCGAAAAGGCGGCTTTTTGAGCCCAGTGTTGCCAAACTCTAAAGGCCAATTCACACAATTTCAGATGGATGTAGAACCGCCAATTAGCGTAGTTCACAGTCATCCAGTAATCTACGATACTGGTATCAAGAAGTGCAAAGACAAGGGAATTCTGGAAAATGCCTGGAAAGAAATTAGCCAAAGATTGTGAGACGGTATAGTAGAGACATGTAGGACAGCACAGCAGTATAGCCAGCAGGAAGTTCTTGCCCTTCATTTTTAGGTTGTGCCCAGATGCCAGCTGTACACAGGCTGTTTGGATTTGAGCTGTGCTGTAGCGGAGCAAGCTAATCCTATAGGTTCATACACCTCTCTATTTTTTTCTGTTCATATTTCTGGAAATAAAATTCGGGCGTATTCACTATTCGTCTGACACACCCTGCGATTTCGCGTACACGTCGCGAGGCGTACTTTTGCCTGGCCATTTTCAGACGCCATCTGTGTGAATTCCGCTTAAGGCGGGAAAGATACAACGCGGGAAAGTACAACGCGGACACAAATATTTGTACAAAAAAACAAAACAAAAATGTTTCTTTTTGCAGGATCTATCCAAGAGCACAGGATAGTCACTGCGAGCGCGGCAAAAGTCAACCTGACCGACTTTAGTAGTGTTGTAATCAGCCCCGGCACTAGCTTGGCTTCGATTCACGGCATTATGATGACACTCGCTTGGATGCTGTTTATCTCCATAGCAACATTCTTACCCAAGCACCATAGGCAGTCATGGAGTGAAAAGAAGTTATTTGGCAATGCTGTCTGGTTTACTGTAAGTACTAGGATGCGTTGTTGCCTCCCAATAATTTATGAAATCTATCGTCGTCATTCTAATGTGCGGCATAATTACCACAAATATTGTTCCAACCCTCATTTTTCGAAATTATCCAAGGAAATTTTATATTTGAAGTTTGTAGTATTATTTTAGGGAATAAGAATGAAATAGCTTGTTTTTATTAGTAACTTTAGTCGGTAATTCTTTCCACGAATTTTTTAAAGCTTTAAAGTTCGCTAGGGAGGAAGGGAATTCTGATATTTGACGGTGCAAAACGGAAACGTCAGCTGAATTTTAGTAGAGCTATATTTTGGCCTTTCTTAGCAATGGTCCTCTTCAGGTTCAAGCAGCTAAAGCTGGAAAAAGAACTTGTGGAAAAAAAATAAAGATCCTAGCTCAAACTTTAATATCTGATTCGTGAATTTCTTTGTGAGAATTGCTTGGAGTTAAAGTTGGTGCTGTGATTTCATTTTCTGTGATTTCCATTGGACTGAAGGAATATTTGGGGAACTCATGGGGGGTTCCCTCTTGTTTTGTATAGTTTCAGAAATCCTTATTTTTAGCCGCTAAAAAATAAATTATTTCAAGTCTCTAAGGCCAAATTTTGCTTATTCAGCCTTTTATAATAATAATGTACTTTATTTCCTTGATAGCTTGTATTATACACGCTAGCACTAGATCGTCATTTACGCAAATAACATATGACAATTACATAAGTAGACATTTCATCTACACGTACAACTTGATAATATAATTTGACCTAACTAGAATTAAAATATTCAGTAAAATAGGGTACAAAGGATTTCAGGTAACGGTCTGTCGAGTTTATGGGTTGTCAATCTAGTCTCTGGGAATCAGCGTCCCTCAGTCTCTGTCGCGTATTAGGCCTGCTATTTGCTGTAGTCTCAAAATCAGGAAGAATGGCACGATGAGCATGAGATGCCAAAAACTTGCTCCCGAACGCTATTGTCAGTTGATGCCCCCTTTCAGCAAGGGTTGGCAGGTCCCATGCAGGCCATCCTCATAAGAAAGATAACCCGGACCGAGCATAATCTTAACAGCCCTTTTTATGGCACTTGCCCTTCGGCCAAGTGCCATATAGCGATTGTAATTTCTGTCCGTCAGTCGGTCTGTCGGTCCCGGGTTTTCTAGTTCGGGCACTTACAGATAAGCTAGGACAATGCAACTTGGCAGGCATATCAGGAACTGGACCACATTAATTACAAATTGTCGCTTCCCCGATCCGACCATCTGGAGGGGAGTGGAGGGAGGGGGAATCCGGAAAAATTAGGAAAAATGAGATATTTTTAGCTTACGAACGGGTGATCAGATCTTAATTAAACTTGATATATGGAAGGACCTCGTGTCTGAGACCCTCAATTTTAAATCCAGACCGGATCCGGTGACATTGGGGGGAGTTGGAGGGGGAAACCGGAAATCTTGGAAAACACTTAGAGGGAGGGATCCGGATGAAACTTGGTGGAAAGTACAAGCACAAGTCCTAGATGCGTCACTGATATAACCGGAACGGATCCGCTCACTTTGGGGGAGTTGGGGGGGGGGAGACGTCCGAATTTCTAGTGATCCCGCGAGTCTGGTGCTTCCTCATGTGCTGGGACGATGGAAATTGACAGGCACGTCATGGACCCGAGCAGATTAAATAGGAAATCAGCAACTCCCCGATCCGACCATCCGGGGGGGGGGGGGGTGGAGGGAGGTTGAAGCCAAAATCTGAGGTATTTTTAGTTTGCGAACGGGTGATCGGATCTTTGTTGATATTTAAAAAAGTTGAAAATTTAGAATGACCTCGTGTCTCAGACATCTCACTTTAAATCCGGGCCGGATCCGATGACACTGGGGGGAGTTGGAGGAGGGAACCGGAAATTTTGAGAAACGCTTAGAGTGGAGGGATCGGGATGAAACTTGGTGGGAAGAACAAGCACAAGTCCTAGACACGTCATTGACATAACCGGACCGGATCAGGGCACTGTGGGGGAGTTGGGGTGGGGGTCCGGATTTCTAGTGATCCCGCGAGTTCGGCATACTTCCTGATGTGCTAGGGCGATGAAACTTGGCAGGAATGTCAGGGATCCGAAAAGATTGACTTGAGAACAGCCGTTTCCTCGACCCGAACATCGTGGGGGGAGTGGGTGGATGGGGAGTCCGGAATCTAGTGGCGTGCATAACTTTTGAACGGGTGATCGGATTTGAATGAAAAACCTGTCTGGTGAGCTATCGCCTCGGACGTTCAGTGTCAAGTCCGGGTCGGGTCCGATACCTGTGGGGATGGGGGGGGGGGGGTCAAGAAACTCTAAAACCAGAGGGATTGGGACGGAACTTAATGGATGGAACAAGCATTAGGCCTAGATGAAATTGACGGAGCCAGATGGTTTCAGGGCTCTGTGGGGGGAGTTCGAGGGGGTTTCCTGGAATTCCGGTAGTCGTGAGTTAGAATAGTCCCAGATGTAAAACGACAAAGAAACTTTGCAGGCATACTAGCGACCCGAATTATCTTGACTTAAGAACCTGACACAACATACCCCTGGAAACTTCCGTTCCTAGATCCGAGCATTTTTGGGGAGCAAGAGAAGAGAAATGTGGAAATTGACTTTTATAAATTGCGAACGAGTGCTCTGATTCGAGTGAAACTTAATGGGTGATACGGATCGATGACCTCGGCATACAAAACATGAGTTCGAACTACATGCGACCACGATTAGGGGAATTGGGGGGTGGACTTTTGACATGCACAAAAACCAAACGGATTGACCGAATGAGATGCAAATTCAGTGCCGAGTTTATGCGGCCTAGATTTGTTATTTGGCATCCGGGCCGGATTCGGCCAAGGTAGGGGGGGGGGGGTACTGGAAACTTGCAGATAGGCTATGCTCCAATTTCAGTAAAACTTGATGGACAGGAACAGGGAATTAAGAGATACGATGTTTATGTTTTCAAGTCCTGTTCGACCACAGTAGAAGGAGTTGGATGGAGATTGCCGGAAACTTTGATGCTCGCATAGGGGTTAAACGAGTGCATCAGTTTAAATGAAACATGGAACATAGAGAGAGCACATACCCTAGATGACATATTTTGGGCCCGAACTGGATCCGACAATGTTGGCGGGAGGGGTGGGGGCGATACCGAAACTTTTCAAAAGTGAAACTTGATGGATGGTACAAAAGAAGATGCTTTAGATGATCCATTTTTGAGTCCGAACCAGATTCAGCCGCGGTAGGTGGAGATAGAGGGAGTACCGGAAATCGTGTCGCACGTCTAGGGATCAAACAAATGGATTTATTGGGCTGAAAGTTTGAACAGTCATGTGCATTTGCTACAGATAATCGAGACGATGCCAGAACTGCTCAGAAACGAGTGAAACTAAATATCCTATTTTATTTCCGAACTGCATTTTTGGATGGCGGGTGTATTTTGTGACGTTCTCGTCTACATTCTTGTACAGCCTACTCGCACAAGTGCCATATGAGCTCGTAGCTCTTGTTTGGATGGCTTTTAGTCTATCTGTCTGTGCGTTGGTGGGTCCTGGGTGCCAAGCCGGACAGGCATACTCCAGGCAAGGCCGGATGTACATGCAGTAAGTACTGCGTAAATCTCGCGACGGAATTGCAAAACGTCTGAGAACCATGATGGAATTGAGGAGACGTGCTGCTTTTTTTAGTAATATACTGTACGTGAGAACTCCACTTAAGGTCATCATCAATTAACAAACCGAGGAGTTTAACTGTTATTTTGGACTCGAGACCTATATCCTCAATCTCAGGAAGGTCCCGTTTTAAAAAAGACACTCTGAGTACAACACAAGAGGTGATTCGTCATCCGAAGGAGAAAGTGAACGGAGCTAAATGGTTGAAAGATCGTCAGCAAATTTAAAACGGTGAGAAAAGGTAGTCAAAACTTTGTTAAAAAGAATTAAAGTCTTTGATTCATGTGGTCCGAGAAGGTGGGAGACACCATCATTTTTCGATGGGTCTGATTTTACGAACACACTGTTACCTTTGTTTTCCCCAGAATACTCACGGTAGCCAACATTATCCAGAAATTACTTGAACACAATTCACTCCTGAACGCCAATTCGCCATGGCTAATTAACTATTCATTGATCTCTTTACGCTTGTTAAAAGATTACTAGACCCTTCGAGAAGATCGAGTGGCATGTAAGAGGATTAAAACAACTAAGTATATCACCATGCGGACGTTTAAATATGTCGGAAGAAGAGATCATTGGCCAGTTTGACATTTTTGGGTCTCGAAAGCTGAATACTTTTTAGCTCAGTTTCAGAATCTTCGAGAAATCACTATAACGAATTTAGTATAATCAAATAATTAGTCTACTTGTTCTACATATTTTCTATATGCCTGCTACAATAAAAACGTTTTGTTAGATCACAAGTCAAACTATGATTCCATACTCCCCATGTGGGGTGCTTCCGACCAGCGCCGCTAGATGACCCAGCGGTCGGATCGAGCTGTGGTTTCATTTTGGGTCTTGGATGGGGGCGTTCTGGATGTGGCAAGTGCTAGAATGCTTATGATATAACTCCTTTAAAAAGCACAAAGGACCCAGCTTGGTAGCCTGGGGCGTTCCTCAAAAAATACTCATGAATTCCGAAACGTCCTCGTTAGTCAACTTAACCCATTGCATTCAACCTGTTAAAAAACTAGCTAGTAACCTAACCACAAATTTTTTAGCTCCCATTGCGGTTGATTCACTAATAGCCTGATGATCCAAACTATCAAATTCTTTAATTATGTCACTCAATAAGATCTCAGCAGACGTGTTCTCAACTTCTAGGTGCTTAGGGATATCATCAATTAATTAGACTAGATAATGGGTGGTGCTGCAACCAGGTCCGCGTAAAGATTTTTCATAAACAAAACTCTCGACACAGCTCCATTATTGGATTAGTTTTGCCAATCACTCAACACACAACAAAATCTTCAAGGTCCGCCGACGACTCCTTCGCACATTAGGATGTGAGAGAGTTAATAGCGTTATATTGAAAGACACGGTAGGTCATCAGTTTTATCTTCGTTGGGCTTCTTTTCTTTTGCTTGGTTATCACTTTTTAACCACGGCGCATTCAGTTTTCAAATCAAATCAGCCGCCGTGTCGGAGAGCGGAAAGATAGAGAGCGTGTTCCATCCTACTTACCGTAGTTACTACGCATGACGTCACGAATTCTGGCTATTCGCCGTCAAGGCTGGAACGATTTTTCTATTTTCCAGCGGGATCTCACGCCAGGGGCGAATCCGACCAATCACGTTACAGAGATGCGTAGTTACTACGCTTACTACGGTCCCGAGCATGGTAAGCAAATAGTTACTATTAGTTACTATTTCGAGAAGGTTGGAACGGTCAGCGTAGTAACTTTTCACGAGGATGGAACGGAAATAAAAACTATTGTTAGAAGGGTGGAACATGCTCAGAGTCGACAAGCGCCAACAAGAAAATCACTTATTTCACAGTGGTCCGAAAAATGATATTTCTGACTCATTTCAACGTGAGAAGGTCGTTCCTATTAAGGTTTGCTTTAAACAATAAAGAGGTGACGAAAGAGTTATTAAATAAGACAAGCATTGTATTAATAATATTTTTGTACTTCTTATTTCAGCTTCACAGGATTACATCAGTGCTGGGAGTCCTTCTGGCTTTCATCGGCTTCATCATTATTTTTATCCATGTTGAAGGATGGGTGGATCCTGAGAAACCTTTGGCTAACGCACATGCTGTGATAGGGGTCATCGTAACAGGTACTAGTGTACTGAAACGCAGTATTTTTGGGGCTCTGTCATTAACAAAGGTTAATGATACCAGGGGGCCCATAACTTTCCTGTAATGACTCGCCATTCAGGGGGCTTGTCAATAGGAGATTTCTGATGCGCTTTTGACTGAGCGTCAGATAGTTCGAGAACTACCAACGGGGAAAAAATACCCGACTATCCAGATAGACAAAATTTTTCGCAGGGGTTGTGCTGAACTAGGAATAATTTTTGTAATGGAAGAGTGTCCTGGATATTTTGTCCTAGCTTAGGTACCTGGTGGCATGCTGAATAGTCCCGACTTGTGCCGACAAATTTTGTCTATCAGAGCAAGAACGCCGATTCGAGCCAAGCGGAATTTTTGGAAACTAGGTTAGGCTCGGGCAACATAGCTGCATAGAGGCATAGGAAATGACAAGTCCCCTGAATGGCGAGTCATTACAGGAAATTTATGGGTCCCTGATGATACGTACGAACTCTTAGATGTTTCCATCTGTCTGCCTGTCCATTGCCCTCATATATGCTCGTCCGCCTTCCTGTCTGACCGTCATTCGGATCTTTTCGTCCGTCTGTCTGTCCGTTCGTCTTTCCGTGATCGCGAGAGCTCTGAAAGCTGGCGTACAGTTCGTACCGGAGTTCGTGGAGGTATTAGGTTAGTACAAGAAGGTAGATATACCGATAGAAAGTATTTTTTTGTATAGCGACTATCATGGTTCGGAAAAGCAGAATTGCGATTTTCGTCAGTAGTCTATAAAATAAATATTTTGAGTTATTATGCGTGTGACCGTAAAAGTTAGAAAACACGAAAAACTAGGGGAACGGCTTAGAAATCAAGGGACAGAACTTTGGTTTACAAAACCGAACGCGTTACCAATTAAGTCACCTATATAGGGAAAGCACCTTTGGGGTTTGGTTTGATTGTATCGATCCGGCTGTACTGTAAGACTCCTGCTTTGACTACGCTTGCTTTGCCTTTACGTAAATAATAAAATCGGATAAATTATTTCCGGTTTGTCCCATGCCGGCACATTTTTTAGTCCGTCGGCACAAACTAGCCGTCACCCCCCGCAAAGGTAAAAGGCTAGCACGTTTTTACTAGTTTACTGTCCGTCTCTGCCTGAAAGTGTATCAGTAAAGATAGCAAATTCTGCGGGTTGTTGAGTGTATGGAAATTAAACTCTCAGTCATATCGACCCCTCTTAACAGAGAAATAACTATTGAACGCGGTCAACAAAGGACAACCTGTGGCAATTTCTGCTTTAATTAACACGACCTTACTTTTTGGTTTACTCTCGGATCTTTTCGTGGGCGACATTACTTGTTGGCAGAGTTGTGCAAAACCTGAGTTGCCGTCACTACGTCCACATTTCCGTTCGCCCACATGTTAGTTTGTCCCCACGTCAATTTCCCCACACGTCTGTTCATCCACGTGTCAGTTCTCTCACCGACACTTCACTCACTCCAGAAATCCGTCAGACACTTGGCCTAATAATTGCTGAGTAATAATTGCTTAATGATCAAGTCGAGTTTATCGGAATAATGTGGACGTTCTGACATGTGGACAAACTGTCGGGTTTTTCGAGGGCTATGGACGTTACAAACGTGCGATATGTCGATTCTACTGCCAGTAGATGATTTTCATATTTGTGATTTTCTTCAGCCTTGGCAGTGCTTCAGCCCATTGGGGCAATGCTGCGACCTGACCCTGATCATTCAAAGCGGTGGATCTTCAATATCTGCCACGCCTGTGCAGGCTACGGAGCGTACCTTTTAGCTGGTAAGTCTATTTTTTCATGATGAATGCTCACCTACGAGTGGTAGGATAAGAGCTAATTTAATTATATTTTAATATCTGATGGAAACGACTGGATCCATGTGTGTTGGAGTGTGAATCTCGGACCCTTCTTTGCAAAATTAACCGGATTATTTTACAGGAGAAACCTGAAGGACGGCAGGGTTTGAATCAGAATCCGGAATTTTCCTCAAGGATCTCAATCAGGATTCAAATTCGAATTTGATTACATAAAATCAAAAAAAAAATACAATTGCAACCCTCCGGTTAGCACGTTTGGTTGGCTGCAATTTTCATTGTTGGAGCGGGGCTGGAAACAGGTTTTCAAAGTCTTTCTTCTTGCTGTTGCACTTACCACTCTTGGCAGTGCATTCTATTGTTGTCCATTGCTGATTTTCAACCTTTTCGGGATGGTTATTTTTTTCAAGTGGAAAATACAATTTTTATTACAATTTCCATTCTATATTATTATAGAAATTTAGACATAATGAGTTTCCACCTAGTGCTTTATTTCATTCCACAGAGAAATGGGATCGCCAGGTCCCGTCGGTCAGTGAGACTTACTGTTAGACATACTGTTCATGTATATGAAACCAAAATCACAGATAATATTTGTAACAGAGATGCGACTGGACTAAAAATACTATGCTTGTTTTGATCCAGTCAGGACGGACACAGAGAACAAATATCAGTGTTTGGAACGTCAGAAAAGTTCAGGAATGTAAGAAAATCGTCATCAAATTGAACAAAGTTTTCTTTTCGAATTTTTTTTTTAACAAGGGACCTGACCTGTATGCAGCTCGATAGTAAAGTATGTGTTCCACTTTATGTGTGAATGTGAAAGATTGAGTGATTTAAGGGTCGAAGCATTTGGGGTGGGAATTACTAGGGAGGAGTGGCTATTATAAAAGATTGGAAGTACAAATATGGGGGATATTCGCAAGGTGGCTTGAGTCCTCCGCGTTGGTTTCTCCCATAGAGAGCGATTTTTGTAGTTTGTTGTGTTTTCTTTTTGTTTTCTTGCCATGACCCAATGAATTACTTTGTACAATAAATTCATTTAATGATTCATAGCTACACAACGTCTCACATGTCTCGTCTCAAGTCCTGTCTCCCGATCCCGACAACTGTGAAAGGAGCTGGAAGGGACGATGAACCGTGAAATCTTGTGGCGCACTTAGACTGGAGGGATCGGGAGGGGACTTGATCGAAAAAATAAGTATAATGTAGCGTTTACACGGACAAGAAATCCCGTCGAGTAGAAAAGAATTCCGGTCGACTCGACTAGAATAAGGTTTAGTGGGATGAGAATCCTTTCATGATGAAATGAATTGCGGTCTAGTCGAAAGGAATCTTGACGGCGGCGCTGATAAAAAAGACTAAATAGAAGTCTACCCGATGAAAAATTTGTAGCCTGCGTAGTAGTATGGTAGTAGTACGAAAACGTTGCATGTAATGCTATGTAATAGCATAGAATACTATTATTTAATGTGCCTCAGACTGGCCCAATCTTATGTAGTAGTATCCAGTAGCATCTGGTCTTGCTATAGTAGCGTCCAGTCTTGCTAATAGTAGACTATATTAGTATGCAGTAACACGGTAGCCTTGAAGTAGAAGCATGTAGTAGCATCGTTAGTACTGCATGCAACTTTTTCGTACGACTTCATAGTACTGTTTTGAGATAAATTTTTCATCGGGTAGCTAACTTTTGAGAGTAGCAGTCATCCATACTGATGTCATAAATGCTCTCAAACATATTTGTATTGGCTAGTGAATTTATTTTGTCAGATTTTCTGGTTTGAAGAATCTATTTTTTCCCTCTGCGTTTAAAAATAATCTTGACACAAAGATCGGTTTCTGCTCAAGTTTTCCTGTACTTGTAAACGTTGCTTAAGCCCTTGGTGTATCACTTATAGCAAGCTTATAGAGCTGGACCGGGCCCGGACACTTGGGGGGGGGGGGGGGGGGTCCTGGAGATCCTGTAAATGCACATGACATCGTCGGTGTCAAGCGGAAACCACGTATCTGGTCAAATTTGCGATTTCTACTTTTTGACACAGTTCTACTCGCCGAAAAATTCTGCGTCGAACGGTGCGTATCTCGATTGCCTCCGACGTTTGGGAGATACAACCAAGATGGAAACCACGTATCTCGGATTAACATAGGGGGCTATACTACTAACGAGAAAAAGTTTCCATGTTTTTTTCACCTCCTGAAGAGTTTTGAAAAAGGGAGATACGTGGTTTATGCTTGACACCGACGACATATGACATAACTCTGGAACGAGTGATCCGATTCAGACGGAAACTGATATGTGGGAAGAGGACCCGGACCAGGTCCGGCAACTCATGGGAAGCTGAAGAGGGAAAATGAATCTTGCACAAGAGTAAGGGTACTGGCAGATGGGCTAGGACCATGAAACTTGCCAGACGAATTAGGATTCCTAAAAAATTGACTTCAAATAATCAATTTCCGGATCCAATAATTCAGGGGGGAGTGAAGGGTGGGGATCCGGAATCATATGGCGTATACAATTTTTTGCGAACTTTCTGATCTAGCTGAAATTTGAAAAATGAGAAGAGCACCGTTTAGGTTCCGTTTCAGTTCCAGACTGGATCCGAATGCGGGGATGACTTCGTGGGTATAGAAAGTTTTGAGCACGCTTAGAGTTGAGAAATCGGGAAAGTGTGTTCATAAGAGACCTTACATCTCTTCTTCCTTCAGATGTGTATGATGTGTCTGGATTATCAGTTATATCCGACATATTAACGATAGTTCTACCGGAGCGGAAGAAGTGGATGGTCCTGGGTAGTAGGCGGGCCAGACCTTATCTTTCTAGCGTAAGAGCAGCGAATGGCCGACAAATGGCAGAAAGACAATGTAAAATTATGGTAGCCAGTCAGTGGCCAGATTAATATCTCTTTCCAGGCGTTTATGGCAAATAAGGTGGCAGTAGATTCGTTCAGCTCTCGATTCTGCTGCGCCCAACCGTTTTGACACCAGGTGACCAGAATGATGTTGTTTCGTCATACGGATTACGGAGCTGGAGGTCCCGCCAATCCCAAAAGGGCTTAAAGTGTATCCAAAGGACGTACACGTGTTTATTTATTTTGTTTTGTTTAGTGTCTTCAGTCGTGGCTTTGCTTTTCAATGACCCTGCTATACCTAAAAATTTCTGACCCATCAACAAATAAATATAACAAAAATCCGTGAACTTTTGTTTTGTATTTTGCAGTTCTCAATATGTTCCTCGGTTGTATCTTGGCAGACGGTATTCAGGAATGGGCATGTTGGGTTATCCTAGGATTTGCCGCTGCCTATCTTCTCACTCAGATAGCTCACTTTGTACTGGGGCGTGTCATTCGCAAGTCTTCAGATGAAAGTGATGCTGACCAATCAGGAAAGCGGAATCCGCCTCAGGTAAGTGTCCTTTGCTATCTAGTAAAGGCGATCTCACGGATTCACTTTCTAAATAGCAAAGCGAGAATCCGCCGAGAGCCAGAACTAACGGAAAGTAGTTGCGCCTCTGTTGCCGTTTGCAACTTCTCGCTGTTTTGCCACAAACCACGTCCGGAGTGGGTTCACTTGTCCCTTCCCATGACTGCCAATGAAGCAAGGACGCCTCGGCCGACGGAAGTCAGAAACGCAACATGTGGTAGAATCTGGAAGGCCGTATGTTTCAGCCACGGCACGCGATTTTTGGGGATTTTATTTGATCTTTCAGCTTTTAGAAGAAGTTAGAAGAAGTCATATATTTTCCACCCTCCTTTAAACTTACTCAGTGGCATTTGCGAAAAGTACACACACATGTAATGAGGCTGTTGCATGACGCCCAAATACTTGTTGCTCTCAAGTAACTTGTTTTCTTTTTTGTAGACTGCACGCCTTCAGCTTCTCTTGTACTGCTACGTTGCTGTTGCTATTGGTTTTACTATAGCTGTCATTGTCGGCATTGCGTGATCTGAATATATTCTTTGTGGAAACTGGAAAGCACCTCACAGTCCGCAAGTTCTGAAGACAAAGTGCAATCGATTTTTTATTGTTATTTTCTATCAGACAAGACGTTTTTTAGATTCTTTGTACAGAAATATACAAGTATTCTCACCGATTTGGAAAGCGGAAACGCCAAGAAAACAAACAGGAAAAAAAGTGTAAAAAAAAGGTGAACATCAGGCTGTTTGTTTTAAAACCTTGAATGGATGTTCCACCGGATTTCAGGAAAGCCCGGTAAATTTAGTGACGAACAAAATCACCTACGTTGACGAAAGTGTAGGGGGAGGGGGTGCTCAGCCAAGATAGCCAGTGAATTTTGCATAGGAAGATGTACTGGCCCAAGACTGTAGCCCTGCTTTACGTGATAGAGTTTCTGGCTTCTTATGCTTACGGCGAACTCGGATTCAGATTTATTAACACGAAAAAATAATATACTTGAACAAACTGCATGTCCGCCCATAAAAAAGGCCATGCGGCCTATGGGAACGAACACACAAATAAGGAGCTCATTCAGTAATACTCTTTTTTTTAACAACATAAAAAGAAACATTATTGTTTAAGTACATTTACAAATAAAATCTCTCACCTACTATTACTGACTGACAGGTCATCTTCGCGCGGATCGACTGAAAAGAGGCACAGCACGACACGGCATGGCACAGGAGGTACGAGTAATAAAAAGAGATTAGCACGGGCCCGTATCCAGGAATTTTTTCGGGGGGGGGGGGATTACCTGCAGATTGCCGTGCCGTGCCTCTTTTTAGTCGATCCCATCTTCGCGGCTAGGGGTGTAACGAAACGCTTTAATTAACAGTCGCGGATTCCCAAGTTCGCAAGAATGACGCCATGCATTTATTCGCCAGCTGAGACACCAGTTGAGTCAGCTGGAAGATCTATATAGCGTCAGCGTTTGTTCGGAGTCAGCTGAGACATCAGCTGACATGCGCCGGCAAGTTCAACATTGTAGTGTTGTCATTGTCACTACTGTGTCAGCTGATGTTGGTTTAAAGGTTCAGGATTGCTGAGTTAGAATTTAGGATGTATAGAAGTTAGGAGTTTGAACCATTTAAGAGTCAGTCAGTTTTAAGTTATACCCGTGAATGGAGATCAGTTATTCCACGAATGAAGTTACTGATTTGTCGTGAGACAGTCAGTTCTTGTCGTACCCTAGTTCAGGGGTAGTTTGAGTTGCAGCCCTGCGCAGAGCAATACTACCTTTTGTGCCCTGTGATAGTTCAACTCTATTCCGTTGTATTGCGTCAGTTGATGTTGCAGTTACCGTCAGTCTTAAGTTGGATTATCATTCTTGATGTGCCTTTTATAAATACGAGATCGTTCGTCATGTTATTGGTTTGCCTTGCCTAACCTAGGAGATAGAACCCAGCGCCTCTTCCCACTTCACGCTACCATAATCTCGGGCATAGCCTAAGGGTAAGGAACGAATACCCTCTCACCACCCATGCGCATCGGTATTTTTTTTTTACAGGGGCCGCTTCAGGACGTCAACAATTTACTCAGTTAATAAACACGAGAGCAATGAGTGGGTTGCTACTGCTAAAATTCGCCCCCCCCCCCCCCCGACTCCATGCTCCGGTCCGAATCCGACATCAAGAATTAAGGAGCCTTGTATCGACACTTCTGACCTACGATTGTGTGTCATATGATTTTGATAGACAACTAACTTTAATTAGTAATCCTCTACAAATTAAGGTTATAAACGAATATCAGAAATACAACTTACACTACAACATGAGTACTTATTCAAATTTTGCATACTTATAAAGTTCCCCAAACGAATTAAAGTTTACACTGACCCTACTAAACTTGAACTTAATAGGTTCAGGTTCTTTAACTTAAAGCACTTGCGATCGCTGGGGCCGGCAGGGGTACTAGCTCGTTGTCTCGGCCCCATATTATACAATTATAATACATAGAAAACATTAATGAGTCGTTACTAAGTCGTTACTTCCCCTATTGAACTTGAACATACTGCAAACCCTACGTACAAACTGAATGTTTACCCCTTAAGTAATTAGTTCAAGTTCGGTAGAACCGGAAATTTAGGAACGCATTAACTAACGCGATACGGGTTAAAAAGGATTATAAACAAACCATCAGGTACGGTAAAGTACTCAAATTTTCTTTCCCGCTCATCTGGTCATAAATATCTGTCTTGGAGCGTGTTCCATCCTACTTACCGTAGTTACTACGCATTACGTCACGAATTCTGGCGTTTTGCTATCAAGGCTGGAACTCTGTTTTCCAGCAGAATATCATGCCACGAGCGAATCGACCAGTCACGTTACAGAGATGCATAGTTACAACGCTTACTACGCTCCCGAGCATTGTAAGCAAGGTTGAAACGGTCAGCGTAGTACCTTTTTACGACGTTGGAACGAAAATAGTAACTTACTAATGTTAGGAGGGTGGAACACGCCTTTGGAATCCTGCCGACTAGCTTTGACCTTGTGCTATTTCCGGAAAAATTCCCCAACACTAACGGAGCCCTTATTTCTAAAGCATGTAATTACTTCGTTAATAAATCAGCATGGATCGATCTTCGTTACTTGCAACTGATGGCCTGATGAATTTTCTAAAAGGCCAAAATTTATCACGAAACTTCTCAATACCTCTTAAAAGGTCATTGGTGGTTGGAACGGCGACATGGCTGTAAAGAAAGATGTGTTTGTTGCTGTTGTGGTGTTATTCTTTCGCATTGGGATAGCAAAAGCAAGAGACTCTAATGAAAGCATTGTTGAAGGTAACTTCTGTACTGTCTGGCTGTATTCCGTCCTTAAAGTACAATGGACGGATCAAACTATCGTAGTTGGGTTGCAAGAGCAACACTTTGGTTTTGTCTTTTCTTTTTTTTTCTAGTCGCTCGATTTCACCTTGTTGCTAGAAAGTGGTAAAGGTCTAACCTGTGCGGTTTTTACGGAAAGGGTGGATCTTAAGCCGGATTGATGAATATGACATTACATGTCGTAAAGCACAGTAGAACTCTGGGGACAAAAAGGATGGTTTCTGCTTCTAATTGAGCCAGAGCCTACGGTGGGTGAAGTGGAGTTGTATAGCCTATGTCAGAGAGGACTATCTGAAGTTATGCAGCCAAGCTTTCGTTTCATCAAACCATGTTTCTGGTTTCGAGTGGAAAGCTCCGTTCTAGCAGACAGGCAACAGTTTCAAATTGAGATGGACTAAAATCTATAAGTGCTCAATATATGCGGCAGTTCCCCGGCCCCACAGCCAATATATCTTCTTTGAGTGATAAATAGAAACATTCATAACACATAGATGGCACTTTAAACAAGGGACTTGCACTGTGACCAATAAACCAGAAACATTTTTTTCGAATATAATTTAGAAGTCTAGGACTCCATTGTCCGAGCTACGTAAACATACCAGGACCCACAAAGCGGGGTCTCATGGTGAAAACTAAATAAAACCAAAGATATAATTACAATGGGGACGAGGCTCTTGAGATGGAAACATTTTATAAGTAGTAAACTGAAAGATAAAAATGCTCCTCAGCCGGGATTTGAACCCGGGACCCTCTGCTTACAAGGCAAGCGCTGTACCAACTGAGCTACCGAGGTGGCTGAGTTACCAGAGGGGCCTGGGTTCAAATCCCGGCTGAGGAGCATTTTTGTCTTTCAGTTCACTACTTCTAAGAAAAAAGAAAAATTTACAGAAACAAAAAGTGGCATTTTCCCACGGGTCCGAAAGCGCTGCCATCTATTGTTTCTACCCATTTCTGTTCGTGATTTCTGCTCACTTTATCATTCCATTTGCCACACTTAGGACTAGGACTCTCATTGCTAAAAATCTAAAGAGCTTGTCCTTTGCTCCTTTCTAAGTGGTGATATTAGAAAGTTCGCCTACGGCAAAAAAAGGCAACTTTTGATTATTACAGATAACAAAAAAAATTTCAACGGCAATCGATAGACCATGATGATCTGCCCAAAGTCCATATCATCCGATTTTTGGTACAGAATTGCTTCATGAGATACAACAGTTTGAAAGTTTAAAGGGGTTGACAACTTTAGTAGTACAAGGTACACATTGAAACAAAGAGTTAGCCGATCCCAATTGTGAGACATGGAGGGGACTTCTAATGATCTAATAATAGGCTGGTAGACCATAATCATCTTCGGCTATGAGGGGTTAGTAATTTTGGCTACTTGGTGTAGGCTACCTTCAATTTCTTTCCTGTGCTTTATATGGTGCGAAAAATTTGGCACCACGTTTATCACGGGGAGATAGAATTTAATTAAAAATTAGTTGCTAGAACCTTTGGTGATGAGGGGTTGGCAGCTTTTGCTAGTTGGTATACCTATTTTTTTTGCCAGTGTTTTTCATGGTAAGAATGATTCGGTACCTTGTCTATCACGGGGGGATGGACTTGTAAGTAAGAATCGGTTGCTAGAAGGGCTTCACGAGGGGCTAGAAACTTGAACAAATCAATGCACATTTATTCGATATCTATAAATTTGAGGGTAACAAAGTTGGTCTGTTTGGTCTATCACTGTACCTTAGAATCACTATATATAACCGAGAATTAAAGGACCCCTCGCACTATTTACTCTTCAACTTACAGTATTTTAAAGTATTTGAATACTTAAAGTATTCAATACTTTAAAACTAGACTGTGCTTTCAACAAATAAACCCACGGTTTGGCTGTTTTAATCCTTTTCCAAGATCCGTTGACTTGTAGCGAAAACAGGGAAACAATTTACATAACCGGTTTTTCTGATGGATAAACTTTTCGCAGAAAACCTTCGACAGCGTGGTACACATCGAAGGTAGCAAAACACGGCTAGTGAGAAAATCAGCGTGGTTTTGTTAGAGGGGTTAGAATGTACCGTACGCAATTGGGGTCTCCGGATTTAGAAATATATGGAGTGATTATGGAAGTAGGTTGTATTAGTATTATAGGTAGGACAGGTCCTTTAAGTGTTTACGCTATGAATACAAATCATATTTCGAAACAATGACTTAGTCTACACTGATCTGTAAAGTGGGTATTTTATTTTATTTTGATCCGGAAAAGCTACGGACAGCTTTATGATACCAACTAGGTTATATAAGATAGTGTTTCATGTTTTCTTTAGTCCCAAAGTCAACGATTGAAAAGGATAACTTTCAACTGGCTGCAAAGTCAATTTAGTCCCCACATCCGATCTTATGTTTTTATTGGGATCCCAAAACGTAAGTGGAGGGATACCTATGACATTGCAAAAGTTGTCCGTCCGTCCGTCCGTCCGTCCGTCCGTCCGTCCGTCTGTAAGCACGATAACTCTCGAAGGGAACGAGATATTTTGATGAAACTTGGTGTGAGGGCTCGTTGGGTTGTCGGACCAGTCAAGTTCGTAGATGGGCTTTGTAGCTCTACATTTAGGGGTGGGGGAGGGGATTCAAATTAAGGGACAAACAAAATATTTTGAAACAGCGAATGTGATAGTCAATTATGGGGTAAAAAGACATGCTGAACACGATGGTGAAAACTATTTTGTCATCGGACAAGTAGTTCGCCCGGAATCCGGCCAAAACCGGAAAGTTTGTTGAAAGTAAAAGTTTTATTTGAAGTTGATTAGATGTTTGATTTAGGGGTAGGAAGACATGCTGAAGACGATGGTGAAAACTATTTTGTCATCGGACAAGTAGTTCGCCCGGAATCCGGCCAAAACCGGAAAGTTTGTTGAAAGTAAAAGTTTTATTTGAAGTTGATTAGATGTTCGATTTAGTGGTAGGAAGACATGCTGAAGACGATGGTGAAAATTATTTTCTCGACGGACAAGTATTTCGCCCGGAATCCGGCCCAAACCGGAAAGTTTGTTGAAAGTAAAAGTTTTATTTGAAATTGATTAGATGTTCGATTTAGGGGTCGGAAAACATGCTGAAGACGATGGTGAAAACTATTTTCTCGACGGACAAGTATTTCGCCCGGAATCCGGCCCAAACCGGAAAGTTTGTTGAAAGTAAAAGTTTTATTTGAAGTTGATTAGATGTTCGATTTAGAGGTAGGAAGACATGCTGAAGACGATGGTGAAAACTATTTTCTCGACGGACAAGTATTTCGACCGGAATCCGGCCCAAACCGGAAAGTTTGTCAAAATTAAAAGTTTTATTTGGAGTTGATTAGATGTTCGATTTAGGGCAAGAAGACATGCTGAACACTTATGTGAAAACAATTTTCTACCCAAATATGTAGTTCGTCCGGAATCCGGCCAAAACCGGAAATCTGTTGGAAGTCAAAGTTTTATTTCTAGTTGATTAGATAAGCGATTTAGGGGTAAGAAGAGATGCTGAGTCCCTGTATGACAATCATATTTTACCCGGACATATAGTTCGACCGGAATCCGGCTGGAATCGGAAAATTTGTTATAAGCTAAATTTCTATTTGAAGTTGATTAGATGTTCATTACTGGGGGAAAGAAGATACCCTGATTTTGTCTTTGAGCTTTCTTTTTTCGCCGGACAAGTAGTTCTGGAGTTCGGCCGGAATCGGGAAATTGCCAGAAGTTGCAGGAAGTTTTCGTCAAAACAGATATGACTTACAGGGGTAAACACACATGCTGAATCCAAATCTGAACTTGGTTTTCTCAGGTGATTAGCTATTTGGCCTTAATCTGTTTCTGAAGTTTAATTGTAAAAATGTTCAAGGAGTCAATCAATCAATCAATCAATCTTTATTATTCGATAAACATTCCTTACGGTATTCACAAAAAACCGAATATTTGTTATCTCGTCAAACATAACTATATACAATTGCGCTTTTACAAAGTCAAAAATTAAATAATTACACAAGAACAAGAATTGCAACAAACTAAAACGCTAAAAATTCAATAAATAATATAAAAAAGAGGAAAAGAATTTAAAATTTCGCGTTGAAAAAACTCACAAAGGAGGGGACAAAACTTCTTTCGTACCGCGCATGAATTGCCCGAATGGGTTGGAGCTTAGGAACTGCTTGTGCTGCCATTCTCTGTGGCCTTATGCGGTCGGGAATGTGGGGAGGGGGAAGGATGTGCCGATGGTTGGGGTTTTCCAGTAGTTGTTCACCAAACTTAGTCGAAAGTTGGTGTCTACGGTTTGACAAAGATGTGAGACCGAACTCGTTAAGAAGGGAAATGTACGGGATTTTGGGGGATTTTGATACTATTAGTAAAGACCGGTACTGGATCCTCTCGAGGCGTTCCGACTGCTCCCGTGTTAAACCGAAATGCCATACCGGACAATAGTATTCAAGGGAAGGGCGAATGAACACAAGGTAAATGCGAAGGAGGTGGTGTTTCGGGGTGCCATGGCGGGAGAGCATTTTGAGAGACCTTATGCCCATATTTGCTCTTTTCAGCATAGATTGTACTTGATTATCCCACTTGAGATCTGAAGTTAGATGAACAGCTAAAAGTTTGAGCTCCTCCACTCTGCTGTGATCAGGTAGGTCAGGTTGGAAAGTTGGATTGGACCTGAGAAAAGATACAGTTAGGACGGCTGATTTGTCTTGGTTGACGGTCATTTGGTTGACTGAAGCTTCTTCACTAATGTCATTCATTATGGTGGCTGCACTGCTCCGGATATTTTTGTAACAACGCTCCAAGACCGAAAGATCATCGACGAATAGATAGATAGATAGATAGATATATTTATTGATCCAACTCGTAGCGCCGACATGGCACTAAATACGTCGACCATTACATTTAAATACTTGAATAACTGAGTAAAATACTTGAATATATACAATTATTACATAAAATAAGAAAATAAATCACTTAGAATTCACTTGTTTTTTGTTAATCTCCTCAGTGAAATATGGTACAAAGGAATTTGAATACCGGTTTGTGCGACATTTAACTGGCACAAGGAGATTTTGATGCCGTGTCCGTCCTGTCACCGGTGCTAGATCGGGCAGAATATCTCTGTGTTTTTCACTGGCAAGGATTGATCGGCCAAAACGTAAAATTAAGTTTTCCCGGCGGACATGGAGTGGCTCAAGTCTTAATAGGAGGAGGGAAGCTTCGTAACCATTGTATTTCTGCCCTAGCATAATGCGGCACGCTCTGATTTGCAGTGATTCAATCTCTTCCTTATGTTGTATGCTTCTTTGCACAAAGGGTCCCCAAACTGGGCAGGCATACTCCAGTAGCGGTCGCACGTATGTCACATAAGCTAACTTCAAAGATTCGACACCGAATCCAAATCGCTTCATTGTCGTGATGGACTGGAGTGCAGCGTTCCCTTTCTTCACGAGGTTGCAAACATGGTCACTGAATTTGCAATCTTCGGTGAAAGTGACACCCAACAAAGTATGACTCTTGACCATATTAAATATAGGATCAGGCTCATTGAATTCACTTTTCAGCGGGTTGAATCGAATCACTTTACACTTTTGCGGGTTTAGAGTTAGTTTTGCAAGTTCACACTCACGATAAAAAGAAGGCACTAAGTCGGGTTCAAATTGTGGTAAAGTGACTCCTTGATTGACTAGAAATTTGAGCAAGAACGACAAATCGTCAACGAACTTAGCACGATCGGCGAAGTCAGCAAGGATAAAATTGTCAACGGCTAAGAAAATCAGGCCTGCAAGTCTTGTACCTTGCGGTGCACCGCAGGTAATTGGTATCCAGTCAGAGTTCCTATCATCATCATTGAGGGCAAACACGCATTGCATACGCTCTGACAGAAAGCTGGCTATTGTCTTAAGGATGCGTGCTTTGGCACCCATGCGTCTCAGGTTTAACAATGAAACGAGGTGCTGAATCAGGTCAAAAGCTTTTTGGAAGTCTGTAAGTGCCAAGTCAACGAATGATGATCCCTTTTCCAGCCAAGTCAAAATACTATCGAATAGTCTCACTAGGTAAAACGTTGTGTTCGAGCCTTGCAGACATCCATACTGATAAACGTCAATCTTATCACTAATTTGATCCATGAGTTGCCTTGCAATAAACGCTTCAGCTTCAGTCAAACGCTTAGGACTTTGGCCATACAGGGAGTAATGGAAATCGGCCTCAGGTCGTTACACGTTTTCGGTGACCTAGTTTTTGGGATCACTCTTATGTAAGCCCGTTTCCAAAGCGAGGGGAAGGTACACTGTGTGAGGATCAAGTTAATGATATTGGCCAGAGGCCTCGCTATAAAAGGGGCAAATTCGCGGATTAGTTTGACTGGTAACTCACCGGGGAAAGAGGACGAATGTGGTTTCAGTTTGAGCAATTCGGTGCAGACCTCATGTTCTTCAACAGGTGCTATCGGATCGTCTTCACCACAAGACTGAAGAACATCTTCAAGTTCCTCAGCTGTGACTGATTCATACGTATTGCAGATCTCCCCGAAGAAAGTGTTAACTTCGTCAGCAGTGACTGTTTCACCATCCGACTTCAGTATCTTGAGCTTAGAGTCGCGTGCTTTACCGTTCAGTTTTTTTACTGAATCATGCCATTTCTTGCTGTTAGAGAACTTAATGGGATCGACACGGTCAGCGCCGAACGACCTTCTCGCTTTGCGGATTGTGGAGACTATTCGGTTACGAGTAACTTTTGCATTCACGATGTCACCAGATTTAATTTGCTCCAGCTTTCGGGCGATGAGTCCCTTGATTTCAGCATTTATCCATGGTTTATCATACTCACTCACTTTTATCGTTTTGATTGGGAAGAGTTCTTCGTATTTTGAGTACAGGAGAGAGGTAAGCAACTCAGTTTTCTTATTTACGTCGTCTTCAGTAAGCACTTCTGGAAACCCGTAGTTACTGATCCAAAGTCCGTAATCACAAATTGATTGTTTAGTAATTCGTCTGAGATCAACTTTGACTGGTTTGGGTTTCTTCATCCATTTTATGGCTTTCCAGAGGAGTACAAAGTGATCAGATCGGGCAAGGGGACCGAGTGACAAGGGGTCACTATAATAGTTGTCGGCGTTAGTCAGTATTAGATCCAGTGTTGCTCCCGCCTCGTGAGTTGGAATTTGTACTACTTGTTTGAGTCCCAAACTACTATAATTTCCAACGGTCGTCACAGGAGCCTGCAAGGTCATTGATCATGACCAGGAAAAGTAGAGGTCCGAGGATAGTGCCTTGGGGCACACCACAGTAGACTGGTAGTGGGTCAGAAAAGACATTTCCGTACTTTGTTCTCTGGGACCTGTCAGAAAGGAAAGCTGCGATTAGTCGGACAAGGAAAGGATGGACACTAAAATCATTTAAAAGCTTCCTTAGCAGAGTGGAATGGAAGATGAGGTCAAAAGCTTTTTTAAGATCAATGGCGATAAGGTTGATCCAGTGATCTGGTTCGTCCAGGTGTTTAAGGATTTTGTCAAGTAGACTGACCAGATAATGCGTGGTAGACGTCTTGCGCATGTTTCCATATTGTCTCGGATCAATCTGGGTCAAAATGAAATCCTTGAGCCACGATGAAAGAAAACTCTCGTAAACTTTGCTAAATATGGGTGTTAGTGTTATTGGGCGTACTCCTGAAAAATCTTTTGGAGTATCCTTCTTGGGAATTGGTGTTACAAACCCATTTTTCCAGACCATTGGGTATTCCCCAGATTGTGTAATGGCGTTAAAGAGTGTCGTTAGCGGTCCACTCAAAAATTCTGGGAACGCACGGATAAGGTCAACGGGGATGTCTATTGGGGTAATGCTTGTTCTTTTGAGGTTTTTTAACTTCTTAAGTACTTCTTCTTCAGTTATTTCGGGAAATTCTTTGAAATTCACAGGGTTTGTTGGTATTTCATCTTTTCTGAGGGGAGGTAAAGTTTGCACAATGTCAGCAAGATGGGCGTTGAGCTTGTTTGCTGTGACCAGGGACTCTTCATCAAGACAGAAATCCAGATTGGCCTGTTGTTTGCCCATCATGCGTTTGATATTTTGGTACCACTTTTTTGGATGAGATTTGAAAAGACTATTGACTTCTTTTTCATAGTGCTTTGCAGCAGCTTTACGGGTCAGGTTACGTATTTTATTCTTTAGGCGGTTACCTTCCTCCCTTTTGCCTTCTCTGAAGAGTCGCCTTTTTTCTTTCACAAAGTTTTTTATTTTGTCGGTGATGTAATGCCGGTCAGAAGAAAAACGTTTGGTAGTCCTTTCTGGGAAACAAGAAGTGTACTGTTTTAAAAGGGTTTCCTGGAGTATGTTCGCTTTTTCGTTTGTTGTTTTCGCTTCTGTGAATTCGTCCCATTTTTCAGAGGACAACCATGTTCCAAACGCCAAGAGACCTTCGTCAGTTATTGGTCTGCTTGTGGTTATGATTGTCTCGTACTGGATATTGATTGTACTGGTGGGATATAGTTCTAGGGTAAGATGATAACTACCCCCAAGGGATGCTCCTGATATTGGTTCTTTGTAATATCTATGCATGTTGGTAGAGATCCGGTCGAGGGTGGTACCACCCTTGGTGGTTGCAATTTTTACTATTTGCTTAAGGCCAAGTGATGTATTTACGTTCTCGATTTTTAACTCGTTAGCATCCCCAATCATGAAAATACCACAACTTGGATACTTTCCTTGAACATAGTCTGCGCTAAGCTGAAGCTTTTCCAGGAATAACTTACGACTGGTTAGGTTTTGTCCTGGGGAATAGTAAAAAGCACAAACCGCAATTCCATTATATTCCCTAGGGATTCTCTTGGGGTTAATAAATGTCCACAAAATTTCATCATTGTCATCTAGGACAGGGATGTCAAGACTTGAAGATCGAATCTTTTCGTTTGTGTAGATTGCGAGTCCACCCCCTTTTTTTCCAAGTGGGTGGTCATCGGGTCTAAGTTTGACGTGTTTCTTAAAGCCACCGATTTTGAGCAGCTCTTCGTTTTGACGATGAACTTCTGTTACGACGATGATGGATGGTTTAGTTATTGAGGCTAAACTCTCCAGCTCTGTCAATTTGTCGGTGTTGAGGCTCTCAGCGTTACTATAAAGGAAGCTAGGAAAGGAAAAAGTATTAGAGGGATACTGTTTTACCTTGGTACGGGTTTCCCTCCAGGTCGATGGGCGTGATGTTTGGCCAGCAGGTTGGACTTCTTGTAGTCTTTCAGGTGGTCCGGTGTTGTCCAGGTTTTCAAGGGCTGAAAATCTGTTACTTACCGTAACAGGGAATGCAAAAAATTCTGGAGCATGAGAGGTAACATACTCGGTGCTTGGGGAGCTGGAAAATTTGGCACTGGTAGGTTGGACATGTGGTGGCGGTAGGGCTGAGACGGAGTATGAGTTGGGAAATATGATATGATATGATATTTGATGATATGATATTTATTTGTCTTCAGAGCCCAAAGGCCATAACAAACACACATAAATAACAACATGTAAATACAAAATAAACGGTCACACTACTACACTAAACCCCACTCAAACACTTTTCCCTGTGCCGACTGGCCACTCTGAGGAACCTCGCCAGGTTTCTTATACTAAGAAAATCCCTACTCCGCATAATATTTACCAACCACTTCCTCCCATGAATCCCTCCCTTAAAAATTTCCTCCCTCAGATCCTCAATTTCATCACAACCAGACATAAAATGAATTAGATCCTCATCTCCCTCACCGCACATTGGACAAAAGTAAGGACCAGATTTCTCCCTTACACTTCCCAAATACTTTCTTCTTTCACCAAGTGGCAAGCTATCTGCCCTCATATTTAAGATTAGTTTCATTTCCTCTTTTTTTAGACCCGCTTTAAAATAAATTTCTTCACCCCAAATCTCTTTAGCCTCTGCATACAAACTCAAGGATCCACTATCTCTTATCCTAGCTAACCAAACCTGGATTTCTTGGTCAATTAACCTACTACTAACTTCTTTTGAAACAAATCCTAACTCTCTCCCCGGACCCTCCCCTCTATTCCACATATAACCAAGCCCGCAACTATCTAATATTGAACGAATCTGGAAAGCCCAGGAATCGTGTGTTTCGTCCTTCAACGACTCAAGATACGCATCTTTCAATAGTCTTTCACCCGGCAATATTAATATCTTTTCCCAATACTTAATCATTTTTACTAATCTAATACTCTTCAACGACCTTAAGCCTAGATCCCCCCTAACCACCAATCCATTAATTTTATTACTTAGGCCTAGTGCCCTTTTAAAATAACTTAACTTTAACTGTTCTAACTTTTCCCCCTGACAAAAACCCCATATTTCGGCCGCATAATGGACTGCCGGCAACACTTTCATATTAAAAATATCCTTAAATACCTTTAAATTACAACTCCTTCTTATATCACTTCTAAGTATCATGTTGACACACCTTTTACCTCTAGCTACACTAAATTCTACATGCTTCCCCATTTTCCCCTTTGCGCTAAACTTGCATCCAAGATACACCCATTCCTCCTTCACCTTCAAGTTTCTCCCACCATAATTAAATACCACACTGTCTTTAATTTTTCCTCCTTTCCTGAATACAACCACCACCGTTTTATCCGTATTCAATTCTAATTTTTTAACACTTAAATAATCTTCTAATAAATCAATCAACTTTTGAAGTTTCTCCGGGCTTTCGGCGACCAGGACCAGATCGTCAGCAAACAGAAGGACACATAATTTTACAAGGTTTAGGGTTACCATTGGAGCTCCTCGTCCCTCCAAATACTCTTCAATATCATTCAAAAACAGGGCGAAAAGCTTCGGCGATAGGGTGCACCCCTGTTTAACTCCAATATACGATCTTGCGCTCCTTGAAAATTTTCCCATCACTCTTACCACACAAGCCACCACCTTATACATTTCAACTACAATCAAAACAAATGCTACCGGTAGACCAATCCTTACTAAATACTCTACAAGCAACGCTCGACTAACGTTGTCAAAAGCCCCCTTTAAATCCACAAAGACTACGTATAATTTTCCACCTCTATTTTTCAAATGTTTTTTCACCAACACCTTTAAAACGAAGATCTGATCTAAGGTACTAAACCCCTGCCGAAATCCTGCCTGGATACTACTTAATATATTTTTCTTACCCAACCACTCACTTAACCTCTTATCAATAATCCTGCAATAAATCTTACTAATACTGTTTCCTAGATGAATCCCTCTATAATTACTGTGATTCTCCTTATCCCCCTTCTTGAAAAGAGGAATCATTATAGACGTCTCCCATTGGCTAGGCCATGATGCTTTTTCCACCAAGCAAGAAAAAACAATTGCCAAAATATGTAGCAGGTATGCTTTGCCCCATCTCCATATCGTAGAGGGAACACCGTCAATACCTGGCGCTGATCCTCCCTTCATTCCCTTTAAAGATTGCCAAACTTCATCACTTGTAACACTCTCAATTAATTCCGAATCAATATCATCTAAAGGGAAAAACGTCTGGCTCCTATACAACTTACTCAAATTATCCAACTCTTTTTGCTGATTGCTTAATTTTATATCCTTTGCTTCCAACACATCAGGCCATGACTCAGCAGGTGGTGTTCGGATATCATCTGGCGTATGTATTGACTGTTTTACCAACTTCCAAAATTCCTTACTATCCTTCTTCCTACACTTATCTTCCAATTCTTTCACTCTACCTACCTCTGACGCTATTTTTTTCCTAGCTAACATTCTCTTATATACTCTCCTAACACCACGATATTCTTCTAACTTAACTTTTTCATCTTCTAAATTACAACTACCTTTAACTTTTCTTAAAGCCGCCACCACTTCTTCACGCTTCCTCCTACATTCCTCATCAAAATACTCCTTCCCTTTTTTTCTCTCTGCCTTCTTATGTCTTGGTACTAGATCCGCCACCTGGTGAACAACATTTACTAACTGATCTATCGCTTCCTCCACCTTTCTCTCTCTTACCATATCAATGCATGCATTTAATTTACTTTCTACTTCTGTAGCACCTAGCCTATCTACAAAAATCTTTTCCTCAGCCCCTTCTAACTTAATAGGTCGCTTTACTATCTCCTTTCCTCTATCATAACCACCAATTTCTCTTCGAGCTAACATAGGCCTAGGACTCCTACTCAACTCAATGTCTAGCCTAATGGGTATATGATCCGAACCCGTAACATCTAGCGTCCTAAAGTCTACACACAGGCGCCAAAGAGATATATCATATTGTTGGTGGTTTCGTGGAGGATAATGTGACTGTTCTTGGGGATAGAGAAGAGGGTCGGAGATCCCTCGGTAATCTGGATTTTGATGGGAACGGGGGTTGAAAGCTGTCAGTTCGCACGGGGTTAGTCGGGCCGGAACGAGAGGTGGCCATGCCGATATTGGGTAACATCTGGGGGGAGGGAAAGGGATCGTCGTCTTTGGTAGTACTACTTGGCGATCGGGAGGTTGTATTTGTTCCCTCCTTACTGTGAAGTTTTTTGAAACCGGACAAGAAACAAACGATTTTCGATTAGCAATTGGCAGCTTTGGGGCATGAGAGTAACCGCAATTTTTATCTTTGCACGTCAGGTTTTTACAAAGGTCAACATGGTCTAAAACACAAAACTCCAACAAACAAGATTTTGCAATGAAGCCTGGACAAATATGTAGGAAGTGACAACTCTTGAACCGACACGAACCATACTGAGAAAAATTTCGGCAGATCGTGTTAAACTTTCTTTTGGCACTAGCGTCACTATTCTTTTCTCTCAGAGTATCAGAGGTGTTGCTGTCATCAGGATTAGTCACTTTGCCGATTTTTTCTTCGTTAACACTACCTGTAATTTCACCTTGAAGGTGGGAAATACGTTGGTCCTTCTCTGCAAGGAGGCTAGTAAGCTTCTTCACTTGTTTTCTCAGGTCGTTGCATTCAAAACAAATTGAAGTCACAAGGGATTCACATGGATCTGTTTGGCAAGTCTTTTCGAGCGTTTTCACTTCCTCGGTTTGACAATACGCTGCATGCCCGGTAAGACGCTGTACAGTTTGGCATAGTTCAATCTGATCCGTCTGGCTGGTCACTTCAACCATAGTCACAGTTTCGGTTTGAACTGAAGTTTCGGAAGTTATTAATAACTGTGGGAGCGGGTTTGTAAGCGTATTGTCTTGGGAAACCGAAGTGTCCGGGAAGAAGCGCCGCAGTGGTGAGGGACGCGGTGGTTGGCTTACCGTTTCATTAACCAAGTTGTCAGTAAGAGGTCGCCTTCGGGCCGGGGTTTGGTTTTTCACTGACCTGGTCAACTCGGTTTCGTCGGTACAGTCGTCAAGGGAAAGACAGGAGCTGCATCGCCAGGTAGGGTCTTCAAGCCACTCCGATTTGGAAAAACCAGCACAAGCTGGGTGTATCCAAGTTCGACACTGGTGGCACTGGAACGAGCTTGCCTGGTCGCATTTTCTGTGACAGTCAAAGCAACGAACCGCAGGATTAGTCACAGGTAGAACGTGTTCTTTTGTGCTGGCGCTCTTACAGTCGGCGCATAACCAGTCGGTGTTTTTAACTCGCTCAGCGTTCGTCACTTTTGTACAAGCAGGATGAAACCACGCTGGACACCTTGTACATTGGTAGCTTCCTGCCCCACAATTCTTTTTGCAAATCCCGCAAGTTACACGATCCGTTCGCGTCATCTAGCGTCAAGATTGTACGCTTTTGTCGTAAGTCTATCGCGGCTAGATGGCAGTGCAGAGAAGTTGGTAGTCTCTGATTGGGCCGCGAGGAAATGCAGCGCGGATCTTGTTGCTACGGTAATTCAGCATAAATAATTCAGCTCACTTTTTCCGATTTGCAGCAGTAAAATTTTCGCTGAGAATTGAGACTGGTACGGAAGGGATAAGCGGTAATTGCTGAGTAGGCCAATCCAAAATACGGGGTGATAACAGTGCGATTTTTTGTTTTGTATCGACGGAAAACTGCGATCTTCAACCTGTAACAGCTGGCCAAGCCATCACAGGCACTGGTACTTGCTATAGGAAAGTTCTAACACTGTCCCCGCGTTCACTCCGAGAGCCACTTACAACCGCAAACAATAGCACGGCTGTTCTATTTATTTTGTCGAACAGCAAAAGTCACTCCGCAATTACCAGACCGCTGTATGACGTCACTTGTTGGATGAAAATAAAAAGGGTTAACACAGGTAGATGCGATCGGTTCGGACTCTCAGAGAGAACTGAGATCCAGATCCAGCGAAGACTGGATCTGGCTAAGACAAGACCCAGTTGTCTGGACCAGATATTGAATTTTTAGGATCCCATCGAAACCTTTGGTCTTGTTTAAACTGGTATAAATAGTTATAGCAACAACGACAAAGCTTTGCAATATTTACTAAAGTGGCATCTATGACAATATGTCCTGAAAAGTTACGGACAGCTTTGTAATACTAAATGGGTCTATAAGATAATGTCCCAAGTTTCGACCAGTCCCGATGTCTACGGTTGAAATCTTCAACTGTCTGCAAAGTAATCAGTCATCAGTTCACAAAAAAACTCTTTTGGAACAAACCATCTTCAAAACCTAGAGGGGTTCACAATTTCAGCGAAGAAACAAAAACAAAGTGTTGTTCTCTCAACACTTTAGTTGGCGATGCCGAACAAGGTTACTGTAACACTTCACAGTGCTCGAGCAACGTAGGTCTAGTGTCTTGTTGATTTCAGCCGTTCAATTCAAATTTACTAGCCTGGACAAACGGAGTTTCTTTTTATTATCCATTCGTTGTTTTTATACACTCCACATTATATGTATTCGTGACACATTTTTTTCAATATCTCTTTCCAGACGGAAGACAGGAAAGGACATCCCGCCAGCTCGTGTCACCGCCATCTCCTTTGTATGAAGGGTGTGGGAAAACCAAAGGGTGCTTTGGCTCCCCTCCTGGCTGCTTCGAAAATTTCTCCTGCCAGCTCGCTGCGAGCTACAGGAAGTTCAACGAGAACGTCTATGACTTCGAGCTTTTTGGTCAACCCCCCTCTACCCTCCCCATTCTGGAAAAGCAAGGGGTCTATATCGCGATGGGGTTTTCAGTCGACGGACGCATGTCTGGAAGTGTTAGTACGGAGTGCATCGCAATTGGTAGTCGCGTCACAGTGACGTCATCCTATAATGAAGGATATAAGAATACGAGAGTTCTAAATGTTAGTATTTCTTATTTTAGCTACACTACCTGCGTTCTTAATTCCCAGAGTGCACTCATTCAGTGGTCTACGATTTCCAACAGAACTAAGTCGAGAAACAGTCTAAGAGTTCCTTTGCGAAAATTCGAACTCAAAATTCGCGTCACTATCTGATTATTTCAATTTTTGCCTAAAAAGTAATGTCAAGAGTCGTCGAACGGCCAGCACGCAAAACTCGTAAGCGACGGGTCGCGGGTTCGAGTCTCGGTGACCCCCACCCTTTGGTTAGCTGGTGAAATATGACCAAGTCCAGAGTATGAGCCGAGTTCGTTGACTGAAATTTCTCAAAGAACAACGCTACTACAGCGGACGAAAGTTTACCCAGCTTCAAATGGGCACCTAGAGAAATCTGGGGTGTGAATGGAAGGGTGAACGAAAACACCGATCTCCCACCACCCATTGCACTTCTTGGCTGAGGTCAGAGGACCGCTATGTGCACTGTAAAAAGTTTTTCCGTATAAAGATTAAACTTAACTGCAGTATTTGCTACTCGGACTATCCTTATCTCGATGTATATAAGATTAAGACCAAATAGAGATAAGAGGAATCCGAGAAGCAAATACTGCAGTTAACTTTAATCTTAACACGGATAAACTTTTTACAGTGTGGTCCCATATAGGCTGTATGCTGATACCTTCTTGATAGGATACAGAAGAGAATTTTCGCGCTTGTTTCAAATGCGCCCCGATAATTGGAATATTCCCACCCACATCGGACCGAAACATGCATGCGGTGCGTCCGAGTTTCAAAGCAAAGGAAGGAATTCGCGTTCGACTTCGAAATTCAGACTGTGTGCACGTCTCAAGACATTTTCTATATTGTCATAACCGGTTACCGAACAAACCATTACCTCGCCAGTACAGACTAACTAGAACCTGGTCGGAAGGTAGGTTCTAGTAGTCTCTGGGAGAATGTGATAGCCAAAAACTGTTTATAGAAGAAACACCAGAAACTAGTGAGTAAAAACCCAAGATAGATAGATAGATAGATAGATAGATAGATATTTTTACTGATCAAACTCGTGCACCGATATCGCACTAAATACGTTGACCATTACATTTAATGTGTTACAATACTTGAATATATACAATTATTACATAGACAAAATAAATCACTTGGAATTCGCTCACTTTTTGTTAATTTTCTCAATAAAATATGGCACAAATGAGTTCGAATACCGGTTAGTGCGACATCTAAGCGGGACCAGGTGATTTTGGTGCCGCGTACGCCCTGTCGCCGGTGCTAGATCGGGCGGAATATCTCTATGTTTTTCACTGCCAAGGATTAACCACTATAGACGTGCAACGAAAGCACCTACTATTTCCAAATGCTTTCCGTCGGAAACAACAGATCATGTTGCACAGACAACTTAATTTACGTAAGGTAAATCTAGTTATTTTTGCAAAAAAGTTGAAATTGTTAGTCACGGTGAAGAACTAGGTAGGCTACTAGTATAATTTTGATCTTCGTGTAGAAGGTCGTCAGACATATGGCATAAGAAGTGAACTTTCAGCACGATTCTATCTGCGATTGGAGTGGCTTACTAATTATTTCAACATGCATCTAGGTGGCTCTGGTGGTAACGTGTCAATCGCCGATTCACTTTATAAAAATTCATTGTTTTTCTTCTTTTCAGTTGAATCCTAACATCACTCTTCAAAGCTTTACCCTCGACAACGGTACAGTCTACTGCAAATTCTCCCGGAATGCAACTTTCATGGTCAACAAACGAGCTATAAACCTTCGTAAAAATAACTATTATTTGTTGTTGGCACTGGGTCAAGCCGAACCTGGTAAGCTGATTTTTTTTCACCTGAAACATAGCGATCTTTCGACTGAACGTTATGAAAGACACGTCTTTGACCCCCTGAAGAGGCGAAACATGTCCGCAATGAATTTTCGGCTTCAAACCGAATATCATCCAGAAATAAACCATACCTCAGTTAGAATAAAAAAAATACAAAAATACACAAGATTAAAAAAAAGTAGCTTGAAATTCTCGATGTCTTAAATTGATTGCTTCTGAAAAAAAAAAAGATTAAAGGTTGTGGGATCTGAGGGCTTTAAAGGACAACTGAATGAAGGATACCGAGTATCGTCCCTATCTGCATGACTTCCGTTAACATTGCCTGCAGAAAACCCAATCCAAATACGAAATAGTGTTTCCAAGCTATGATTTTTGCGCCATTTTGCATCTGTCCTTATTTCAGCACTGAACAATTTTAGAAATTAACAAATGTCTCCAACCAACCCTTCTTGTGGAATGTTTTTTAACCAGTTAAGCCCAAACGTATATATAAAAGAAATTCCAATACGATCCGGCCAGCGCTGTACAAGATTTGAATGAATTGCGCTTTTTTTCTTGGAGTCTACATGTGCAAACCTCCAGAAACAAGCATCCCTATTTTGAAAACGTCATCAGGAGAAGAACGCTCTCCGTGGCCATGTCTGTAAATGCATTCTCCATGGTGTGTTCAAGTATGGTTTCATTGTTCAGGTGTCCTTTAAAGGCTTTAGAACGAAAACTCGTCATCTTTTTCTTAAAGCAGCCGTTCCCGTCACTAGGTCCATTAATTTTTTGTCTCCACTCCGGTTGTGTATATCAGACGCGAAATTCTCATTTTGACACCAACCTGGAACCGCATCAGTCTTTCCCTGTTACTGTGCACATTCTTAAAATAAAATGTTGTGTCCTGACCAGGAATCGAACGCTCCGAAATTTCTTCATAAAAGCCATACGCTTAAGTTCACACCTTTAATTTATTCGTTTTGGAAATTAAAAACGAAAAGAAAAGTATTACAAGATAATTCGGGCAGTTCGTGTCTCCAATGTTCGACACATGTCATCACAGACTTTCGCAACGACATTTTTAACGAGCCAAGCATATACAGACCTTTTCTGGTCAGCTACGTACAAGTAGTGCAAAAATCGCAGTATCGTTCACAAATATTTGAGAATTGAGATTCCCGCTAAGGAGTCCCACTAATGCTGAAGTCATCAGACAATATACTATGAACTGATTTCTCGAACTAATCATCGGCACACCAAAATAACACTAGAGAATAGTGCCAAGACTCGAAAAAGTTACATACACTCCAATAGCGGATACACTAGCACCAGTAGCCATGCATCACGTCCGTTCTGACACTCAAGTTGCGTTTTTTTGGATGTAGTTTCGGCGTAGTTTCGCTTAAAAGCCGTTTTATTTGTCCATTCCATTTGCTGTAGTTTCGAACTTGAAACTACGGAGCTCAAACTACAAACTACCTCGCCGACGTAGTTTGGTGTAGTTTGACTTTTCGGAAACAAGAACTCAATAAAACGCAAGTAAGACAAAACAAGAGCCAAACTACAAACTTTGACGAAACAAAAGTGAATCCAATAAAACGCAACTTCAGGTAGAGTTCTAGCGACTCATTATTAGTTACAGTGTTGCCAGGTGTAGTGATAAATCACCAAACGTAGTGATTGATTTTCGGGTCAAATTTAGCATTACGTAGTGATTTTCGACTATGCCAGCGCTACATAATTTATTTGTAACTGGAAGGGGCAGGACCACTGTACGAGCGTATGTGATCTTCTGATTGTGAGACATTTATCCGTGATAACAGGGAATCTAAAATGAGCTATAATACATTTTTCAAGATAAATAGCCTAGGTATGATTAATAAAAGTTCTTAATCGTATCGGACCTTTGGACACATCAAATTGTCCAATGGAGCAGCTTTAAACAAAGATAATTAATTTATCGTTTAGAAGAGGAAAGAAGGGAAGTTATCACTTCAAGAGGTATCTTGCTATTGATTTTAACCAGTGGTATCTTGCTGGCTTCTCCGTGCATTCTTGTGAATCAAAGTTTCCCCTTTTTAAAATAAGATGTAAAGCTATAAGTATAGGTCTTGTCGTGTCTCCCTAGTGCCATGTTGCTCCAATTTCCGCTAAAGGATCCCACTAAAGTCAACAGACCGATCGAAAAGCCCTTTCCAATGTTTACTAATATCAAGAACAAAATAATCACAAGAATCTCCGTCTCCCTATCTTTGTAATACAACCCTGCGGGGTCGAATATATTCTCGATCCCCTGGCCGATGCAAACGAGCGGAGGGTAACATACAAAAATACTCATTTTTATAGGCTTTTCTCTCTGATCTATTTAAGATTTGTACTTTTTTGTGCGACCCGTAGGCAAAAAAAAAACCCGAAAGGCAACCCCCCCCCCTCCGAAATAAATTCCTGGATACGGGCCTGAGCTAAGCCAGAGCAAAATTATACTGTGTTCTTCAAAACTGTGCTAACTGAAATTTTTGTGAAAACTGAGTTAACTATACCATTGGAAAGAACATTGCTTATTTGGTATTCTGTTAAATTGTGCTAAGTGTTAGATGACGGACATGAGCATGATCTAACAGGTAGATTAGTTTTAACTTTCTGAGTTCCTACTTTCTTCACGCAGAGGGCATACACAAAACTGGGCACAAAGTTATGAAAATGTAGTTAGCACAGTTTTGAAGAACACGGTACAATTACACTAGGGTGTAGTGTCAAGACCTCTGCTTTCCTTGCTTCGCAGACTAGCCATACTCATAGCGGCGTCCACTACGCTTGCGGCGTTTAAAGTGAGACAAACCTGCGGATTTAGAAATTTCTAGTAAAGCTAAGATACGAGGAAACAGGGGAGGCCATATCTTTTTTTTGCTGTGTTTAGATTCTGAAGTTATTCGAGCCAACGCTGGTGCACAACTGATTAAGTTTCAGTAGGGACGTTCACTATCGCTAATGGTGCTAGTGTCGCTGATATTCGACTGAGTGTCAGTTCCTTCAAGTCCTGGCGCTACTCCCTAGTGTTATTTTGCTCTGAGCTAAGCGGAACATCACAATACCAACACTTACATCGCAGTAGAGCTCCGGAGCATAATTTTCTACGAACGCCGTCCGAGTCGTCTTCAAGAACGCCGTTCGAGTCGTCCTTAACAGCCATTGGGTGTCTAGCATCATGACGTCGCGTGTGACGCTTTCCAGAGTGGGTCCTCCGCGCCTGCTACATTTTATCTTCTGGTATGCGCAGCGGCGAAGAAGGAAGTAGACGGGAATCACCTCAAAGCTCAGCAAGTGTCTCTAGCTCCGCTCAGGTTTGTTGGGATATCCGTCGTCGCTGCATGGGACAAAAGACGGAGGCTCTATTAGATTCTTTGTTCTTGCCAACATATTCTTTTGTGTAGGCTATCAATCAGTGACCTATTTGAAGATAAAGGCCAAGTGTAAATCAACTGAAAGATACAATCTGTCCTCACTTTTTAAAAGCACTGTCTTGTGTTTCCAGGTCAAATCGTTAAACACCGATCTAAGCTCAGCACGTCTTCACCCATCGAGTTTGACCCCCAAGTGCCATCATCGTACGAGTACAACGAGCTGGATGAGAATGGTTTAAAAACAGTTCACGCCGTCTTTATGACAGTTGCATGGATCGGCTTTGCTTCGGCTGGGATCTTTCTTCCCCGGTACCATCAAGGGTCTTGGCAGGGGAAAACGCTTGGAGGGAGCAAGGTCTGGTTCACGGTGAGTTCTAATATGTCATTTTCAAGAAAACCAGTTGGCACAGACATAGCACCCGCCGACAGTTACGTGGGTCGGGATAGCTTTTAAAGCCCAAATACTTCCGTAAATACGCTTGGATTTGCGCAATGTGCAAACGTACCATTCATTGGATTTCAACTGGCTAATTAGCTTTTGTATGGAAACTTGTTCTGACAACCTTGGCATCAGCCTCCCTGTATACTTCCACACGCGAATCAGTTTGGATGTTTACGGCCGGTAGGAATCAGTTCAAGGCTAACTTCTTTTTTTCCATGATATTTTCAGCTAAACCACGCAGAAGCGTCATTTTGCTGAACCTAAGGGGGGGGGGGGCAGCGGCTTAAAAGTATGGGCATGGGGGTGAATATACTCCTGTCAGATACATCCAGCACGGCTGAAGAATTAAACCATTCACGAACAATAGATAACAAACGCACTGCACCACATCCGGAGAGCTGTACGAATTTAAAGAAACGAGTTTGTGAAAGATCATGCGTAATAGCGGAAATTAGTTGGAGAGGAAAGCCACCACAGCAGCTTCGACTGCTTAGTAACAAAATTGTCAATAATCGCTGCAGGCGAAATTTTTCAAATCTGTCTGTTTTGTAACGAAACTGACTATTTCCCTAAAAAAGTGTATGTTTTAACAGGAACCGAAACCACCAAATTCTCCAACCTTCTAGTTAAGAGAGCGGATTACAAAAAGCGCCGCAGGCGAAAATTTTGCAGTTCTTTATGAGTGTTTTTTTGGATTACAAACCATAAATTAAATACTTTTTCTTACCATTTTACAAATAAACAAGCTGGGATTACGCGGAAAAAGCACTGAGAGTTTGCTGACCCTCTCCCTTTCCTACCCTTTTAGTCTGTGTTCCCTCGGGCCGTGCGCCCGAGGATTTTTATCCAGGGGGGGGGGGGGTGGTGTTAGGGGGTTGACGAAACATACAAAAAGAACGATTTTTATAGGCTTTTCCCTATGATCTATATGTTTTTTGTACTTTTTTATCCGACCACCAGGCACCCCCCTCCCCCCGAAAGGCAAAACCACCCCCGAAATAAATTCCTGGATACGGGCCTGCGTGCCCCCACTTGAATTTGCAAGGGGGCCTACCCAGGAGCAAATCACAAAGTGGTACTGGACGGGTTCGACTAGATTGCCAGTTGGCCTAAAACTAAATAATTTTTAGTCGGGATAGACTAAGATCTAAAAGGGTCCTTTCAGGCTTCAGAGCGAGGGCAGGAAGAATGTTCTAACGTGCCTAGTCTTAGGATCTGGAGTTACGAACTCTCACTTGCTTGTTTACTTCTACTACCTGCCAATCTCTTATTATTACTCGTGCCTCCTTCGTCATGCCGTGCCTCTGACGCCGTGATACAAAACTGATAAGGTTTCTCTACGTGTTCAAATTTCAGACACAGAACTGTCCAAGGCTCAGAAACGCCTTGAAGACAATCGATCCTCAAACAATTATTGCCTTGGATGAAAAAGGATTAAATTATTATGAGTGACCTTGTCCAACTGGTATGGCGCAACCAGATGTCGCAATTCTGATGTGAAACTGAATTTCTGTGGCTATTTTTCTGTTTTTCCTCGGCAGCTCTGGACCCCCTTGGAAAGCAAAGGGGTTAGCTGCCCCCCCCCCCCCCCCCCCCCCCCCCCGAATGATGCGCTTACTGAAAGCATGGCGTTCAGAGAACTCTTTTTCTAGATTCATCGCTGCCTCATGACGCTGGCGTTTATTCTCGTCCTGATCGGATTCATCGTCATATTTGTCGCCGTCGGCGGCTGGGTTCATGATGACGACGAAACAGCCGTTGCCCATGCAGTTCTAGGAGTTATCATAACCGGTAAAGAACTCAACTCGATGACTCAACAGATTCGACGACCGACTAACCGACCGACATATCATTTGCCAGGCAGCTTTCAACTGTCCAAGCCACAGTTCAGACCAAGGGGACATTTTCGCGTTGATGCCATCCATGTTCATTCACGAGCCAGGGGCGTCAACGTAGGGGTGGGGGGGGGGGGGGAGATGGCATCTTCCTCTGTCTCAAACCCATTGTCGTATGGATGGAATCATACAGTGACATTTTCGCGGGGATTGTATCTTCTGTCGAACTCAACAGCCCTTCACGACAAAACGTTCCCCGAATGTATGATTCATACCTTCCGACGTCAAGATGTAATTGCGAGGGCAGACGATTGGCTATTCCGGCCGAATTTTTTCGCACTTCCGAGAATTTTCAGAATAATTTGTGTCTTATTTTTCAGTACTGGCAGTTGTGCAGCTAATGGGAGGGATTTTCCGGCCGGACAAAAACAGCGAGTACCGGATCTTATTCAGTTACGCCCATAAAATAGTGGGCTATGGTTCTTTTGTCCTTGCAAGTAAGTTCTACCCGCTGTTTTCAGGAGGATTTGCGCCACCTAGGAGCAAAGAAAGTAAAAAAAAGTCGTTTCCAAGCCATCCCATGCGGTTTTAGCGCTGCGGAAAACCGCAATAGCTCTCTTGGAAAGCGGATAGCTGCGTTCTTTACTTCCGAAGTATTCACTTGTGGTCTCTTTGCTCATGTAATTCGTTATTTGTTCAACAGCGTCTGATTTTGCCTGCCAAAGGTGATTCACTAGAACCTGGTGGGGAGGCAGGGTTGTGCCCATCAGTACAAACTTTGTTATTCCTGTGATTTGTCAAAGTTTAACCGAAAGGGCTGACATACGGCGGACTAGTTAATTCACTTAAATACGTTTGAAGGCCCGATGAAAATGCGTTATTCGTTACTTCGCTGTTTCCGAATAACCGATTTTTATTCTTGTAACTTATTCTTACGGATTTGTCGTACTCTCCGTCGTTGTACCTCTATGCTCAGAATATTTTACTTTCAGTCCTCAGACGCCCTAATCGTCTCTCAAACGTGATCATAAGCTTCCCTCTACTGGCTATTGAAACCCACGCTTTTGCTGACATTCAAATTAGCCGCGGCTGAATGAATTTTGACTTGTTGTGCAAGCAGCACATATTCTGAACGTTACTACTCGAGCCCGTGATGAAAAAGTAAAAATCTCTTAGAAGGTTCAAAAATTTATTCAGTGTATTGTAATTCAGGATATAAAAATTAGCTGGCTTTTTAGTTGACCTTTAAAGACACTCAAATGCGATGGGTAGATATCTTTTAATTTTTTGTTTATTGTTTTTGTTTTGTTTTGAGCGTGTTTCACCCTTCTAACAAGTAACTATTAGTTACCATTTACGTTTCAACCTCGTGGAAGTTACTGCGCTGACCGTTCCAACCTTGTCAGTAGTACTAATAGTAACTACTTGCTTACCAGGCTCGGGGGCGTAGTAAGCGTAGTAACTTTGAATCTCTGTGATGTGATTGACGGGATTAGCCCGCGGCAGGATATTTTGCTGAAAATAGAAAAATACATTCCAGCCTTGACGCCAAAAAGTCAGAAATTCGTGACGTGATGCGCAGTAACTACGGTAAGTAGGGTGGAACACGCTCCTTATCTTATTTGTTATAAGTATTCGTCCAGCCCAAACTGATAGCGAATCCCGAGATGGCGCTGAAAGGGAAGTAGGTTCTCAATAGCAGGTTTAATGGCGGTCTCTTGGATTCGCTTTTCGGAAAACAAAGCGAATTCACTTCGTAAGTGGAAAGTTATTTCGGCAAGTCAGAGAAGTTGTATAGGTGCAACTGAGGCGCAACGACTTTCCGTTTGTTCTTGCGCTCGGCGGTTTCTTGCTTGGCTTTTCGGAAAGCAAATCCAAGAGATTGCCAGAATCGCCCTCAAGTGCTGGTGGGAACCAGTGGAGCGCGAGAACAGCTCTGGAAAGCGAAGCCACTTTAGCAAAAGTTGCGAAAAGAGCTGGTGCATAAGCTCGCGGAGGTTTCCATACCGCCAGAATCGCCCTTGTTCAAAGCCAAGCTTACTATTCAGGATGTGACGAACGTCTTGATTTTAAAATTCGTAGTCGTGTTGTCGACGCGGGTTCTGCAGTCCGTACGCTATCTGTGATTGGTTCATATGAAGAACAGGTTGAAAAATCGAGAACAGTCGTTCCTCTAGCATACTTACACAGTTTGTGCGAGTAAAGGCGAGCGAATTTCTATTTGTTTTTATTTTAGGTGGGGGTAAGGGGCCAAATTAAAGTGCAATGACGGATTAATTCTTTCTCAGTGATCAACATTTTCTTGGGCTCCCTAATCCGTGATGGCGTTCCACGGTGGTCCGGCTACATCCTATTGATTTTCGTCTTCTTCTTCGTATGGGTTCAGCTTGGTCACATGTTCGTCAGTCGACCCCGTCAGGTAGCAGACAAAGCCGGGCATGTCGAAAAGGCAAGTCCCTCTTCTGTATTGGCCTTCGCCAACAAATCCTCCCTTCCTTTATCTCCAACCTCCAGGCAATAGAGTGTGACACAATGTTCTTTTAAAGCACAAGCCGTAGGAATGATAGTTATTCATTATACTTCAGTATTATTTCCATCCATTCTTGAACCCGAGAACCTACACGTCATAAGTATATCATAGCTCCTCTATTGGCTTTACACTGACTATCACGCTTGCCATGTGTTCCCTTTACGTGACATATCAGGCTCCCAAACATTACCCCATAGAAGCTTCGTCAACCGCTTGTCTCAGTTTTCCAAGGGAACGGACAGGGGAAGAGGCTAGCCGAACAGCCGAAGCCTTCTGTAATAATTTCTATAAGCACAGACAAGTTTGAAAGTAGTCAATATGGTCGCGAATAAAGATAAATGCTCGGTTACGACCTTTTCTTTTCTTAGAAAAACTCGGCCGTCTTTCGAACCTCCTATCGACTCTGGGCTCATCAGGGATACAATAACGCTACTAGGTGTAGTGATCTCTTCAGACCTTTCATGGCATGAAAATACAAAGACGGTTGTAAAGAGAGCTAACAGCGCAATTCAAATGCTAAAAACACTGAAAAAGTTTCGGGTTCCTAAGGACAAGCTAAACCTAATGTTTTGCTCTTTCATCCGACCCTTAGTCGAATATGCTTGTCCAGTTTGGCACTTTGCTCTTACCCAAGACGAAACTGATAAAATAGAGCGAGTTCAGAAGAGATCGCTGCAAATTATCTATGGCGGTTCCCCCCTACCATACTCTTTTTACCTCAAAGAATTTGAAATTGAATCCCTTTCTTCCCGCCGCGAAAAACCATGCCGCAACTTTGGCTCATCCCTTCTCCAGCATCCCATGTACCGTTCATACCTTCCCCCACCATTTGTTCCTGTAAGATCTCGTCCCCCCCGAGAAGTGGCTGAAAAGGTTCCCAAACTGACCCCAATCTACTGGAACACGATGCGCTACAGTAGAAGCTTTGTGCCGAGCTTCGTAAAGCAGTACAATGCTCTTTAGCATTGTTCTGCCTTGTTACTTTTTTTCCTTTTAAATTATCTGTTGACAATTTATTTCATCTTTATTTATCACTACACAAACATCGTATTTGGGCTCTGCCCACGAGAGATATGTTTTGCTTTATTATTAAATAAATAAATTGAAATAGTCAACCGTCTCAAAAGATTTTTGCAGAAAAACTGTGTAGTGCGAGGTGACCTTTAAATGAACTCACGTTCCGCATGATGCCATATATAAAATGTACTATTTTGTTCGGGGAAACCTGTTAACTTCGCTATAAGACTGATCTTACTTCCACGCTCTAAAAGTATATTTTCAGAGCTAAGACAAAGGAAGACGAGACATGGTAAGGTGACCTGAGTAATAAAACGGAAAAGATAATGTACGTTATCCATGTCAACAAGAACAAACTGAAAAATAACAATAACGCTGTTCCGAATTTTTGTTCTTCTGTAGACCGGTGCCACCCATATCATAGTGCGTTTAAGTTATTTGTCTAGTCTGATCTTCTTCTTTCTTCTTCTTTTTTAGTTTATCAAGTACTCCATATGCACTGTAAAAAAAAGTCTTGCAGGACTTGCTAATTCGGATTAGTCTCATCCCAGTACGGAAAAGACTAGTCCCACTAGCAAATACTGCAGTTAACTTAACTTTAATCCTTACTCGGATAAACATTTTACAGGGGGGCACGCCTTGTGTAATTTTTTATATGGGTTAATAAAATTACTGATAGAATAGAAGTTTAAACTCTGATCTTCTAATTTGCAGGTGACTGCCTCCGAGCTGCTGTGGTACGCCTACATCTTCTTCGCCATTTTCTTCACCCTTTTCTTGTCGTCTCTCTATGGCCAAACAACCTTCGGTGTTGGAGTCTTATCCAAACTGCACCAGTTTCAGCCCGTCTGAATGTACTGTCACCACGAATCGCCACTAGTGAAAGTGTGCCTTGTTCACTATCTTCTGAAAAATGAACAGTTTTCACAGTTAATTTTTTTCAAGGTAGGCAAACTGACGGATTGTTCACTATCTTCTGAAAAATGAACAGTATTCACAGTGAATTTTTTTCAAGGTAGGCAAACTGACGGATTGTTCACTATCTTCTGAAAAATGAACAGTTTTCACAGTGAATTTTTGTCAAGGTAGGCAAACTGACGGATTGTTCACTATCTTCTGAAAAATGAACAGTTTTCACAGTGAATTTTTTTCTAGGTAGGCAAACTGACGGATTGTTCACTATCTTCTGAAAAATGAACAGTTTTCACAGTGAATTTTTTTCAAGGTAGGCGAACTGACGGATTGTTCACCATCTTCTGAAAAATTAACAGTTTTCACAGTGAATTTTTTTCAAGGTAGGCCAACTGACGGATGGATGTAGTGACAATTCTAGGATCTTCGGTGGGACTAGGTTGGAATCAGTAACAGAAATGCCATCGCAGTGAATTTCGCGTGTTGGCAAAAACTTTGTCTTGGCTGGGTTAGAGTGAGTTAGGAACGTCCTATATTTTGCGCAAAGACGAACGATTTCACAGTGATCGTGTTCCACCCTACTTACCGTAGTAGCTAGGCATTAAGTCGCGGCTCCTTGGCGTCAAAGCTTGGACGCATTTTTGTACTTTCGGCAGTATATCGCACCACAGTTTAACTCGCTTACTAAGCTCCCGAGGGTGGTAAGCAAATACTTAGTATTTCGAGAAGGTTGGAACGGTCAGCGTAGTAACTTTCCACGAGGTTGGAACGAAAATAGTAACTAATAGTTAGTACTGTGCGGTTTCAGTCAGTGTGGAAGATGACACTATAGGCGTTTTTCTGCGACACAATTGTTGGCCAAACATTCGTGGGTGTTTGTCGCGGAAACACGACTGTGTATCGAGCGACAAGTTGAAATTCACGGAAACACCGTTTTGACTATTCTTGGGGCGATAATTTCAAATCTCCCAAAATGGGAATAAAATTCAGATAGAACCTTAACAAACAGAACTTAAAGGACCGTTCTTACCTATAATACTAACGCAACGTACTTCCGTAAACACTCCATATACACAGAGACCCCAATTTCGTACGGCACATTCTAATCCCTTTAACAAAACCACGCTGTTTTTCTCACTTGCCGTGTTTTGCTACCCTCGATATGTATCACACTGTCGACGGTTGTCTGCGAGAAGTTTTTCCATCAGAAAAACGGTTTATGTGAATTGTTTCCCTATTTTCGCTATACGTCAACGGGTCTAAACGGCCTAAACAGCCAAAACCGTGGGTTGTTTGTTGAAACCATAGCCTAGTTTTAAAGTATTCAAATATTTTAAGATAATGTAAGTTGAAGAGTAAATAGTGCAAGGGGTACTTTAAAGCTTTCGTCATTATCAGTCTGTGCAAAAAGGATGCTCAGTTTTATGTCTACATGCTTCAAAAAGTAGCCAATTTTACTGTTTTGACATTATTTTTGCTGCTAAATTTCAATTAAACTTCACCAAAGGGACTCACGTAACCTTGCCTTTCTGCTTCAGCCTTCTGTATTTCCGACTCTTCAACGCCATCTATCATTAGATAGAATTTTTTCCCCCTTCCCTTCCTCGCCGCTTGGCCGCCCATGGGGCTGCCACCGGAACCTGGCCATTCGCGAAGGGAGCTGTACAGTGAAACAATTTATGTAAGAAAAATTTTTACTTCGGATAATATTTCTTTCGTCAATAAAACAAATCACATCAACTTTTCTTATTCACACTTCGTTACTTCCAATCAACTGCCATCTTCCATCCGTCTATTTACCTGTAAATATACGAATTATATGGGGGGTCGTGGGTCGGGATACCAAGGTTACGTTCGTCCCTTTATTAATTCGTTTAATTGATGTTGGCCTTCGCGCCTTCGGCGCTCGGCCAACTCATAATTAAACTTCACCAAAGGGACTCACGTAACCTTGCCTGTTCAAAGCTTAACCACGGAAGTAAAATTTTTTGAACGTCGATTCTTTCGACCAATCTCCTTTTTTGAGTATTTCATCCATTGGTATACCGGATTTTACAAGATGACTGGATGCTGCCCCCCTGGTAGAATGTGGCTTAAACTTCGAGATGTTTATACCCGAAGATTGCATGATATCGGACATCCATCTGCGCAATGTGTCCTTGGTAGCGCGCCTGTAAGGTTTCCTAGTTGTTAACAACAAAGTCTGTTCCGAGCCTCGAATCTCCTTTGTTTTCTTAACATATTGCATAAAGCATGACACTGGGCATACATTTCCTCCATTCTCTAAGGCTTGGATGGGTATAACTTTCAACGGGGATCCCGCTTTTTGGGCCTTCTTTAGTTTCAACAACGGCAATGTTAAAACTCCCTCTCGGAATACGTGACCATGGAGTGTTATGTATGCTAGTTCGTCAACCCTACCAAGCGTAGCCAGAGCAAACAACATCACCAACTTCCGGGAGATTTGCAACAAATCTAGATCATCATTACTTCCTAACGATTCAATATACTGAATGACAGTATCGACTTCCCAAACTTGGTCGTACCTAGGTTTAGGGTGGCGATCGTTATATACTCCTCTTAACATGCGTGCGACGACCGGATGCTCACCCAGAGATTTCCCAGATAAACTTGACAGTGCAGATCTGATAGTATTAATCGCACTGTAAGACTCCCCTTTTTCAAAACGATCCGCGATGAAATCACAAACGTCATTTATATCGTACAAAATGGGATTTTTATTCCGTTCCGAACACCAATTAGCCCATTTCCTATAAGCTCCGTCATATGCCTTCCTAGTTCCTTCCCTCCAAGACTTTCCTGCCAAATTTTGCACTGGTTCTGAAAAGTTTTGCTCTTGCAAGAGTTTCCTGTAACATTCCATGCCGCTAACCGGCAGGGTACCATCTTGTCTCCTAATTTTTGGCTCCTCAAAATGTTCATTGTATTCCCTAAGACAATTGGTTTGCTCTTCAGAAGTTCCAGCAATACCGGGTACCACGGTTGGAAATCCCAAACTGGTGCTATCAGAATCAAGGATTCCACCTGGTCCATGACCACTTTCTTCAGTACCCGTCCTATTAGACAAAACGGGGGAAAGGCGTAAGCATTGAGCTGTTTCCAGTCTAGTGAAAACGCATCCGTTGCCAATGCTTTCTTGTCCGGATGCCACGATACGAATTTTTGAACCTGACGGTTGTGCTTTGTCGCGAATAGGTCTACGCTGGGAATTCCCAAGCGCAGAGCCATTTTCCCGAACACTTGTTTTTCCAACATCCAATCGCAAGGATCTTCCTCTATTCGTGAGAGGTAATTGGCCCTCTCGTTCATGACCCCGGCTATGTGTACTGCTGAAAGCGTCACATTCTTTGTTAGAGCCCATTCCCAAATCTGTAGCGCTAAAAGGGAGAGGGATTGTGACTTCGTCCCCCCCATCTTGTTGATGTAGGCAACAACGGTCCGGTTGTCCGTAAATACCTGTACTTGGGTATGAGATAGGTTGTTCCCCAACGTTACTAGTCCGTTCCATACCGCTCTCAACTCCAACCAATTTATCATCTTTTGTTTTTCCCCTTCCGACCATTTTCCGTGTGCGACATTTGTTCCCATATGAGCTCCCCAGCCCGTCATACATGCGTCGGTTACCAAAGAGTGTTTTGGTTGCGGATTCAACAGACATTTCCCATTGTGCATTTCCATGTGACGTTTCCACCAGTCTATCTCTTCTCTCGCTTCCGCGGACAGAATCAACTTTTGGTTGTAATTCGGGGACTTTTTTAACTGTAAATTCCTGCATCTTTGTAATTCCCTGTAATGAAGTGGTGCGCCCATCACAGCTGACTGGGCGAATGTTAGCATGCCGATAAAGCTTGCTAGTTCCCGAACCGAGACTGTTTGTTTCCGTAATAGAGCGTCTGCTGCTATTTTCACCGCTGTTACCTTCTCGGATGGTAATTCCAACCTCATCATTTCGGAATCTACGACAAGCCCCAAAAATGTTATCCTCCGGCACGGAGTCAGAATAGACTTCTTTTGGTTTATCATAAATCCCAGTTCCTGCAATTTTCCCACCAGCAACCTGATTTGGCTCATTGCCTCGTCTACTGTTTGGTTCAATGTCAAAATATCGTCTAGAAATACTACATTCCTAAGCCCCTGGACTCTTACCCAGCCCAATATCGGTTTCATGATCTTTGTGAACACTCTCGGTGCCGAGGCTAACCCGAAAACCAACACTTTCCAACAAAATATTTTCTTCTTCCACCTGAACACTAAGAAATTCCAGTGTTTCTTTGCTACTGGGACACTTAGGAACGCATCCTGAAGATCGACTTTCCCCAACAAATCCCCTGGCAATATTAAATCCTTGACGCTGTTCATACCCTCCATCTTGAAATGGGACTCGACCAGAAACTTGTTCAGTTCTTTTAAGTTCAGGCAAATTCTGACTTTTGAATCTTTCGGGACAGCTACTAGGGGGCTCACAAAAGCCCCTTCTGGGAGGCGATCCAACTTTTGGATTGCTCCTATCTCTAACAATCTCACAATTTCTCGATCGACTACGTGCGGGGCTACCTGTCCCGAAATTTCCCACTGGGGTATTGAATTTTGGTGGGGTGTCGTGTGGAACTCTATCTCGTACCCCGCCACTGTCTTTAAAACCCACGGGTCGTTCGTGATACTGTGCCAAGCAGTTAAGCACGATTTTAGGTTCCCTGCCTTTAGAATATGGGAATTTTCCTGATAACCTGACAACATATGGGGACTTACCTCTTGATTCGAAGGTACCTCGTCCCCTTCCACGGCCTGCCGCAGGATGGAATGCATAAGGTCTGACACCTCTGCCTCGTATTCCTCCTCTAAGGGTTACGTACCAAGGTTACGTTCGTCCCTTTATTAATTCGTTTAATTGATGTTGGCCTTCGCGCCTTCGGCGCTCGGCCAACTCATAATTTCTCGCCAGAACCGAGCCACAAAATCGACAATCACCTCGGCAGTTGTTAGTCGAATTTGAGCCACAAAGCAAGCCACACAAATCTTATTGGTCGCGGAAACACACTTGCGGGCAGCACAAAAGACCACGGAAACGCTCTTTCGAGCCACAAACTGTTTGTGGGAGCACGGAAAATGTTCAACCCTACTTACTACGTCATGACGTCACAAGTTTTGGCTTCTTGGCGTCAAGGCTGGAACGCATTTTTCAATTTTCGGCGAAATTTTCACAAGTTTTGGCTTCTTGGCGTCAAGGCTGGAACGCGTTTTTCTATTTTCGGCGAAATTTTCGGAAATTTTCGGCGAAATTTCATGCCACTGGCTAATCTTGCCCATTACGTTACAGAGATTCGTACTTACCAGATTTATAACGGAGGTTGGAACGGTCAACGTGGTAACTTTTTACGAGGTTGGACCGAAAATAGTAACTATTAATTACTATTGTTAGAGGGCTGGAATGAAAAGTCTGACTTTGAAGTTTTCTGAGGTTGGCGATTTAACGGGCCAACAGTCAGAGAGCTTGATGGAAACCGTCAGTTCGTATTCTTTTCCTCGCGAGTGAACTCACAGTTTTCTTGTATTATCTTTCGGAAAAGACTCCTCGCACATTAGTTCTTACTTTCTCGAAGTTGCGAGTTCTGTACAAAACTTTATCGTATTAATGGATACGAGCTCTGCGGAGCTTCCTCTACACGGTCAGGAGTTCGATAACAGATAACACATATTTGCGCATCCTCAAACGTTATGAGAATATATATCTGTTAAGACCCTTTTAAGTGTTATGTTTCGCGAAAGGATAAGGTTTAAAAGGGTCATAAAAGTTATATTCTAAGAACGTCCAACACAAGGATATGCAAGCATGCGTTATCTGTGTTCTGGCAGTGTAGTATTGTTAATCCATGTTACCAAAGTGATGTATTAGTCAAAGTTATACACACGCTCCGTAACGTAACTGGGTTTTCGCGGCCCCTTTTTAAAGAACAACTCGCAGCGTGTTCCACACTAATTACCATAGTTACTACGCATGAAGTTACCGACCCTGGCTTCTTGGCGTCAAGGCTGGCACGCTGTTTTCTTTTTTCTCGGCAAAATATCGCGCCACTGGTTAATGGGCCACTCACACATATCTTAGTTACCGCGCTTGCTCCACACCGTGGTTAGAAAATAGTTACTATTTTAAGAAGTCTAGAACGACCAGCGTAGTAAATTTTCAAGAGCTTGGAATTAAATAGTACCTAGTAGTTACTACCGTTAGAAGGGTGGAACACGCTCTTCATGTTCGCTACGTGGTATTCTTCAACGATGCCATGTCCAATGTAATTTTTGGGAGTCGGCCTTAAACCTACGGCAGGCTGTGTGAACAGTCGGTTCACAGTAACGATGAATGACTTATTATGAGCCCTTGATGGTACGTCGATATATTTTTCCCAAATAATATGTAGGTACGGCCCTTCCTGTTTTTTCTTCTTCTTCTTCTTTCTTGTTCTGAACCCTTCTGTTGAACCCTTGCTATATTTCGGCCCTTCTTGGCAAGGTCCTCTTCAGGCTCAAGCAGCTCAAGCTGGAAAATGAACTCTGTATAGCTCTAAGAAAGTGTAGCTGACTTACCCGTTTTGCACCGTCAAATATCATTTTTATTGTTCACAGTAACGGTGAACCACTTATTATGAGCCCTTGATTGTTCCCAAATATGTGAACGACAAGGCTCTAGGCTGTGGAGCTTTAAGACTAAATATGTATTTAATATATTCCGTACACCGTGCAAAGTTAAAATGACACATTAAAAATGAAACATCCGTCAAACAGAGTACATACGCTGTTATTTTGTCCTTAACACTCAGAACTTAGAGCCAGTTAACCTGTGCTGCTGATTGCTAGCCTTTGCTTAACCACAGATAATCTCAATATAAGAGAAGCCGTATTCCCACCCAAGGCCCATGCATCCCCATCAAAGCCCGTGACTTTCAAACTCTTCTGGAATTATTGTGTGGTTCAGTTTCTTCAGTCAGTTTCTTCCAGTCCCACCCGACGACTCTTTTCGGTCTAATGAAAATCACGGTAAAGAAATACATGGTCAAGTGTATACTATGGTTATCATAGTCGTAAGATATAACGTGCCTGATTCCGTTGGATGATAGCTCGACTAATATGTCTGTGCGTCCGAACCGACTAAAAAGCAGTATTAGCGAGTTTAACCCGGAAATATATGTGCAATTATCGTGCACTACTAATAGCCTAGTTGCGTTTTTTCACCGAATTGTCACTTCCCAGTTCATGCTTCTCAATTCCCGCTTTCGACAAAAACGCTAATACATCGTTAGTAGCTGTTTATGCGGATTGAAATTCCACCCTTTGTGACCAATTAAGGGAGAACTGAGAACGAGAATTGACTACCGAAGCAACTTCTCGATTCTGCAGAACTGCAAAGCTTCTCCCGTTCTGGATTCTGACAAAAACGAACGACAGGGAGAATTAGCTTCATCTCAATAGTAAAAAACTAAAAACAGGATAATTGAGAAGAAAACCGCGAGGAGAGCTGAGATAAAAAAACGCAAATGTTTTTGGTCGACTGTAGCTCTTTAAGAGATGTCACCTAGTTCTGACGCCAGAAACTTAGCTTGCTCTAGCCGGTGTCATCCCAGTTTGTCTTACGACCGATCATTACCACTGATAAATAATCAATCTTAGTGTAAGTGTAAAGATGGACAGTACACTGTCAGAACTTTCATAACAGATAACACAAGGATGCGTGGTTTCAACAGACAATGTGTAATAGATAACACTTGCTGTGTTTGAAACGTTGTGCATGAAATGCTATGCATAACAAGCTTTGTTAGGAAGAGCCAGAAAACAGCCAACAAAAAGTATCTACTATCGTCATGATTCGGAAAACTCAGCAGATGCTTTTTGGCGGTTCTTCGGTTCTTCCTGATGTTGACGCTTATTATGCATAACGTTCTGAAACAGAACAGACACATCCGAAATCTTATCTGTTATGTTGAAACTGCGCATCCTTGTATTATCTGTTATAAAACTTCTCAAAGTGTAGTTTTCAAATAAACACACCCCAGCATTAAGGTTTATACCAGGCACAGAAGAACGCTGTTCTCATTGGAGTTGTGTAAAAACTAACATCTGTCCATTGTCTTTACGTCAGGAAATAGAGGAAGTATCACAGTGTGCTTCAGAGCATAGAAAGCCCCCCTCCCCCCCTAGAAACGGGAAAAAATGCAAAAATAAACTACACTTCGGAATCATATTAACGGCTAGCTACATACGAAAAGAGTTTTTCGGTAGGAAATAAGAAACGACCCGACACTATAAGCAGTTCGGGATGAAAGCTCCCGGTGACTGGATGTGTAATCAAGAGCGGTTTGATTTTTCGACAACTGCACACACTTTCACGGTCACAACTGCAAAGATCTCTGCGATAAAATAGTATCTGAAAGGCCATAACGAAGATACTCCAGGTCATAACAGATAGTGTATCATCAAATTCAATGAATCAAGCTTATAGTAACCCAATTTGCAACTAAGGCTCATGGACAGAGACTGGAGATATCACATATGTGTTGAAATAGCACATCCGTTAGTGAATGTTATGAAAAATTTGATTACGGGTCAACGGCGAGCGCTGTCGAAGACTAGTGTGCAAAAGTGAAACCTAACCAGGGATGAAGGGGATTCCAACAGCAGAGCACAGGGAATGGCATGTCCTCGTATTTTCGAGTCACATGACCGTGTGCGTTATCACTAAGACTAGGTGTTTCGTATTTCCTACCAGAAGACAGGTTTCCAAAATAATGCACCAGAACATACGAGATACACAACATATCTGCACCGTATCAACATATGTGAAAGATATACCAAACATATGAGAGATATATAGTATAACAGGTTACTACCTCCACAGGGGCACAACTTAAAGCACTGACTCTGACTCACTGGTCAGGAGATCACAACACTTGTACATAAGAAATCTAAAGGACGGGAACCACCTTACCGTCTTCTGGCCCAGAGACAGGGTACCTCCCCACCCCTCCCACTACCAGAGCAACTTCGCGTTTAAAGAAGCATATTAGAGTTGACCTTGTACCGCGAAAGCTTTCAAGGTTAGGAAACGCACAACCGCCTCATTCTTCCGAAATGTGTGTTTTTTGGGGTATCTCTACACTGTAAAAAAAATCTTGCAGTATTTGCCAATGGGATTAATGTTGTCTCTACTGAGATAGATTATTTCTAATTCGGATTAATCTTATCCCAGCAGAGATAAGGTTAATTCCAGTACCAAATACTGCAGTTAACTTTAATCTTTTCTCGGAGGAACTTTTTACAGTCGAGGCAGCAAGAACCAGTTTATGATCTTTGCGCCCAAGGAAGTTTTGGTACTGACGTCAATGCGCGAAAAGATACTATTGCGAAAGTACATAATCATTAGTGCAAAGTTTTTTGTTTACACACTAGTGTCTGGTATGGCTCCTACAAAAGTTTTTTTTTTTTATATCACCAGTTCCGCCGACCAGGACCAGGTTCCGGTTGGTCAGCATCGGCGAGTACGAAAACGGATTATAGCTCTAGAGAGCCTCCAGTAAACCCAAAACCACCTTAAAAGAAAAAAAAAAAAGGCTCTGCGATATAAACTAACGCGGTTAAAGCAACCTTGGGATTTTGTTTAAGATCTATAATGAAAATAATAACAGGAAGTCGTTCAGGTGGTTAACGTGTTTCAGGGGCGTTCGTACAAACGACAGCCCAAACAGTCTACCTCTTCTTATTTCATTATGCTTTTCAGAAGCGGAGACGGTAATGAGCAAATATGTCGCCTTCTTAGGTTCCATGTGATTAGGGGAAAAGGAGGCAGTAGCGAGGATTTGTTAACTTCTGGCCTAGAGGGGTACAGATGGTCCAGCCCAGACCTTCGTACAGCCTAGGGCCACAAGGTATACAGCGATTTTGGTAGTTGACAACGCCTCAAGGGCAAGATGTCCGAAAACTAAACTCCCGACCAGAAAGCGGCAAGTGTGGATACGGCCTAACTACTACACCCAAACCGCCCGCAGATCTATGGGCTGGTGAGGGGCTTGAAACTGTCCTGTGAGTTGTCATGCTGGAGGGATTTCTTCTTTTCTACTTCGACAAACTTTGTGCGCGTCATCATTCGAGCGCGGAGCTTGAGAACGCAGAAAGCCACGAACAGCGGAACGGGCGTCATGATCGCTGATGCCACCGGCACAACTGGAAGGAAAGAAAATAACATAAGGTGTATTCTCACCGTCCCCCGAGGACTCCTCGGGGAATCGAAAGGAACGGCAAGAATAGAGGAAGTCACTCCACGCGGACTCCGCGTACAGAAAACAGCGAAAACACAGGGTATGCTTCCAAAACGGATTTTTTTTTCGAAAAAAATATGCAGTTGACGAAATTATTCAGGATCCACTTCATTTTTTGGTTTTGTTTATTCTGATTGTTTTTAATTTCTTGATTTCTTAACTAATTAATGTTTAATAATCCTCCCAATCTGAAAGAGAGTCTTTTTTTTATGATGGTGTGATAATCGGAGCATTCCCCATCCGTGAGGAGTACGGGGAATGAGTCCCCGGCACAAACAAAAACGCGGGGACTTCTCAAGTGGAGTCCTCGGGGAACGACGAGAAAACGCCTATAAGAGCGGGTCAGTCGGCATACACATAGTTCAGGTGAGTACCATACAATAATAGTACCATACAATATACAAGGCGTCATCTAAACACAACTGTTTATGGGTCAAAGCTGAAGTCCATGGCCCATGTCTCCTTGAACGAAAAACCTGAGAGGCTATGACATACATCCAAGACTGACCTTGGGTTAACACTTAAACTGAGGCTGGATAAGAAAGAACGTGTGAATTAAGTCAAGATCCAGAAAATGCATGGCAATGATAAAAATCAAAGAGATGTAAATGCAGAAAGGTGAAAGAGGGAGGAAGTAAACTAGGAGTAGTATTGCAGAGCAAAGTGCAATGGCACGTCTCCATAAGAGCTGTAAGCTATTAAGCTTTGGTGAAATATAGCATTGGCATTTCATTCACATCAGATTCTCTCTCGATTGAGGGGACTTTGAAACTCAGCTTCTCGAGTCAACCTTTATTTCATTTAAGCGAGCAGCGAAAAGTCATTACAGAAAAATTGTTTTGCGTTCTCCTCCTACAGACCCGCTTCCCCCTTGTGTTGGTTTCTTTCTCTTCTTATTTCCGTTGGGTTTCTCTCTTTTTTCATTCAAAGTTGAAACCATAGAAAACCAAACCATCACTTTTCGGTCGGTCGGATCTGTCTGTCGGTCAGTCAGTCTAGATGGGCCTAAGGGCTCGGCAATCTTGTGTCAAACCGTAGTTTATGAAAGTCATCAGTTCTTTCACATCCTGTTTCTCCTGTTCTTGTGCCTAAATGCCAACCGATTTATGTTTCGAAGACAATAGTAATTGCCAATCATCTTAGTTTCCTCACGTGTACCGAGACGTTTCCAAAGAAAGTGGAGTACTTTGTTTTTATAGGGTTGTCTTAGAAACATGTCCCTCAAGAACTTGGTAAACAATTAAAGAAGACGAACATAGGATCCCTGGAGAGTAATGAGAGCTATTACAGTTTTTTGTATTTATAGCGCCAAGCGAAGTCGGCTGAGACTTAGAGCGTGTTCCACCCTACTTACCGTAGTTACTACGCATGATGTCACGAATTCTGGCTTTTTGACGCAAGGCTGGAACGATTTTTCTATTTGCCAGCAGAATATCATGCCACGGGCGAATCCGACCAACCACATCACAGAGATGCATAGTTACCATGCTGTTACGCTCCCGAGCATGGTAAGAAAATAGTTACTATTTCGGGAAGGTTCGAACGGTCAGTGTAGTAACTTTTTACGAAACTGGAAAGAAAATAGTAACTATACTAGTTACAAGAGTGGAACACGCTCTTATTTCAGCGGAATCAAGAACAAATAATCTGTTAGAACCTCCATATTTGGTTCCATGCAGCGACGTGGTCCCAACGCAGGTCCCATGCATTGAGCTGAGACAGAGGTACTTGCTCTAGCTTTCAGTTGATACACGTCTACTTCCATCTTCACCGTTGCTCATAGCAGAGGAATAAGTGCAGGGGCACACTGACCCACTCTGGAGCGCGTCCAGAGAACCAATCGGCTCTTACTTTGAAATTCTCTTCTACGCGGCTTCACGGCCATATAGATATTTGTAGAGGTGTGATCTGGCGCGTAGCTTTTAACCTCAGCACGTATGAATCGGACAGGATGGGGAAATATTCGACTTCGCATGGTCGCATTACAGAGATAAGGGGAAGGAGGTACTTGCTTATTTGTTCTTGGTGATATTTAGCTGGTATTGCAGGTTATCGTTATTCTAGGAACAGCCTGACTAGGATCCTCGCCAGTGTTGCCATTTTGGCGGATTTTTTTTTTGCTGACGTTTTTTTTAGCGTTACGGATGATGTGCACTAGGATTAGAAAATTTTAATGTACGTATTGTTAATGCTTTAACCTTTAACCTTTTCTTGTCTCGTCATTTTGGCGGAATAAAAGCATTTCATTCATTCATTTCTTGGATCACGTATGGCAACGCTGACCTCGCAAAGAATGGGCAGGAATCAGCTGATTTCTACCAGGCACCCATACATTTCCTGTAATGACTCGTCATTCAGGGGGCTTGTCAATAAGAGTTTTCTGATGCGCCACCTGACCGAGCGTCAGATAGTTCGAAAAATACCCACGGGGATAAAATACCCGACTATCCAGATAGACAAAATTTTTCGCAGCTGTTGTGCTGAACTAGGAATATTTCTCTGAAATGGAAGAATATCCTGGGTCTTTTGTCCTAGCTTAGGTACCTGGTGGCATGCTGGCAATTTATCTGAGCAAGAACACCGATTCGATCCAAGCGGAATTTTCGGAAACTAGGTGAGGCTCGGGCAACATAGCAACATAGAAGCATAGGAAATGACAAGCCACCTGAATGGCGAGTCATTACAGGAAATTTATGGGTCCCTGCTTCTACGTTTAGCGAGATCAACCCAGCCGGCTGTGACTGAAGCAATAGCCTACTTATTATATTTCTTATTTGACTTTAAACGGATGATCACAGGCTCACTTTTCTAGCTTGAGCCTGAAGAGGTCCCTTGCCAAGAAGGGCCAAAAAATCGTTGGAATAAAACTTGGCTGGCACACTTGTTTACCGCAGTAGTATTTATATGTACCTAAGTATGTTGTAAGTAGTATCAACATATAATGCATGTTTGGAATTGATAAGCCATAATAGATTAAATGCATGTTCCACTACACAAATAAACTGTTACACCTCTAGAACTATTATGCTACACACACTATTCTTAACTTTCTTTCCTAAGTCTAAACGCTTTATCACATATTAACATAAAGTTGGGGTTCGTAGATTTCAGGATACCGGGAGGCGATAAGAACCCACCCCAACAAAGTTTACCCTCAAATGTGAAAGCGCTTGGCACTCTAAGAGGAAGTGGTTCAAATCCTCCTCCTGCAACTTGCAAAGCGGGAAAAGCTGTGCCAGCTTTCCTCCTACCAAAATTATTTTACTGAGTTGTAGTAAGTATGATATGATATGATATATATTTACACAAAAAGCCCGGGGGTAATGACAAAAGAATGCAAAAACTCTTTTTCCCCAATTACTCAACCCGTTCTTTTGGGTCGGCTTGGGATCTTTCTACCAGCAAAAAATGTCGGAAAGGCATGCCACGAGAAGTCCCTTAGAAAAACAAGGGTTTCTTGGATCCTAGGTGACGCCTAATCACGTAATCAGTTCCGAGAGGAATCCGTAAAAGAATACAAAGGCCCAGGATTTCTAGGTCACACCTCATTAGCCAGTTCGGAACAGAACCCGGCCGAAAGGCCATGTCATGCAAGTTCTGGGAGAAAACATGGACGCCAAGATTCCTAGGTCTTCGGTCGGACACCGCGATCAAAAGGCCAGGTCCTGCAGAGTCCTGGGATAAACAAAGTTCCCAGAAATCCTAGGTCACGAAGGGGAAAAGGAACCATGGAGCAGAACGGCCGACCTTACGATTTGGGATGAAAGCCAGATTAGCGGTGTGATCGTAAAGTGATGAATAACTGGAATGGGATGACACGGAATGTAGCCCATTCAGAAAACGATCGACTTTTAGAGCTTTTTCGTGAATTATTACATCCTTTCTCTCAACTTGTAGATTTGATGATGCAATTTCGTTGCTCGCTGGACAGGAAAAGGGAGATAGTTTAGAATAAAGAAACAAAAGGAAAAATGATGCTGAGCTTTCAATAACGAGGTGAATGAGCAAGTTAAAACTAATATAAGATTTTGTTGTGTCGAGTTAACAGTGACACTATTTTATAAGTGGTGAACTGAACGACAAAAATGCTCCCCAGCCGGGATCTGAACCCAGGACCCTCTCCTTAAACGGCAGGCGTTGTACCATTTGAGCTACCGAGGGGCTTGTGAACAGAGTTCGCAAACCACTACAATAATCTGGTAGAAGCCGGCCATAGGAACCGTGATCCCGCCGAAGGCAAACTCATCTAACCAGTTCACATCCCCATGTCACGGAAGTTAAATACTACTACATAGATGTAGTATGTAGTACTATTTAACTTCTTTCTATTTTAACTTCTATATAACTCTTTCTGGTTTATTGGTCCCGGTACAAGTCCCTTGTGGAAAGTGTCACCTATGTAGTATCAGTGACACTATTATCGGTATCGGGATGTCCGTGATGAGTTAGTACAGAACAAAGTGAAGAAACAAACTTTAGTAGGAATTCCTTTCGATTGTCCTTATGGCATTATGAGAAGGTCTTCTAGACTTTTCTTACACTGCTCTGTCGTTTGAGTCATCTTTGGCTTTTGGTGAACGTTCTGGCCTTGCCAGAAGATATATATTTCCGCCTTCAATGTTTTTGTTTTGTTTTACTTAATTAGGAAAAGTTTTTGAGACTCGTCAAAAGCCCGGGCATGCTAGCGCGTAGACCAAGACAAGACCGAACCCCAGTAAATGCAGAGAAGGTAAGGGGACTACATCTACTCTTTCAATTCCAGAGATGGGCGAATACCACAATGAAAGGATTCGGATTCCAAATCCGAATCTCAGGCTTTGTAGGACTCCGAACCCACCACTTCCTGCCGGGGATTCGAATCCGACCTTATCAAAAATCGAATCATGTACATAGGTTATAGTTCGAATATCAGAGGTGACAAAAAGCACTGATATCTAAGGTCATCAGATAACGTGATAGATTACTAAAGATAGTTCGTGGTGAGACAAGAAGTTGCATTGCCTAAGTCCACTGTGTAAAAAATATGGAGAACGGATACTGGCACGATGTTGACTAGAGATTTTAGCTGATTCGTAGAATTGAGGGTTTGGAATGTGCGTCCGAATCCGAATCCAGCAAACGAATCCCGGATTCGAATCCAGATTCAGATTCGCACGCCTCTGCCTCGAACTCCACACGCGGACACTCGACTGCACACGCTTACAGCAAATCGGTCGATGATATTCACATAAACTCTGTCAGTCTTCGATGCTGACGTAGTCGAGGACTCGAGGAATGCAACATTTTTTGTCGGGAATATTCGGTAATTGGCTTCAATGAATAAGAGAGGAAAACTGATGGACGGAATTATAAGTTCAAACGAATTAAAAGCTCTGCAACATAATGGGATAACTGCAGACTAGGTTTTGAATATTAGAGTTTAAACCGACTTAATCTTTTTAAAGTTACGCTATAATGAAGAACTTGGACATATCTTGTTGACAAAGCTCCATGCACCACGAAAGATAACGGGATTTCAACACACAGGGAAAACCGCGTCTTGTTTTTTCTTTGTATACATTTTGGTAGTGTTCTATTACAACCCGACTTGATCATTTCATTTTATGAGTTCTTGCTCGAACGAAGTTTATCTACGGCTGACATAAGGATGAAAATTATGTTTGCATTGTGCTTTCAGGTAGGAGCAGATAGGGAAGTTACTTTGAACGCCGTTATACGTTGAAGGGCGCTGAAGGATACTGAGCCCAAAAAACAACAAAACAACTAAAGTAAAATAAACTCAAATTAAAGCCACACTGTAAATTTTTCGAATCTTTTCTGTTTTTTAGTCAGTGGTTAAATGCCATTCGGGCATCCGAAGTATTGCAACAGAGTTTTGTACGACTTTAGTGACCGTCCGAAGCAGGCCACCCCAACAGAAGAAAAAGAAGATTCAAAATGAAATAACTAACGAAAGTAAAGGAATCTGATTTTTTTCACAAGCTACAAGAAAGCCGAAACAACTAGTTCTAACTTGATTATTTCAATTGGACTTTCTCAGAACAGAACACGCGGTCTAAAACTCTAGCAAAGTGTCCAAAGAAGCATAACTCTACCGTACGGTTCATTTGCTGTGACTTACCTGTATTCAGATCTGCGTCAGGCTGGGGGAGGGTAAACCTCAGCAGAAAGATGGCAATGCCAGTATTCTGCAAACCGGTTTCAATCGAGATCGCTATTATGTCTTCCAAAGGACGGCGTAACACGGCAGAAGCCACGGCTCCAAAGCAGTAGCCAAGGAAGGGTAGGGAAAACCCGGCAGTGAATACCTAAGAGCAACAAAATTTTAATTTTAATTATCGTTCAAAGGACGAAGCGAATTACTGTTATTATTATTATTATTTATTTCCAACCCCCCACACAAACAAGTTATGACACTAGTGGCGTAAACAAGAGTTAGAATCTTATATTCCACTTGCAAGGCTGGGTCAGAGGACGAACGAAGGAATTTGCGATTTCGTGTGTTTATCGTGACCATTTGCAAGCAATAACCTTGAAATAAGAACGATCACGGGCATTTCGAAATCACGAGAATGTATCGTTTGGTAAGAAGTATTTTAATTTTCTACTTGGCTGCGATGATGCGCACTTTCAGGGCAAAAGAAGTTCATCTGTAAGCAAAACGCTTGAGACAAAGACAATAATAGGCTCATGGGGATCATGAAAATGCTTATTTGCTTAAGATTATTTTTTGCACTTTAAGCAATCGAGTTGCAAGCAAAAAGCTTGGGGCGAAAATGATCATCCGCCCTTTTGGATCATAAATATGTATCGTGTGGTCAATTTTTTTTTGTTTCCTTTTTGGTTAAGATGTGCACTTTAAGAGTGCTAGACATTCTTTTTCAGCAAAACCTTTGTTGCACAAATGATCATAGACCCTTCGGACCGCGAAATTTATCGTTTGGTCAAAAGTATTTTTTCCACTTTGCGGTTAATATGCGCACTTAAAGGGAGCCTTAAATCCTTTTGTGAGCAAAACCATGAGGGAAAAGTTATCATGGGCTGATGTGGATGATGAAAGTTATTATTTTGTTTAAAATTATTTTTGTCATTTAAGGTTAAGGTGAGTAGGGCTGAATGAATGGTCGAATCCGGGAAGTGACAATTGCTAAGCCAGTCGAGTCTGTGATGTCCCAGCCAAGTTTCATCTTCCCAGCACACCTGGAAGTACCTCCCAATCCCCGGAATTCCGGATCCCCCCTTCAGCTCCCGCTACAGTACCCGGATCCAATCCGGTTCTATAAATGATTTATCTAAAGCAGTTGTTTGTTAATTCCCACCAAGTTCCATCCCGATCCCTCCAGTCTAAGCGGGTCGCACATTCCCCCCCCCCCCCCTCTCCACACGCAACAGTCTGGTCCGATCCAGAAATGAGAAAGAACATGGAAGTCATGTCCTCTCTTCAATTATTATATTTCATTGGAATCCGATCACCCGTTTAAAAGTTACGCATGACTCAATATTCTGGATTCCCCTCCCTCCCCCCCCCCCCCCGCGCGGCAATGACTGGATCGAGAAAATTACTGTTTCCAAGTCAGTTTGATCGGGTCTCTGATATGCCTGAAAAGTTTCGTCATGAAAATGATCAAAACCGCTATCACCGGAGTTACGGGAGATCCACCCTCCACCCGGATCAATCCATTCCGGTTGTGTAAATGATTTACCTAGAACAGATGCTTGTTCTTCCCAGCAAGTTCTACCCCAATCCCTCCAATCAAACCTTTCAAGAGATTTCCGGTCTCCCTCCCCCCCCCCCCCCAATTACCCCACATCTGTCTAATCCGGTCCAGACTTGAAACAGAAAATCAGAGACATGTCTTCTAATCAGTTGTTAAGTTTCATTCGAATCAGATGATCAGTTTGAAAGTTACGCTCGACTAAATTTTCCGGATTCCCCTTCCTCCACAACCCACTAGATCGTCGGATCGGGAAAACGAATACTTCCAAGTTAGTTTGTCGGGTCACTGATAGGCCTACCAACTTTCATCGTCCTAGCATTTCTGGAAGTACCCTAACTCGCAATCGTGAGACCGACTGACCGACCACCCCACTGACTGACCGCCAGACTGACTGACCGCCAGACTGACTGACCGCCAGACTGACTGACCGCCAGACTGACTGACCGCCAGACTGACTGACCGCCAGACTGACTGACCGCCAGACTGACTGACCGCCAGACTGACTGACCGCCAGACTGACTGACCGCCAGACTGACTGACCGCCAGACTGACTGACCGCCAGACTGACTGACCGCCAGACTGACTGACCGCCAGACTGACTGACCGCCAGACTGACTGACCGCCAGACTGACTGACCGCCAGACTGACTGACCGCCAGACTGACTGACCGCCAGACTGACTGACCACCAGACTGACTGACCGCCAGACTGACCAATAGACGGAATTGCGATCGATATATGACTTGAGCCAGAGGCTGCAAGGGCTACAAAAAAAGAAAATCAACAGACACTTTTAACAAACAACCAAAATTGAAAAATTATTCCAAACAGAGGGACTAAAGGATGATGGGGCGAAAGTCTACGGTAATTTCAAGCACTGTTACAAGTTCTCTAACTCTTGTTAAATGACTTTGTGATATGCCCAGAACGACCTTTTGTTTTTTCACGCGATTTATAGAAGGTCTTCACTCCTCGCGTGTCATCGTGGCTCACTGTTGTTAGGTAGGGGTCTGACAGACAAGTCCGTCATAATTGAGGCGCTAAACGACGTCAGCTGAGATTGGTTCTGGCGAATTTTCTGAATTTTTTTTTTCGGAAGGGTACTTGTTAGAAAACGTTGATTGCGGGTTTGTTTCTTCTAGGTACAACCTGACAAGTACCTTTGCGAAGAAGGGACGAAGTGTCGCTTGACAAACACTCGACGACTTATCCGTTTGGCACGTAGAGAAATGAACTAGTGCAGTACTGAATGCTTTCAGTTTTGCTTTAAAGTTTGTATAAGCCAGCTTATTTTTTTTATTTCGTACAGTAGAGGTATGGTTATTTGAACACTTTTTTTAACTGTTCCACTACCTTGGGCTTTGTTACTTGTATATTAAAAAGGAAAATGGAAGAGTAAAAAATAACAAACTTTATAGCAGCTATAACAGCCAACTACTTCAAGGTTATCCTGGCACAAGCTTAAAGTAGAATTCAATTAACTCTCTTTGATTTTGAATTTACAAAAAAAAGGTCCTTCCTCTTTTGAAGGCATCTACAGGTTCGGTCCGTCATCGTCTCACTAAAGGTGCGTTCCTCGTGGCAAATTTTTCAAATTATAAAAAGCAAACCAGAGCCTCGTTTTTGTTGCATGCTGCAGGTCCACTTCTCGGCCGATTCTTTCTACATCCTTTTTTGCACTGCAGCGCTTCCGAGGAAGACGGCAGCGATTCTCGAGAATCACAGACTTGCTCATCGACCAAGTCCGTGCTTCCCTGCAAGATGCTGCAGCGCTACCGCTTCAACCAAGAAAAAAGTGAATCCAAAAACGCATATTGGGCCAAAGCAAAGAAGTTCTGCAGCAGCGATGCGGCAGCGCGATTGCAACAAAAACGAGGCTCAGGTGTCAGTTGAGTCACTTTCAGCCATGAATTAGCAAAATATTCAAAAAGTGACAAAAGTGGGAGTGGTTACTATAGGTATTCATTGTAAAAAGAAAATGCCTGGTTTGGGTTTTAGTTTTTTCTTTGGCGGTGGCTCACTGTTAGCAGACGTTAGATCCGGAACACCTGGTTTGTTCTTGTAGTGAGTCGGGGGATCTAAGGAGAGAAGTTTTTGGTAAGGAGGTTCTTCAAGGGGGGTCTCTGAAAGATTTGATGGGTACCAAAGTGTTCCAAGAGCGTCGGTTGGGTAGATTCCTGAAGGTTGCCATGGAGCACCGTGAACGTTTTATTGTAGGTTGACGTTGTGGTAGCGTGGTAGGGATAGGTATTAGTTTTTGTGATAGTTATTTAGTTCTTAGAAGTATGAGTTGAGTGTTGAATGGGACTAGTACATTGCAGCTGGAGTGATTATTTAATTTTATATTTTGCATAGGGCTTTTTTTTATACATACATGCATAAGCGTAGGTCTACTGTACCTGGATACACTGATATATTTTGATTCTGTTCAGAGATTTGTTGCTTTCCCAACAGGCTTTTCACAGTAACTGGGGTCTGGGAATATGGACGACGTCCAGACACCATGAAAATCACGTAGACCGCGTAATTTGAAGTACAGTGTAGCGAACGACAGAAAATAAAAAACGCTTCTGTATCCCTGACTAGTCCCAGGACTAGCAGCTTGGCAGGTTTGTTTAATGCCCGGGCCCCACTACGGACACACCTGTTCGTAATTCGATTTTCAGATGTTTTTAAGACCGGTTTTTAATACATTTTAAGACCTTCCTGTCTCATGGTTGTTCTAAAACGGGAGATGGATTTTTCCATCCCAGATTTTATGAACGGGTTGAAGGAGGAACTTCTAAAAACCGGTCTTAAAAACAGGTCAAGACTGATTTACGAACAGGTGTGTCCGTAGTGGGGCCTGGGCTTTAAAATTTGATGTTCTTTTTGCTGCCTATGTTTGAAATTACGTAGAGCTACCACGAGTCTGAAAGATCTTTCACATAAATAATAAATGTGCCTCTTACCTGCCAGCCCATGATTTCGAACATATACAAGTTCGTGTAAACGCCAAAAACGACGATGAAAATGATGAAAAGCGTCGCCATTGGCTTAAGCATCTTCACCAGTACGTCAGCGACGCGCGGCAGGAAGCGTCGTATGGCAATGCCAATCGCTAGCGGCACAATGAGGCCAATTGCCATCGTGACGATTCGCATATAGGGAATCTGGATGGCAGATTGGCTGAAAACTAGGCGGCCCAGCGTGAACGACCAAAATGGAATCATTGCTAAAAAAAAAAAAAAAATTGAGAAAAATATAAAAGATTCGACTGTAACAGCAACGTTCAATCTGTGCTTCCGTGGGAGCCTGCCTAATTGGAAAGAACTTTCAGCATAACTGTTTTTGGCAATTTCGGGAGCGCAAAGTTTCGGAAAACTAGTCGAAAAACTTTTCTAAAAAATACGAGATCCGACTGTAGTGTGGTATCATGGCTAAAAGAAAGAAAATACAATAAAAAAGACAGTCGATCACACTGTAATACCAACCTCCTACCTCTTCTTCTACGGGAGTTTTTCTAACTGGAAAAAATTTTCAGCCGACTTTTTTGGGGGTATATTTGGGCGCAAACTTCCGTAAAACTAGTCAGAAATGTGCCGAAGTCTATAAGGTCAGGCCTACTTCAGTATGTAGCTTCGGCCGAAAACTTGTCTGGTCCATCTTTTAAGGCACAGCGATAAGTGTTTCACCTTAACTTCAGTGGTATACTAAAAGACTTTTTTGCACGCAACAAGACCGAAAAATCCCCAAATATACATTACCAGGATTATTTCTTATCAGTCCCAGATTGCACTACCACCGTGATTGTTATTTCTAATCAATGGCTCAGTCATTATCAGCTATGACTGGGTTTTGAAAGATCATACGAAGTTTTATCAATGAAGCATGCTTTTCCAAGAATGATAAATACCAAAAAAAAACACACGCTGACTGCAACATCAGAAGAAGCTGTGCAAGCATAACCGATATTATCCGAATCGTCGATGATACATAATAACAATAATAATATATTCGCAAATTGGATGGCAGGCCGTTAAGCCTCTACAAAAAATTTTGCACAAGGAGAAAATGTCAGTTGAATAATATTCATCAACTTCCTTCTTGAATGTCAGTAGGTTTGTGGAGCAGGTTTGTGTGATCTAGGTCTGAACAAATCCGCAAATTTGGGCATGGTGCTCCAACGTCAGCGCATGCCCGAACGACTGATGGTCATACGTTGGGGCATTATGCCCTAGAGCAATGGCACAATACCCCCATACAAACTTCTAAGGACCCAATCCAGGTGAGCTAAAATAAACGCCCGTTATAATCATCTTGGTCAAATCTAGGTCTTAATAAATCATTGCCCTATTCAAAATTTTATCTTGTCGCTACTGTATTTATTTTTGTTGGTATTTGCAATTTATTATACGATTTTGGATATTACACATTATTTTGGAACAACCTTTGTATTGTTCCTTTATGTCTCGTCATTTTGGCGGTACATAGATGCCTTTAACTAATCTCATTATACTTTTCGGTCAGCTGGATTCCCACCGAGCCTGATGCGACACCCGAATGCGAATATTAGGACCAGCTCAATGCTAGGTCGACGCTCCGACAACAAGACCAAAGGTTTCGATGGGATCCCAAAAATTTAATATTTGTTCCAGACAATTATTGGTCTTGTAAATGCCCGGTCTTCGCCAGACTCCTTGAATATTTTTACTCTTAAAAATTTAGAAAAAGAATAAGGCCATTGGCTAATCATCTGATTAAACTAAGTTCATATATGGATTCGGCATGGGTATTTAGCCTATATGTCATACCTACTTTGACGAAATTGATCAAAATTTCCTGACTTTTATGCTACTTCTGCCACATTCGCGGTTCCAGCCGAATTTCGAACTACTTGTCCGACAAAAAAACAAAGCTCAAAACAAATTCAGCACATCTCCTTGCCCCTATATCGAACCTCTAATCAACTACAGATAAAACTTTAACTTTTAAGAAATTGTCTGGTTTCCGCCGGATTCCGGGCGGCGAACGATATGTCCGGTAGAAAATAATTGTAATATACGGATTCAGCATGTCTTCTTACCCCTAACTTGAACATCTAATCAACTTCAGATTTAACTTTCACTTTTAACGAATTTTCCGGTTCTCGCCGGATTCCGGGCAAACTACTTTCGCGACGAAAAATTGATTTTCATATAAATGATCAGCATTTTTTATTACCCCAAAATGGAACGTCTAATCTACTTCAAGTACAACTTTTACTTTTAACAAACTTTCCGGTATTGGCCGGATTCCGGACGAACTAACTGTCCAGCGAGAACATAATTGTCATATTCCTGTTCAGCATGTCTCCTTTCCCCTAGATCGACTATCTCATTAGCTATTAACAAATATTTTGTTCGCCCCTTAATTTGAAAACCTCCCCACCACTATATGTAGGGCTACAGAGCCCATCTGCGAACTTCCCTTGACCCAAAGAATCCTCACACCAAGTTTCATTAAAATATCTTCCCTTCGAGAGTTATCGTGCTCACAGACGGACGGACCGACGGGCGGACAACTTTTTGCGAAGTCATAGGTATCCCTCCACTTACGTTTTGGGATCCCAAAAAGTAGAATATTTTCTATTCACATCGGATCGTAGCATTCCTAAATACGACGCGAAGGAGGAAAATCTCATCCGACTGCGAAAATCGGATTGTGTGTGCACATCACTTTAAAACACACCTCGCACTAGTTCAATACTGTAAAACTGGGCTCTGCTTTTAACAAATTATAAACAGCTTTAGGTGTTATAAGCCTTTTCCCAGACCCATTGACTTCTAGCAAGAACACGCAAGAACAGCCGTCACTTATTTCCAACTCTTGCCAATGCGATTATTTGCGATTTCTTCGTGACAAGTAGTGACGACTATACTGTGGGCCCACAAACAAGTCTTCTGATTCCCTATCAAAACAGTCGATTTAACCGGTATAATTCTCATAGTGTTCACAGTAAACAAAATTATTAACCTCTTTGCGTGTCGCCTTAGGATACTAAAGCCCAATTCACACAGAGAGCGAATTTCATCACGCCTGGCGATATTCGTCCCGCCTTCAAAAACGCATGGTCAGGTCAAAACGCGTCGCCAGCAGCTCCTAGCCGAGAAAATTCGCAACGCCAGGCAAATAATTTGAAATACAGAAATTGCTGGATGTAGAAAAGCTAATCAGTTTAGTTCAGAGTTGTCCCGGTATCAAGGAGTATAAAGACAATGGAAGAAAGGTGCATGGAAGGAAATGCAATTCGGGTGAATTCGCTGCCCGTCTGTCATATCCTGCGATTTCGTCTAGATGCCGCGAAGCGTATAATATTTGCCTGCCTATAATATACCTGCTTATAATATTTGCCTGCCAATATTTGACGCCTTCTGTGTGAATTCCGCTTAACTCGAATACACTGTCCATTTCCCTCGACTCCTTTCACTTCATACCCTGAGGGCGAATGATAAGATGGCGTCTGCTACAAGAAGTGACATACTAATCATAACTGAGATGAAATGTCACATGGCACGACAAAGTGGTACTCCTGAGGCTTGGACACGTAATCTCAATTAGCGAAATTAACAGGAGAAATCCAGGACTGAAAGCTTTCATTCAATCGACTATCTGGCCAACAGTGCATGAAGGAATCTTTTATGTTCTGAATTCTATGAAGCTTGATAACAAAAAAGAAGAAATCGCCTGTTTGTGTATCATTGCTACAGGACGAGACGAATGAATAAAAAAAAATTGAAGTACAAGAATTTTGAATAATATTCCGCCTTTTTCAAGAGAGTATAAGACTAAATGAGCGATTGTTTTCAGAGGGTCGATTGTTCTGAGCGACGAAATATGACTTTCATAACCGATAAGTGACGAATGAATGGAAATACATCTACATAAACTCAGGGGCATCCCGAGGGGGGACGGGGGCGAAGCGCCCCCCTTACCTTTTGGCATTCGGTCAAATTTTCAGCAATGGTGAAAATTCTGGGCGAAAGACACGGCGAAGCCTTGATGCCCGTTTAATAAAATCTTTTGTCGACACATTTCCAAATTGGCTAACTTGACGTGTTTATTGGTTCCGATTCACCGCAAGCGGTCCGGGGGGAGCCACACACTCCCTCTTGACACAGGGGTCTTCTAAGGTGAGTACAAGCTGGCTTGCAGTAAGAGAGTAGATAGACAGTAGAAACTTATTTATTCATCTATCTAGTTTTTTTTATTAGAAGGTCGGTCCCTTCGTAAATTCGATAGATTAACGTGTTTATTTGGTGTCATCCGTTACCAGATTGGCTAATTCCCCTGATTTTTCTCAAGTCCGTCTCTGTTCTACAGCATTCGGTCAGTCCGTTTCATAATTCGCTGATTAATCCCATTTCATTGCTTCTGATTCGTTACCAAATTCGGTAATTCATCGGATTTTTTTTAGTACGTAACTATTATCAGACTTACCACATTCGGTTGTTTTAGATGGTTCTAACAAGGGTTTCATTCCATTACGAAATTTGGTTGTTATACCGCTCCAGACATTTTTTTTAGTTAGTTTTTCGGTAGTACGAATTCATTATTTGATTCAACCCAGTTGCTGATTTCGGTAATTTAAGTGACATTAACTTAGCTCTTGTTCTTTAACGGTAGCTTCAGCTGGTTGCCACGAATTACATAACTTTTACTTCTAATGATTGCAGTATTTCAGGATTAAGCACGTCTCTTGACATTAAAACTATCCTACTTCTGTCTGCTATAAATTCTGAATAAGTGTACTTTGAACCTACTTTACCCAGATGGTGGAAAAAAAAATTTCCTTAGCAGAATCAAAATTATTTATTATTCAGTGTATTCATTTAAATGACGCAAAACTAGCCTTTTCAGTTAAAGTTTAAAGTCTACAGGCGAAAACGCGGAGGCATGATCAAGGCACACAAACTCTTCTCCGCCAACCAATAAAATGAGCTCCTGGAGACTGACCCCCCCCCCTCCCATAAAACACGAGATCACCCAAAACGAGTCCACAATTTTCCCTCAAGGACTGGAGCAAGATGCAATTTCTTTTCGAACCGGATCGTGAACCTATGGAACAATCTCAAGGAGGACACTGTTGCAGCTGAATCGGAAGATGTATTCGAACGCCGTCTGGACGCTGGGTGGAGGGAAACACCATGGAGATTAAACTGGGAAGCACCAGAATCTTCCACCAGAATCTAACCAACCGCACATGCCACAGTCATCGCAAGGAGTGTTTAGGCTACTAACGCAACTCACTTCCGTCATCATTCCATATATTTATAAACCCGGAGACCCCAATTTCGTACGGTACACTCTAACCCCTTTAAAAAAAAAACACGTTGATTTTCTCACTTGCCGTGTTTAGCTTAGTATCACGCTGTCGACGGTTGTCTGCGAGAAGTTTTTCCATCTGAAAAACCGGTTTTGTTCATTTTCCCCTGTTTTCGCTGAAAGTAAACGAGCCTCGGAAAAGGCTTAAAACAGCCAAAGCTGTGGGTTATTTCTTGAAAGCACAGCCTAGTTTTAAAGTATTCAAATACTGTAAGTTGAGTAGTAAATAGTGCGAGGGGTCCTTTAAGGTATTCATAAAGTTTTGAATTTCCGAACATATACAGTAAATAGTGCGAGGTGTGCTACTTACCAAATGCGGCGAAAGTACTGATACAGGTCATCGTAACTGAGAGGTTGAGGTTGCCATCTAGGATGTAAGTCCAGAGGTTGGATCCTCCGCCGCCAGGGCTGCAACCAGTTACGAATAAGCCCAACTGAAGCTCGGGATTGTTCGGGAAAAGCAGCCATCCCAGTCCGAACGCACACTGTGGAAAGAACGCCCATGATAAATCATTTTTCTTATTTCGAAACTATTTGGGTTTTCGAATATTTTCAAATAATGTCGGTATTTGAGTTTATATCTATTCATACATTTTGTACTTCTGCCTAAAGCACAAAGTGTATATGGGCAGAGACTGTAAAAATCAGTCAATCTCAATTTCATGGTAGATTATGAACATGTGAAGATAATGAACAACCGAATGAAGGATGGATGAGTACCGTCGTGAGTGTCGTGTTCTAGTTACACATCCCTTATTCACTTAAATAGGCTTGAAAACCGGATAAAAATGCGTTACCTCGTGTGGCCGTAATCAACAGATAATCAGTTTCATCAAATGAACTTATTTCTTTCGGATTCTTAGTACCTCTATGTGCTTGTCCCTCTAAGCTTTAAATATTTACCAACTACAAATGTAAGCCATTGCCGAAATTAGAAATAAGATCCGACTCCTTACATATCTTAACATTATCTTCTCACTTTCTACGGGCGTAACTTTTCTGAGCCTCGCACATCTCATACTGAAAATGAAGGCCTATGTTAAAATTCAAATTCTCCGCGTCTGGATGAATTTTGGGTTGTCGTGCAAGCAGCGTACACTTTGGAATGTTATTACTAAAGCCCAGGGTGGAAAATCGCTTTGGATGAGAAAAAAATATTTCAGTGTGTTCAAATATCAGCCTTTTCAGTTAAACTTTAATCGATTGGTGAGGTTCCATAGAGCGTGTTCCAACCTTCTAACAAGAGTAACCAGTGGTTACTATTTTCTTTCCAACCTCGTAAAAAGTAACTACGCTGACAGTACCAACCTTCATCAAATAGTAACTATTTGCTTACCACGCTCGGGAGCGTAGTAAGCGTGGTAACAACAAATCTCTGTGACGTGACTGGTCCGATCAGTCTATTGCCCGATGTTTTGCCGATAAAAAAAAATGCGTTCCAGCCATGACGCCAAGAACACAGAAACCGTGACGTCATGCATAGTAACTACGGTAAGTAGGGTGGAACACTCCCATAGTAGCCGCATCACATGGGGAGTCCTTTAAGGTTTTTCTTGCTCTCAAGTACTTACCACGGCCGGAGCTCTTGAAAACAAATATTGTTATCTATCACCCTGACGTCATGCTTTACATCACCTGCACGCTCTTAATTCCGTATCGATCGACTCTCATTTACGCGAAGATATTCCATCCGATTTCCGACAAACAGACACCTTTTCCCCACCGACCAAACTTTGTCATTAGCGATTCAGTAGTGCTGGGATCCAGTGTCGTCTTTTACTTTTACCTAGGAAATTCACGAGTTTTTGGCCCCTTGAGTCCAAAATTAAAAACGCCAGCACATTAGCACATACGATTCTTGGTCGAGCAACATGGGTCATATTTGAGCATAATTTCGGTAATACAACTGACGATCGCAATAAACTAGGCAACACGGCTAGCAACCGTAGCCTGATTTCTTAACAATTTACACTGGCCGCTTGGCCTCTCGTTTCCCCTGGTCCCCCCGCACAGGCATAACCGGTCTAAGGATAAAGACGGCACTGCTGGGATCCTAAGAAATCCAAGTAGATATCAACAAGTAGCTTTCTCCAAGGTGATAGGAAAGTTGGGAATATTTTCGCACAGATTTCCAGAGACAAGAGAGAGAAAACATTTTCAGAATATTTTCGTCTCCGCAACAGGACGTTAAAAGCGTAAAATAGTACAAAAAAGAGTGGAAAGAGTGGAAAAGAAGTGGAAGAGTGGAACCAAAAAGGAATCTCTCCAAAAAATCCCAAAATCTCACAAAAATCTTTTTAACAAAATGGGTAGAACGGTCTAACACCATTTGACACCTGTGCGTAGGTCTTCACAACTATACATGACCAAAAGCTTTATATATGGATATTTGTGGGAAAAATAAATGAGGATGCATGTAGCCTTTTGTGTAAATGCGGAGAGTTAAGCTACTAAGGGGGGACATTTTGGGGTAGGGGGGAATCGATAAGAAATGGATTTGTAAAAAGGAGGATATATGGACTATAAAGTGACCTATGTAAAAGTGTGTCAGTATTATTTTTGTTGCATGATGTTTTACGGCTTTAATATGCAAATATATCGTTTTCGTTAGTTTGATTAATTGACATATCCAGGGTTTTTAATCCGAACTGCGGGATAACCTACTGTGGATAAAAAACAAAATATGTGTTTTTGGCTACACCGAGCAGAGATGGGCGAATCCGGTCATGAAAGGATTCGAATCCGAATCCAGGGCTAGTTACGAATCCGAATCTAAATCCACCATTTCATGCTGAGGATTCGAATCCGGAATCGAATCGGGATTCGAATCCGACCTTGACAAAAATCAAATCATGTCCATAGGTTATCGTTTAAAAATCAGAGGTGACAAAAAGCACTGATATCTAAAGTAATCAGATAACGTTATAGATTACTGAGGATGGCTGGTGGCCGAGACCAAAAATTTAGATTGCCTAAGCCCACTGTGTGAAAATTGGGAAAGCGGTAACCAGAAGGATGTAGCCTAGAATTTTGAGCAGATTCGTAAGATTGGGTGTTTGAAATCCGAGTCGGAATCCGGATTTGAATCCGGCCAAAAGCAGGAACCCTGCATTCGAATCCCGATTAGGATTCGCCCATCTCTGACACGGAGACGGTGCAAAAATTCACATCCATCTCCAACAATATTTGACTGTTGTTTCCCATTCTACGTATCCTTTCCTTCTTCCGTACAAAATACAAAATAAACCAACCCATCTCTCAACCCTCTCGCTAGCTACTTAACTTAGCCTAAGTTTGGAAGAATTCTGAACTAACCATCCGAGTGTTTTGCTCTTAATTTAGTCGTCTTCAAAATGTGACGCGGGGAACAGGGAAATAAAACAACATGCGAGAAATAAGCGGGAGGGGGGGGGGGGGGGTCGCAGACTAACCATCCGAGTGTTTTACTCTTAATTTAGACGTCCTCAAAATGTGACGCGAGGCACAGGGGAATAAAAGAACATGCGAGAAATGGACCGGGAATAAGCTAGTGCATTAGACTACCCTAGACATCCTTACCTGAGCCTAAAGAGGACAATTTTTAATAAGGGCCGAAACATCGCTAAATAAATATCAGCTGCCTTATCCATTTAGTGTAGTCATATTATATTCATATTATGTTGTTCAAAACTTCCAGAAGCAATCTAGCAGTACAATTTCATATCTGACATGATGTTAATGAGCTTTGAGACTTTATGAGCTAAAAAATAGCACGCAGTCTTCATAGCAACATGATTACAAACATTCACACCATCTTTGGATTGTTCTAATCATACTGGCCATCTGTACTTGTTATAGATGCACGTGTACTGACATAAAGAATAATGAAAAACCCGGTCGGACTTATATAACAAGTTGGCAAAGACCCTACCTAGTAGTGCTAAAAATACACTTTAACCATCACTTCATGTGTGACAAATGTTAAGTACTTCCAAAGCATCCTAAGGTACTTATTAAGAAGTACGTGCACTGACAAAGGAATTAGCAAAAACCCCGTCGGTCGTTTGGCAGACATCCTACCCAGCTCTATAATTTCACAGTGCTAAAATTTTTGAGTTTCAAAACCTTCTAGTATTCTCAACATAAATCATTACCTCAGGTGTGGGAATAACAAACTGTGTCGAAGTAGTAAAGATTCCGACAATCAACAATTAAACTCATACTTTCGCATGTACAAATAAAAATTATTTACTGACATAAGTTCATTACGTGAATGATCCTTACGGCATTTGACAACTAACAAACGAAAAAACATCAAGAATGAACTAATCTCATAATTCTGTACAAAGATTCTACATAATAAACAAAAAGTCATGCAAATTTTCTCGAATATGTAGGCTATACAACGTATATCATCATTTGACCCATGGTCAGTTATCTTACGATAACCTCCACACAGAAAATTGGCGGTACATATATGAGGATGATATAACTCATGACAGCCTCCACAGCGGATCATATGAAATAATATCAGCCTTCAGAGAGGATGATATGAAGTCATATCAGCCTCCAGAGTTAATGACCTGAAGTCCTCCAGAGAGGACGCTATGAAGTCATATCAGCCTTCAGAGAGCATGATATGAAGTCATATCTAACTCCAGCGGTTTTGTGCCTGGTTAATTGTAAATGGTTCTGTTCAAAAAAGTTATAGCAGTTATCAAACCTCCATCTCGGTTGATATCGGAAACTTCGATGGATATTTAAAAATGTCAATCTCGCTGCGCTCGATAGATATTTTTCAATTACCATCTCGGTGTTATTTTCCGGTATTAATCTCGATGTCGGGAGTTAACCTTTAAAGTTTAACTGAACAGGCAACTTATTTTTACATCTTAGATTCAAATACATTGAATTATTACAACACCTATTGGGGATTTTCATTCTGTCCACAGTAGTCTTCAGTAGGGACGTTGGGAATGTGGACGCTTTCCCATGGTGAATCCGTCCACAATTCGCCCGCGAAAATCACTAAACTATCACTATCACTAGCTAGCATTAGTTTTTGGCACTGCAGACTGCAGACACTTCTTTGTTTAGTTGATACACAATTTATTTACTCGTTTGCTGCTGGTATTGTTGCCAAATGTTCCAGGCACCATAGAGATATCACAAAAACGGGAAGAGCGGCAAGCACAATGGGATAATCGATTATTTGGAAATATCAGAAAAACAAACTAACGCTTTTTCATCGGGTTTTCAAGATTATATAAGCGAACAAGTGATGGGTAACTAGACTGTCGTATCCTAGCCCTTTTCGGTTAAACTTTAATAATAAGTAACCTGTCAAATATTTGAATCAGTACCTGTAGGCAAGGGCGCTGGAAAAGAAGCGAAGCAAGAGTTCGGTTCAGCCATGGTATCTAACCCTCTCGACTCCCAAATCCTTCCTCCCTACCATAAGTTGTATTCGTCTTCTAGCTTTTAGCTATCTGGATTAAACTTGATTGATTGATTGATTGCAGTGGCGTCACGACTCACGCCCCCTCCCCCCCCCCCCCCCCCCCCAATGCTGTCGGCCAGTCGGTAACAAAAACCGAGTCGGCGCGAAGCGCCGCGATTTTTCGTCAAAATAGTTGATTTTTTTTTTCATGATGACAGCCGGTTTTTCTGAAAATTGGTCGATTTTTCGTCAAAATAGTCGATTTTTCTGGAAATCAGTGGATTTTTCTGAAAATCAGTCAATTTTCTTTAAAACTGTCATTTTTTTGTTGTTGAAAACAGTCGTTTTTTCAGCAGAAACAGACGGTAAAAATTACCAGCCAGTCGGAAAATGCTTCGTCCCCCCCCAACATTTTGGCTAGTGACGCCTCTGATTGATTGATAACGTCAGAAACTGACCACGACGAGTGGCAAGTGCTACGGTTCTTTTGTTTAGAGCTGGTAAACTATTTTTAACGCGAAATCGTTGTTCATTTCCCTCATCCATCTCAAGCTTTTCCCGTATCTCTACAACGATGATAAAACCGATGTTGGCTTAAATTCCTTATTACATATTGACATTAATCGCAGATTTGGTTCTTTCACCACGAGTCCATTTTTGATAGGCTTTCTATCTCTCTTTCTTCCGACAGTACTCCAATCTTCGAGCGAAAGAAACTGAAGCGAAAAATCAATCCCGAGAGATGCCGGGGTTTACGACCAAACTGGTGACATCTAATATTTAGCCGTTTGTAAAAGCATTTTATTTTAATTGCCTCGGCAGTTTAAATGTTTGAAAAAATGCGGGCACGTTTTTACCGCGACAACTGCAAAATAAGAGGATACTTTAGAATTTCATATTTCAAAAATCAGCGGCAAAATACTTCAAAATCATCAAAATCAAAATCAAAATCAGCCTGACGAGGACCCTTGCCAAGAAGGGCCGAAATATCGCTGATGAAAAATCAGAGCTGACGTATCCGTTGTAAATATTGTTTGAATAAATGTTTCAAAGTCAGCTTGGGCTCAAAGAATATTTAAAATCATTCACGTTAGCGCCTGAGCTATCTAGGGTTAAATCGCTGTGTTCTATCAGGCAATTTTTGTGAAGGATGCCTTTCAAAAAGCCGAGAATGCCAAATCGTAAAAACGCATTTAGATCTTCCAAATCATATTTAAACTTCCCGATGCTTGCAAAGAAATTTAAATTCATTATCTCCGATTAAATCCCGAGGGGTTACTCCCCCTCAAAATGGTTGTAGGCTATAATAAGTGGCCAGAGCCCGCGATGCACAGTCCGTAAACCACAGACCTTGTCCCACTCATTTTCCTGAACAGAACAGAAAATCAAAACCCCAATCTAACAGTTTCGGACTCCAGACCATTTTAACGCTAGCTTTAAAAAAAACTGTACTACTCCCAATTTTTGGACATGGGATGGTTTCAAACTTACTGAACCCTACTTGTAGGGTCCTGGATTGACGATATAATCACATACAGTCACACCAGGTACGAGCTTTCCGAAGCTTCTGGCACTCTCAATTATAAAACGCATAATCACGTGTTCGTAAAGACGAGCATTTGCATATTAACTGGTTGTTCTTGAACATCAGTTTTGGCAAGAACTTCCCTACCCTATTACTTTAAATTTCACGATGCGATATTCCATGATGTGCAGATACGGCTTTTTAAATGCAGTAATGTTTTTACGATCGATCATTAAAGTTGGCTACCAGTCAAGCGGGTTGTAAAATTTCATACCAGTTTCGCTGATTCTAATTAAAAGTTTTTCCTCACACACCTCAATGTAATTATGGTGCCCATGTTTCATTTTTTTCCGAACTTTTTCACAACAGTAATGTTGAAACCATGTTCAGTGTTCATTACACAATTTTCCTGTAAAATCAACAGATGCATTTCCTATTTAATGCGCGGCATCCCTGTGTAAATGTTACGAAACTTCTGACAATGTAATGAAACAGGAAGCTGTCGAGATCCGCTTATCGATGCCTTACGCAATGTCACCCCCTTTCTCCCCTGTTATTTTTTAGGTAGCGTTCCAGTGACTTATTATTAGTTACGATCGTTACTATTCTTGTTATTATTGCCGTTCCAGAGCCCGCCTTAATAAGTAAATTGGCTCCTCCCACTTATTATTTTTGTTCCACAACTGCTACGATCGTTACCCCATTACGCTCAAGGCATTCGAGGCGTTAAAACTTCAGCGAGCTGTCTTTTCGTGCAGGGGCGGGTTGAGAAAATTGTAGCACCGCTAAGACGCAGTGTGGACAACGAGGAGACAGGGGAGGTTTTTCTTTTGTGTTGCGACGATGGAAGTTATTCAGGAAGCGTGATAATAATAAGTGCATTTTATGCAGCTTTCTCTTTAAGCAAAAGAACGACAAAAAAAAGTATTATCGGAAACCCATATATAATACCTTGTGTTACCTATAAAAGCGTTAGGAACAAATTTATTACGCCACAAACTTAATAGCAAATTCGAAACCTTTAAACATTTCTCGAAGTATTGCTCAACAGCGAAAAGTAGAAGTGGATAAATGGCTATTTGCCTTAAAAACTGATTCTGATTACAATTTACTTATGATGGTTGCGAGCATCATAAGTGATACTAACTATCGGTTCTGCAGGAACTCAGTAAGAGTGATGACGTATGTTCGCGTTGTTATTATTTTCTTTCCAGAGAGCGTGATAACTACGACAATACGGCGCTTGCCCCTCCTCTTCTCATCGTAGCTTTTGATAACTTCACTGGAACGCTACCTTAGTGTACTTGTACAGTGTCTCGGGTATTATTTCTTTCTTTGTTTTCACTTACTTCACTTGTTTTCTACTGTGGAAATGTGGGTGAAAGATAGATTATTCTTAGTTGCGTTTTTGATCGAAGTTGTGTTCGCCGTTCGCTTAGGTTGCTTAATTTCCGTTGTCGAACGCCGTCGAAGTTCACCGTTTGCTTAATTAGTGTTTTTACGACTCCGGCGATCCTTGCCAGGTCGACGTTTCTTCGACGATTCAAGCAAACTTCGAACTTGCTAGCGCACGAAGTTCGACGGTCAGAGTCTGAAGGAACTGTGACCGGCATCACCACTGAATAAACATAATGGCACATTTATGAATTATGAATTAACATGTAATTACTTCGTCTTGCCAATACTTCAAATGCCCTCTTGAACTTCTATTACTTTTCTTGCTTGAACTTAGTTGCTATTTAGGATTTTTTGCTATTTTTTCTTATTTAGGATTTAGATATTTATCGCCTTGGCCGTGGAGCACAGCAGAGGGTGGGTCTGTAGGAAGTAATAGCTACCGATTGAATTGAAATTAAAGGGCGATTCTGGCGGTCTGGAAAGCTCCATTGGTTCATTCTCCATGTGTTCTTGCGAGTCCGCTAAAACTCGCTTCGCTAGCTTTGGAAATCACAAAAAATCCACGAAGAAACCAACGAAAATGGGGTTGGTAAATGCCAACGAATATACTACCCCATTTTACTTTGTATACTACCAGTTGTAGCGTACTCCGAGCGGTCTATCTTCTAAATCTTCTTCCAAGTTTGTTTAGATACTACGTACAAAACGGAATAAATGAAACGACTCCTAACAGTACGCTCCCTCGAGCGATGCTATCAGCTGAGGGGTTTGACAGTCCAACACTACCTACCCCAATACAAACCCCATTTTTGTTAATGTTTTGTGATATGTCACGCCAATGTGGTTTACGAAATTATATTAGTTTTGGAAAGTGACGTGAAAAGTACTCCATACGACAAAATCTGAAACAATCCAGTGTACCTCGTGGAGAACGAGAAACATCACCCAAACGAATCCTCAAAATTGATTCAAATCATACGCAAACCAATCAATAGCGTCTGCTGTGGTTAGGTTGGGGTGACGTTTCTTCGCTAGGCACACGGCGGTTCTTCGTCGCAAGAAGAATGAGCCGATTCATCAAGAGTGCCCACCACACCCGTGAAAAGAGACAAGCCAGCGAGAAGCTGTAAAGGCGCAATTGACTTTATGTTGGTTCTGACGATTGGCGGATTCTAGTTTCAAAGCGAGAAGCGAATCCAAGCGGTAGCCAGAATCCCCTTAAAGGACCCGTCTCACTATTTACTCTTCAGCTGACAGTATTTTAATATATTTGTATACTTTAAAACTAGGCTGTGCTTTCAACAAATAACCCACAGTTTTCTAAGTTTTAAGCCTTTTCCGAGACCCGTTGACTTGTAGCGAAAACAGGGAACCAATTTACATAACCGGTTTTTCTGATGGAAAAACTTTTCGCAGACAACCGTCGACAGCGTAATGCATATCGACGGCAACAACACACGGCAGGTGAGAAAATGAGCGTGGTTTTGTTAGTGGGGTTAGAATGTACGGTACGAAATTGGGGTCTCTGGGTTTAGAAATATATGGAGTGACTATAGAAGTAGGTTGCATTAGTATTACAGGTAAGACAGGCGTAAGAAGTCGAGGATTAATACGGACTTAAGACAGGCCAGCGGGATGGACAAAGCATCCCTTACTTCCGTTTCTGGATTAGGAAAACACCACAAAAATTCCCCTATGATCAGTTTCGAGGAAAACAGGATTTTGCCAAGAAGGACTGATGCCTTTGCTAACCCTTAGCTGTTATTCAACTTTTCGATACGACAGGAACTGCAATGCATTCACGCCGGATGTGTGCCAAACTGATCTGTTATGTAAAGGCGAGTGGGGTGCCAGGAAATTCTAGATGAAAATGCGACGGCAAAGTCAACAGACGTGCAACTCGAATGCTTCCGGACTCTTAAATCCTTTTTTCCCAATAAACAACAATATAGACCTTAGGCTACCGTATTGAGTAAAACAAAAAAAAACATCAACTAAACCTACAGCGTCAGAGTCAGAGTCCAATTCATTCATCATGTAGCCTAAGTTTGCAAATGCAAGTAGAAATATGGAAGCATTATAATGTGAAATCAGGATTCAGGATTCAACAACTTTACTAAAAAAAATCATTCCGGCTTGACGACCGGTTACATACAAAGCACGTACGTGCTTGAAAGACGAAACCAGTACACATTTACTACCATATTGTATAACTAATCAAACCTTCACTAAAATAAACTAAAAATTAATTAATTAATTTGTCAATTTGTACTCTCTCGTCTCCAAACCCTCTACTCACCAACTACCCCCAAGGAGATGTTTCTTCAACCGATCTTTAAATTGCGGTACACTTTCCGCCTCTCGAATTGAGTCTGGAAAAGTATTCCAGGCCACCGTACCTGAATGCCTTGCCACATGGCTAGAACGAACTGTACTTCTTGGCCCACTTACCAGGTCTCCAGCATGCCTCGTAGCATGTCCGTGATAAAATGAGTTAAAACGAAAAAATTACAAAAAACATCAGGCGCGAAACCATTCAGACTCTGAAACACAAAAATACAAATCTGGAAGTCTCTAATTTGACCTACCTTTAATGTCCTTAGTTTCCTAAAAATTGACTCAGTACTTAAAACTCGCACCCTTCATGAGCACCCTTGGCACCGGCCCCAGGCAACGTAAGCCCTGATGGAACTAGATACTGAAACCCTTCAATCACAGAGTGGTAACGGATACTTATAGTGCGAACACCCGATCAGGATCGGCAGCTCCCTGTCTGGAATTCCTGCCCGGATTTTCGGCACCATCATCACTTTCATGTGGAAAAGTTGAATTTTTTCCAACTTCATGATGAAAGTGCAGGAAATCCGGTCGGGAAAACCTGATCGTGTGTTCGCACCATTAGACGGGATATTTTTGTTTCTTCATAGTACAGCCAAAGGATTGTAACAGCCGTAAGCAATATCGGCTGCAGAAACTGTCAAAATAGAAAAGAAAAACGTTTTGAGGAAACTAGGCTATCAGGCCTCTTACAAGATAATATTTGGATAGAAGATTTCACATTATATTCTAGCGTTCAACTATCGCCAATATCGGCTCTAGAAACTCGACAAACAGTAACAAGACAAATATTTTGATGAAACCAGACTGTCAGGACTCTCAAAACCTTTGACGAATAGGGGGGGGGGGGGTTAAACAGCTCGACCACCAGAAAGGGAGGAAAATCTTTGCAGATTTACCTGACAAAAAGAGTTTGGCTGAAATGGCTGTCTACAGTTTGTTTTCGAAGTCAATCTTCTTCAATCCATAAGCATTTAATTTATTTAAAGCATTTTAATAAAGCATTTATTTCTGAGACTGACTGCAAAACATGCAGACTGCTGTTTCTTTTTTCAAAACATTAATAGTTGCGTTTTGCAGATACCATGGTATCTGATACAGAGTCTTTTTTCAGTTTTGCACAACGGTAAAAAAGCGTTATTGCAGTTACCATGGTATCTGGCCGGCTACCGTGGTATCCGGCCAGTTGCCGTGGTAACCGATATTAAGATACCATGGTCAGAACCGTGATATCTGAAAAATTTCATCTCACTTTCATCCTCACCATCACAGGAGCCTGGGTTTGTGGTTTGTCTCAAACTGATGGGAGAGAAGTTTGGCAATTGAGTTGATATTAGAAGTTCTTTTGGGATGACTTCTAAAAACACAAATTTGGCAATTGTTGTTTTTGCAAAGCAACCGTAGTATCAGATATCATGGTAACTGCAAGAACGAGAAAATGCAAATCCAGTTACCGTGGTATCAGCTACCATGGTATGTGCAAAAACGCAACTAATACTTTTCTCGCCAATCAAAGATCTTATCACAAACACGACATAAATCAAGGTCGTCATACAGAAATCTAGAGCTGCTCCGACTTTTGTTGAGAGTCGGTTTTCAAAACACTGATCGGCATTATTATTTCCTTGAATAACCGGTAATGGCACTATCTCTAGAATATAGATCAAGAGTACTTTATTCGTTCAAACTTTTCCGGTAACAAAACCAACACAAGTGAATATTGTCAAGCACAAACTTATCAAAATTTACAGTTACACTTAAAAGCAGGCCTATGCATAGATGGCCAAAGGCTATTTTAAATTTCAACAATCTTTGGTATACAAATATTTTGGTAACAGCAGGATGCACGTTAACTATTAGTACTATGGTAATTAAAAACGCCGCGGTAATGTAGCAACGATGAGTATAGAGGTGGGCGTGGTCAGGGCACTTGCTTTTCACGACTTACTTCCACTTCAACTACTACACGAGTAAATCCATGGCTTAAAGGGGCATGATTCAATATCAAGGCCAAGGTTAGAGCTAAGTCGAGTGCGACTTGATGTTGATGTTTGGATCAAAGGTGTTCAGACTTACGGGATATTAGTCGTTTCATGAAAAAGTGTGGCATCATTGTCAGAGGCACTACTAGGGAGGGAGGGGGGGCAAGGTATTTAGCGACTCTCTGGTCATTTTTACCGACTGTTTTTGCAGGAAAAACGACTGTTATTCAGAATTAAACGACTGTTTTGACGAAAAATTTACTTATTTTAAGAAAAACTGACCGAAAATTCCTGTTTTACTTTCGCCACATTTCCGGTTTCGGCCGAATTCCAAGCGAGCAATGGTCCAGCAAAAAAAGAAAATTCACCGTATCTCCTTATCACCGGTATTCGATAAGGAGATAAGGGGATTTTTTTTTTTGCTGGACTATTGTTTGCTTGAAATTTGGCCTAAACCGGAAATGTGGCGAAAGTAAAACAGGAAGATAAATAACATCTAATCAACTTCATATAAAACTTTGACTTACAAAAATACCGGTTACAACCCGATTCCGAACGAATTATATCCCCGGGTAAAAAATGATTGTCACATACGGACTCAGCGTCTCTTCTTACCCCTAAATCTTTCTTCTAATCAACTACAATAAAACTTTTCCTTTTAACAAATTTTCCGGTTTTGGCCGGATTTCGGGCGAACTAGTTGTTCGGGTAGAAAATACTTGTTCAGCATGTCTTCTTACCCCTAAATCGAACATTTAATCAACTTGAAATGAAACTTTTACTTTTAACCAACTTTCCCGCTTTTGCCGAATTCCGGACGAACTTACTTGTCCAGCGAGAAAATGGTTTTCACATTGGTGTTCACCATGTCTTCTTACCAAACAACCGATCACATTAACTGTTTAAAAATGTTTAGTTTGACCCTTAATCTTACCCTTGGGCCTTGACCCAAAAAACCCTCACACCAAGTTTCATCAAAATATATCATTCCCTTCGAGAGTTATCGTGCGAACAGACGGACAACTTTTGCGATGTTATAGGTATCCCTCCACTTACGTTCTGGGATCCCAAAAACTGACTGTTTCACGAAAAATATCCGACCTCCCCCCCCCCACCCTCATTTCTGACGCCCCTGGGCATGTTCGTCGTATACCATGGATTAGCGTATACCAACTTCAACGAGATTTTGGGAATGGTTATAGAGATTGTTCATTTTTAAGCATATTCGCACTTTTCAAGCCTAAACTATTAACAATAATGACCACAATACTATCGTGGGTGGTGAACTGAAAGACAGAAGTGCACATATTTGACGGTGCAAAACGGATAAGTCACCTTCTTTTTATTTGAGCTATATTTCGGCCCTTCTTGGCAAAGCCCCTCTTCAGGCTCAAGCCGCTCAAGCTGGAAAATGAACTTGTGGGAAACAATTAAGGATTCTTCCTTAAATATCTAACTTGGTGAACTTCTCTGAAAATTGGTTGGAGTTAACGCTGGGGCTGTGAGACGGCTGCTGTTTTTGCTGTTCGATAGGGTCGTCGAAATGGTGAAGAAGACCCTTGCAAAGAAGGGCAGAAACATAGCTCTTATAAAATGTAGCTGACATCCGTTTTGCACCGTCAATATGATTCGCAGTCAGCTTGCGCTGAAGGAACATCCAACAAAAGTGCACCTTATGCGAGATTTGAACCTAAGGCCTTTGGCTTAAAAGGCCGCTGCTCTACCACTCAGCAAAAGAGGGGCAACACAGCTCGAACAAGCTAAATTTTGAATATTTCTTAAGTTCTCCTTGTGTTCCTCATTTCTTTCAATATCTCAGTCAGTTTCCGACTTTAAAAATAAAAGATCCGGTTTCAATTCCAAATAAAAAGTTGACACACTTTTACAAAGTAAGCTTCGGAAGCCCTCCAAACCCACAAACTATATGCCCATTCTTTAACATATGAATAACGTACGACGTTAACAATCTTACTTTGGTCTCGTTATTTTTTTTTCCCCCATAGTACTTGCAGCGACATCAGTTGATTTGGGTTGTATATATATTTGATTACGTCACTCCTCAGTATTAAAGGAAATACACGAACAAATAAATAAATATAATCCGAAAGAATAAGTTCGTCTGATGAAAATCAATTATATGAGTATCGCAGCAGCGAAGTAACGCATTTCCGTCTGGTCTGTTTTCGCAGTTACTGTGATATCTGATACCATGGTCAAAAGGCGTTCTTGCTGTTTCCGTGGTATCTGGCCAGTTAGCTTGCTATCTGATATTCAGATACCACAGTACCGACCGTGGAAGCTAACCGTGATATCTGAAAAAGGTATCTCACTTTCAGAATCATGAACACAAGATGTTCTTTCCAAATTGGTGGGCAACAAGTTGGCCATTAGTGGTGTGAGTGGATTTAAGTATTTCGTTTGGTGTGACTTTTAAAAGTTCAAATTTGGCAACAGTCGTTTTTGCAAAGTAACCGTAGTATGAGATGCCAGGGTAACTGCGAAAACGAAAAAATGCTGATCCAGTTACCGTGGTAACAGATACCATGATATCTGCAAAAACGCAACTACACTGTAAAAAGTTTACCCGAGTAAGGATTAAAGTTAACTGCAGTATTTGCTACTGGGATTAATCTAATCTCTACTGGGATAAGATTAATCCGAATTAGAGATAATCTATCTCAGTAGAGACAAGACTAATCCCAGTCGCAAATACTGCAAGATTTTATTTTACAGTGTAATATCTCTTGGTGGCCTACGAGTGATCTATGATGGAGGTAGAACTGAACACTTACCAAGGGCATGAAGACGAACTGACAGACGAACCCAATGGCTGGACCAATTGGACGACGAATCGTCTCCTTTACAACCCCCAGGTCTAGGGAACAACCCATGTTGATGAACGCAATGGAAACGAGGAGAGCTATGATTCCCGTGAAGGCTTTGTCAATGGGACGAACAGCACGACGAACACCGACGCGGAGAGGGTTGGAAGCGATGCTGCGATTGGCGTACTTTCGACGGACCTGCACTTGGGTATAGCCAATGAAGCGGCCTATATAAAGAGTATAAAGGATCAATTATGTGCAAGAGCGGTTGGTCGCGAATCACTATTTTCCAGGCTTATCAGAGACATTAGTTGCGTTTTTGTTCGACTTTTCGACGGCTTTTTACTTTTTCCGCGTTTTCGTAAAAAGGTCCTAAGCACTCTTTGACAATTTCCCATTTTTGTCAAAAACCCAAACGCCGACTTTCGCCTTTTCCCTCGGCTTTTTGCAAAAAGGCAAACTTGGTAGGTGACCAAGTTACGCTATCCTTTTGGCTTTTTGCCTCGCTACTTTAGCCAGTTTATCCCAAAATCCAATAAAAGAAGAATTTGATTCAAAGTGAAAATCAGTATTTCGAGACTGTCTCGAATTTAAAAGGTGAAAAATTTGAAGTGCAAGTAAAATACAAATAAAAAACGCTGAAAGTGAACTTTTAAAAGTTCAGTGAAAAGATTATTCACGTTAGTTTTTTTGTTCGAGATAGATTTTATTTATTAGTTACATAGTGGTTTGTTACGATTGTGTTTATGATGCCGATGTTTAGTTGCTGTCGATTTATTTTTTTTAAACTCGTCTTTTTGGCGGAATAAAAGCTTATTATTATTATTATTATAAAATCGCATTTGTCAAAATAGCGTTTTCATCCGAGAAAAGTGAAAAGTCCTTAGTAGTAACGGCAACTTGCGAAAACGCAAGAATGTTAAAAAAGTCCTGAAAACGAGAAAAAGCCAAAGCTGAAAAGGGAAAGGTAAAAGCCGAACAAAAACGCAACTATTTTCCGGTTTCAACCGGAGAACATCTCCAGAACATTTTTGGGTCCTAAATGCCAGATTTTCAAGCTCGTTAGGACCCCTCGCACTGTTTACTCTTTACCTTATAGTATTTTAAAATATATGAATACTTTAAAACTAGGCTGTGCTTTCAACAAATAACCCACGGTTTTGGCTATTTCAAGCCTTTTCCTAGACACGTTGACTGGTAGCGAAAACAGGGAAACAATTTACATAGCCGGTTTTTCTGATGGAAAAACTTCTCGCAGAAAACCACCGACAGCGTGATACACATAGAAGGTAGCAAAACACGGAAAATCAGCGTGGTTTTGTTAGAGGGGTTAAAATGTACCGGACGAAATTGGGGTCTCCGGGTTTAGAAACATATGGAGTGATTATGGAAGTAGGTTGCGTTAGTATTATAGGTAAGACAGGTCCTTTAACAGACAAAGCTGGACGGGTGAAAGTTTGGGGAAAGCGTACTATGTCAGTGGATTATAAGGAACTGATCTTGAACATTAAAATTGAAATTGAAAACATTACAACTTAATTTCCACAGTAACGAGACAGACTTGGAAGGGTTACCCACTCCCCGGCACCTGCTCTACATCCTTTCCCGGCACCGTCCGAAATCAGCGGTGCCGGCACCGATGCCTGCCATAAGTTAGGCGATTCTGCTTCTAAACATGCAATGACCGTCTGGGCACCCGGCACGTGCTGTACACCAAAATCGAGTGTGGACAACCCCTAGGATAGGATGTTGAAGAGCTGCGATAAATGACTTCGAGTCACTTGTGACGCAAATTCTTCTAACCTAACATATAGCCAAGATAGTAAAAGACAGGCTAAAAGGAGATCCAATTGTGGAGTTGCGGTGTGCGGAGTTCGTATTCTTTGAAGTGGTGTGCTTCGGCTAAAGAGGTATGAGGGGAGGAACTGTTTTTTAAAGCGGGGCTTAGACCAGAGGAACTTAAATGGATGGTGAGTCTGCGGGCGGATTCTCTGCCATTGGGGGAAAGAAAAAGTTTATGGGTAAAGTTAAGCTATGTTCTGGTCCTTACTTCTGCCCCATGTGTGGTTCAGTAGGGGAGGATTTCTTGCGTCTGGTGGGTAGATGCGTTGAGTTAAATGATCTGCGTAAAGATATTTTTGGACATAATAGGATGGAGGAGGAGGATTTCGTTAAGGTTGTGGGGAAGAAAGATTGTGGGGACATTCATCGGCTTGGGAGGTTCCTCAAGCAGTCTATGGAGCATCGGGACGTTTTTTGGAATAAGGGTTCCCTCCTTTTGGTGTAAACATTGTGTTCGTGAGTGTTATTTTGCGGTCTATTCTGTTTTCCTGCCATGGCCCCACAGGCTTTTTGGAACAGATTCATTCATTCATTCATTTAACCGTTCGATATTAAGCCCACAATCGTTCACATTTCCGGAACTGAAATTCAGTTCACGAACTACAAGACGAGAAAAACCAGAGCTTCATAGACTAGTAATTATTTCGCATTCGTTAGTACTTTCTCACGTGACGAACATAATCTAAAACAGCCAAGGTATTAAAGTCCTCAGACTTTACAAAATGCTTCTATTCTTCACCTTCGAGCTCTAGATGTCAACCTTGAGTTTTAGCGTGCCAAAGGGCCACAGTCTGGTTTCTTTCGCTAGCAGAGCAAAATAACACTATAGGGAGTGGCGCCAAGACTTGGAAATGTGACACATAGTCGTACAACGGCGATACTAGCACCACTAGCGATAGTGAACGTCCCTACTGAAACTCAATCAGTCGTGCACCAGGGCTGGCTCGAATAACTTCATATCCTGAACACAGCAAAAAAAGATAAAATCTCCACTGTTCCTTGATGTGTGCAGATCGCATCTTAGCTTTACTAGAAATTTGCAATCCTGAAAGTTTGTCTCGCTTTAAATGCCGCAAGCGTAGTGGGCGGCGCTAATAGTATGGCCTGTTTGCGAAGCATGGAAAGCATACGTCTTGGCACTACTCCCTAATGTTATTTTGCTCTGTCCGCTAGTAAACGGTATAGCGACAAGAATCCGCTATTGCAGTTAGCCATATTCCAGCCCAGCGCTTTCAAGCGGACTAGTTTCTGAAAGTCCCCCAATGCCTCATTGTTAATACTCGCGACAGACATCGTAAAACAGATCAACAGGTTGGTGAATAAAAGATATGCATATCAGCTTCTCCGGTAATGGCGGTTCTGCACTGTCTCTGGAGTAGAATGGAAAGTTACCATGTTCTGCTCACTGCCTCATGGATCCATGTTTTCACTATCTCTGTCACAAGTGTTGATAATGAGATAATGCGGGAGTTTCAGAAATTAATTCACTTGAATCGCTGAACTGGAATAGGGGCGAATATCAGCTAGAGAGTAGAATAAAGAGTCACGTTGTTGAGAATGGGCTGAGGTCAGATAAAACCAATGAATACCGTAAAATGATTTCTAGCATGGATCCTTTAATAACGACTTAGACCAAAATAAACAAATTCGAGTAGATAAAGAATAGATGAGAGATGAGAGAATTAATGATCAGAGAATTAATATCCAAATATTAGGGGGGAAGAATAGTAAATAAAATATGGGTTTATTTTCAAAAGTTAGGTGACATGAATAGTTAAAAGTGGGTAAAAATAAGGCGGTCTTGCAAATTCTCGGACACAAAAGCTATCAAGGACAACGAGGGCTAAAGTACCTATGACCACAATTCAATCAAGGGGATGACATATTCAGGTCAATGGTTCTCAGATAAATTCAATTCAATTTAATTCAATTCAATATAATCTAAAAAACAGATAACGAACAAGCCCATGGGTTGTTTTTACGTCAAAACATAACGTCATAACAGAACAATCTACAAATATATACAACTTTGAGACATTTATACCGACGTCTTATGATAAATATTGTCAATAACATGCTAGACTACAATTATTAAAATACAAATAACCTAAAACTTAACATTCAAAAACGCTCTGATTACATAAACGAACAAACGAGGGGACAAAACTCTGAGCATACCTTGTTCGCAAAGCTACCACCGGTTCTAAACGAGGTACAGGGTCGGCAGCTTGACGAGGTAGACGAATTCGGGAGGGGAGAAAATCAGGGGGGAGTATATCACGGTGAAATGGGTTTTGGACTATAGATGTACCGAACTTCATACAAAATCTAGGGTACTGGTATGGATCACTTGTATAATGCTAGCTGCTGACCCTTACTTTATTTTCTTCTGCTTTATTTTAATGAACTTTCCTGGTCGATCTCAAGTTCTCTTAGTCCAAAAAAAAAAAAAAAGAGAGTTGTTTGAAGCCCTTTCAGCACACAACCTGTAGAATTTAAGATGAAAGTTTTGAATCAGTTCTTCAATCTTATGTGTAAGTAAGTAAGTAATTTATTTATGACCCGCCATTTTGAAAAGGCGGAGTAAATGAATAAAATAAACAATACACATAAACACACAGGAAAAGACACTTAATTTTCAATCTTCGGTCAGGAAGCAGTGAACGACGTCGTGCACTTGTTGGGCCATGTTGTCCATGATTTTTGAAAGCGATGAGGAAACATCCAAAAGGGTAACACTTACATCTTGAATTCTGAACTTCTCCGTCAATGTACGGTTATGACATAATTTCGACAAGTGGAGCAGGTGCTTTGCATATTTAAAATAACATGATCTCATCTTATTCATGTTTTTCTCCTCTCTCATAGTATTTGCAGTGCTATTGCCTTACTGTATTACTTCTCCAATTTTGAAGGATACAAATAAATAAACAAAACAAATAAAAGCGCTGAAAAAGTCTTACCAGTCAGATTGAAGTACCCACTTTTCTCGTCGCTTAAGACCACCGGTGGGTTCGAACTCACTTCCGCGATTCTCGGGTCCAAACTTATTGCGTCATACTCAAATTTATGCGGGGGGGCACCCTCGCCATCCACCACCTCAATCTCGAAGTAGATGGTGCTAGTCTCCTCTTCCACCAACTTGGACTCGGGGGTGAAATTGTAGCTGACTTGGAATTGTCTAACTTTGGCCCCAAGACTCAGACCACCTGCGGCCGCAATGAAGACGGGTAGCAGGGCCAGTATGTATAGCAGGATGATATGGAGGGGCCACAGGGGGCACATTTTTGAGACTGGAGACCTGAAATAACATGAAAATTTAACCGGATAGTCTGAGTTCCGAGAATCTAGTACATCACTTATTCACGTAAATAGGCCTGAAAACGTGATAAAAAAAAAATCATTTCTTCGTTTGTCCGTTATCCATAGTAATCTATGTGACATTCTGTTACTGTCACCACACATCCCAACTGGATGGGCGTTGGTTGTGGGTGTTGGTGAACGAGGGCAATTGATTGAAAGAATCATTGGAATGGACGGCAGAAAAGGGGAAGGGGTTGAACAAAATGATGGAAAACATGGAACTATTTAGTAATCTAACTTGGATGTGAACATGAAATTTGAGGTGAATGGTTATTCTCGTGGGGCGATGGTTTCATCAAATAAAATTCTTCTTTTGGATTTGTGGTACCTCCATTTGCCGACTACAAAGTGAGCAACTCCCAAAAAACTAGAAAATAAAGATTTTTTGCAAGACGTATCTTGACATCATTTTCCTACTTTCTACTGGCGTAACTTTTTCCACCTTAGCATCTTTGAACCTGGAAATGAAGGCCTCGGTTGAAATTCATATTCTCCGCGTCTGGATGAATTTTGGGTCGTCGCGCAAGCAGCGCACACTCTGAGAGCTTAGTCACACTGGGTTCAAAAAGCCGCCTATTCGACAAACAACTGAAAATCCCTAGGGGACATGAGATTTGATGGACTTTGTGGCAGCTTGGGGATAATGAGCAGATTACAATTAGGGGTCAATTAGGGTTCCTATAACACAATTATACAGTCTGTCGTAACACGGTTATACAGGCTGTTTTGCTCTAATTAATTTCCTGAATTTAAAACGACAACATTGACAATTAGTTGTATCTTGTTCTTGTTTCTACTTTTGCCTACTTTTTTCTACTTTTGCAACCCAAAAGGCCAGGAAATGAGCCAAGTCTGACTAAGCTCTGACCGTTGTTGCTAGAGCCACGGGTGAAAAGAATTAAAAAATCCAGATGTGGCAAAATATTTCAGTATATTCAGATATCGGATGTAAAAATAAGCTGCCTTTTCAGTTAAACTTTAAGATAAATGGAAATCAGGTTCGTTGAAGCAGAACTTATACATAAAACTTATTTTCCAAATCTTCTATACTGGCTAGAAATCTAGATTTAGGAAATACAGAGATGGTGGCTCGGTGGGATCGCTGTTCCTGTGGCCCGGTTACTGTAATGGTTTGCAAACTATGTTCACAAACACCTCGGTAGCTCAGTGGTGGAGAACTTGCCACGAAAGCCAGAGGTTCCTGGCTCAAATCCCAGCTGAGGAGCATTTGGTCTTCCAGTTCACGACTCATAAAAAAGCTAGACCAAAACGTTCAATTCAATTCAATCTATTTTGAAAACAGATACAACGGGCAAGCTGATTTGGTGGTTTTCGTCCATAGTAACACTCAATTTAAAATATCAATTCTAAAAATAAAAAAAAATCAACAGTTATTTGATAACAAATATTCAAATAATGCATAAAACGGACATGTCAGCTACGATGCTTTGGCAGCAATATTTTGGCACTTCTTGGCAAGGGGTCCTCGTCGGGCTGTCAATCTTCAGGGTCAACTTCGGGGAAAGAAACAAACTGACTGACTGTAGCTGACACATCCGTTTATACATATTTGAATACAGTTTAGACATGTTGTCATTTTTAGCAATTCGAAATAATTTTAAGCCAATATCTATGTCCTTATTTTAGAAAGACCCCGAAAAAGAATGGAACATAAATCACGTCTAAACTATTACAACTTATAGCATGTCTCGGCCTGCTGTGTAGGTGCAGAGCGGGGTTACCTTGCAACTGCACATCTTTCGAAATGATCTGAAGAGAGGATTAGTCACCTAAATTTTGTTTAGGTCTTCTGCGGCAAGGTTCCTCTTCAGGACGTAGTTAGAGCTGAGAACCGACTATATTACCAAAAAACCACGAGGGCCATGACAACAAAAACTATACAACACAATACAAAATATCAAATACTACTCCTATTCTAAAAATATCTTTCCATGCTCCATCGCAAGCCTCAAGTAACGCCCAAGTTTCTTTCGCCCAGTAGCATATCTACAATACTACAAATGTAGGATTACGTAACGAACCTAAGAAAACGGCTTCAAAACCGTTCGAACAGGCCCATTTCAAATGCGAGCTTCCTTCCCTTTCCAGGTTTGGCCTATAATTTAATTACAAAATAAAAGAACGTAAACCTACAAACTATATCCTCAACAAGATCCTTCACTTCGACCGTTTCCTTTCAGTAATCAGCTGAGACTGAAGAGTAAAAAGCCTGAAGACTTGCCGGGACCTTCGGTGACGCAATGGAAAATGAAAGTGTGCGCAAGCGCAGTTGCGTCAACTCGAGCGCATTTTTTGGAAGCAATGAACCTTAAAGGATGATACATGTCTTGCGAAAACTTTAGACCGTCAAATTTATGAATTGGCTATCCTGAATTTACATACGCCCCCCCCCCCCTCCGAAACCAAACAGCTCAGTTTGTTTGCTCTTTCACATCATTACAGTAAGGGTAAATCGTTATAGTAAGGGTTACAGTATCAGTTACAGTGCATCGTTATAGTAGGGTTTTTTACAGTAAAGAAAACATTTAATTTTTTTTTTATTATTCATAATCAGCAATTTGATAGATTTATTTTTTATCCTTCTTGGGGTCTAAAACCATCTCTTTTTTCAGGACCTCCCCGTAGCACTGCCTGTTAGAGGTGTATTCTCGCAGTCGGGGAATCGAAGGGAACGGCGAGAACAGAGGGAGTCACTCTACGCAGACTCCGCGTACAGAAATAGCGAGAACACGGGGAATGCTTCGAAAATGGATCTTGTTCGAAAATAAAATACAGTTGACGAAATTAGTCTGGACCCACTTTATTTTTGGTTTTATTTATTCTGATTGTTTTTATTTAAATTTACATTGCACCAACACCAGCAAAAAATTGATTCCACTCCGAATCTGAAAGGGAGTCCTTTCTGATGACGGTGATCATAATTGGAGCATTCCCCGTCCCTGGGGACTCGCGAGAATACGGGGAGTGAGTCCCTGGGACAAATAAAAACGCGGGGACTCCTCATGTGGAGTCCTCGGGGAACGGCGAGAATACGCCTTAGAGCTGCACTACATGGCACGTTCTTACTATGTGAGCAAAAAATAGTCGAGTATTCTGATCAACACCTCGAGCACTCGTAAAGTTTTATGGTTTACCAAGTTTCGGGTGAACTACCCTGAACCACTTTACTTCACTAAAACAATTTTATTTTTACCCTCATGCATTCATTCATAAACTTTCTGTTTACACCGGATTCCGGCCATACTTTCCACCCAAGAAAATGAAACGCAGCATAGCCCTCACCTGTTATTCTTTTCTACTGATCGATTAACTATATTTTTAACCCGTCAAAATAAGCAAAAGGAGGTAGACGGAGCAAATAGTGCAAGGAAAACAAGACCAAAGGTTTCGATGGGATACCAAAAAAGTTAATATTTACAGACAATCGGGTCTTGTACAGGCCCGGTGGTAATCATCTGAGAAGACGAAGTTCAAATATGGATTCAGCATGTGAGTTTACCCCTACAGCCTCCGTCATGCCTACTTTGAAAACAAGACCAAAGGTTTCGATGGGATCCCAAATATTCAATATCTGATCCAGACAACTGGGTCTTGTCTTAGCCAGATCCAGTCTTCCCCAGACTCCTTGAACATTTTTACAATTAAAATTCAGAAACAGATTAAGGCCAAATAGCTAATCACCTGAGAAAACCAAGTTCAGATTTGGATTCAGCATGTGTGTTTACCCCTATAAGTCATATCTGTTTTGACGAAAACTTCCTGCCACTTCTGCCAATTTCCCGGTTCCGGCCGAACTCCAGAACTACTTGTCCGGCGAAAAAAGAAAGCTCAAAGAAGAAATCAGGGTATCTTCTTTCCCCAGTAATGAACATCTAATCAACTTCAAATAGAAACTTAGCTTATAACAAGTTTTCCGATTCCAGCCGGATTCCGGTCGAACTATATGTCTGGGTAAAATATGATTGTCCTACGGGACTCAGCATCTCTTCTTACCCCTAAATCGCTTATCTAATCAACTAAAAATAAAACTTTGACTTCCAACAGATTTCCGGTTTTGGACGGATTCCGGACGAACTACATGTCCAGGTAGAAAATTGTTTTCACATAAGTGTTCAGCATGTCTTCTTGCCCTAAATCGAACATCTAATCAACTCCAAATAAAACTTTTAATTTTGACAAGCTTTCCGGTTTGGGCCGGATTCCGGTCGAAATACTTGTCCGTCGAGAAAATAGTTTTCACCATCGTCTTCAGCATGTCTTCCTACCTCTAAATCGAACATCTAATCGACTTCAAATAAAACTTTTACTTTCAACAAACTTTCCGGTTTGGGCCGGATTCCGGGCGAAATACTTGTCCGTCGAGAAAATAGTTTCCACCATCGTCTTCAGCATGTATTCCTACCCCTAAATCGAACATCTAATCAATTTCAAATAAAACTTTTACTTTCAACAAACTTTCCGGTTTGGGCCGGATTCCGGGCGAAATACTTGTCCGTCGAGAAAATAATTTTCACCATCGTCTTCAGCATGTCTTCCTACCCCTAAATCGAATATCTAATCAACTTCAAATAAAACTTTTACTTTCAACAAACTTTCCGGTTTTGGCCGGATTCCGGGCGAACTACTTTTCCGATGACAAAATAAATTTCACCATCGTGTTCAGCATGTCTTCTTACCCCATAATCGACTATCAAATTAGCTGTTTCAAAATATTTTGTTTGTCCCTTAATTTGAATCCCCTCCCCCACCCCTAAATGTAGAGCTACAAAGCCCATCTACGAACTTGACTGGTCCGACGACCCAACGAACCCTCACACCAAGTTTCATCAAAATATCTCATTCCCTTCGAGAGTTATCGTGCTTACAGACGGACGGACAGACGGACGGACAGACGGACAACTTTTGCGATGTCATAGGTATCCCTCCACTTACGTTTTGGGATCCCAAAAAGTTCCTGCCTTACTTCTGCCAAATTTTCGGTTTCAGTCGGATTCCGGGCGAACTACTTGTCTTGCAAGAAATTTAAGTTCAAAGACAGATTCAGCGTATATCCATACCCCTTGTCAAATCTCTAATCAACTTCAGATAAAACTCAACTTTTAACAAATTTTCCGATTTCAGCAGGATTCGTGGCGAACTATGTGTCCAGGTATAAAATAATTGTCATACAAAATTTCAGCATGTCTTCTTACCCGTAAATCGAACACCTAATGAAATTCATATAAAACTTTTACTTTTAACAGATTTTCCGGTTACGGCCGGATTCCGGGCGATCTACTTGTCCGGCGACAAAATAATTTTCATATTCGGATTCAGCATGTTTCACTGTCTTTAAATCGAACCTCTAATCAACTTCAGATCAATCTTTTACTTTTGAAAAACTTTCCGGTTTTGGCCAGATTCCGGGCGGTCTAATTGTCCGACGAGAAAATCATTTTCATATTCGGACTCAGCATGTCTCCTTACCCCTAAATCGGATATCTAATCAACTTCAGATAAAACTTTTACTTTTAACAAACTTTCCGGCTTTAGACGGATTCCGGCTGAACTACTTGTCCGGCGAGAAAATGATTTTCATATTCGTATTCAGCATGTCGTCTCACCCCATATTCGACTATCTCATTAGCTTTTAATTTTTTTTTTTTGCCCCTTAATTTGAAACCCCGCCCCCTCCCCAGAATATTCAGCTATCGTGCCCATCTACGAACTCGAATTTTCCCTTGACTCACACCAAGTTTCATCAAAATATCTCATTCCCTTAGAGAGTTATCGTGCTGACAGACGGACGGACGGACATATGGACAACTTTTGCGATGTCATAGGTATCTAAGGTATCCCTCCACTTACGTTTAGGGATCCTAAAAATACGAAAGAACAATAGTTTACAAAATACATGAAGATATAAAGCCAAGAGGATTCTCCAGTCTTAATCAATAGTTTGGCTATTGCCTAGGCTGCGAGTTTCCATTTGTCTCTCCACTGCTGATCTCCATTTTGATCAGTTTGGGGAAAATCTTTAAAGCACAATGGACACTTCTAATGCTTTACTTTGTATTAAATGCTTCACAAATAAACATTACCGACTTCCTTTAGAAGGCGCAACGAAAATCTGCCGTTTTCTTGTTATCCCTTGTCTTACCTCTCTGGCATTTCGGCGATCCAAATCTTAGGAGCTGGGATATCGTGGCAGGAAATTCAAAAACTCCCAGCAATTCTTGATAGAAAAGGATATATTTGAGATGTCACCAAGTTCAAGCCGCAGATACAGTTTACCTTATTGTTCTAGTATTTCATTAGAAGTTCCATGGCTTAAAGTGCCTATTAAAAGTTTTTCTTTGTGGAATAGTGTTGTGAAGCTTGATTAGCTTGCTTTTTAAAATTTACCAGAAGATGCAACAAGCTTATAAGAAATAACATAGCTACAAAAATCATTAAAAAACAAATAACCTATTCAAATGGGTATTGCCTAGGCTGTATGTTTGTATTTGTCTCTCAACTGCTGATCTTCATGTTGATCAGTTTGAGTAAACATCTTTAACGGTTTCAAATTTCCGGTTCTACCCGAATTCCGGCCCAACTAAACAGCCGAACCAATTTACTAATTGCATATCTCCGTCATCTATCCCCTCGTCAGTTCCCAAGATCCGTTTGGTCCGGTCTCAGATTTCCAGTTCTTCCAAGATTTCGGAAGAACTGCACGAAATCAGACAACGATTTACGCGCGTTCCATATTTGGCAACTTCTTTTATCCTAGCACATTTCCATGTTCGGGAACACCTATTTATTCGATACAAGAAAATAACAACATCCATGTTCGTTTTGCCACCCGATACAGATAGAAATATTAATCTCAAACGTTTGGTGTAAATTATTATTTATCAAATATATTCAATCATATTAAACATCAAAATAACTTACGACCAGAGGCGTCACGAAAGGGGGGCGGGGGGGGGGACGCCCCCCCCCCCCAAAGCCGTCGGCCAGTCGGCAAAAAAACACCGATTCGGCGCTTGAAGTTGATTTGCTTTCATGAAAACAGTCGTTTTTTCTGAAAATTGGTCGATTTTTTGTCAAAATAGTAGTTTTTTCTGAAAATCAGTCGACTTTTCAGAAAATCAATCGATTTTTTTCAACAATGTCAATTTTATGTTGAAAACATTTTATGTTGAACAACGAAATCAGACAACGATTTACGCGCGTTCCATATTTGGCAACTTCTTTTATCCTAGCACATTTCCATGTTCGGGAACACCTATTTATTCGATACAAGAAAATAACAACATCCATGTTCGTTTTGCCACCCGATATAGATAAAAATATTAATCTCAAACGTTTGGTGTAAATTATTATTTATCAAATATATTCAATCATATTAAACATCAAAATAACTTACGACCAGAGGCGTCACGAAAGGGGGGCGGGGGGGGGGGGGGGGGACGCCCCCCCAAAGCCGTCGGCCAGTCGGCAAAAAAACACCGATTCGGCGCTTGAAGTTGATTTGCTTTCATGAAAACAGTCGTTTTTTCTGAAAATTGATCGATTTTTTGTCAAAATAGTAGTTTTTTCTGAAAATCAGTCGACTTTTCAGAAAATCAGTCGATTTTTTTCAACAATGTCAATTTTATGTTGAAAACAGTCGTTTTTTCTGCAGGAAAAGTCGGTAAAAATTACTAGCCAGTCGGTAAATGCCTCCCCCCCCCCCCCAAACATTTTGGCTAGTACCGCCTCTGCTTACGACACCATTATCTGTTTCTTAATTTGCCAAGCAAAAACTGAGAAGATTACAATAACCGATAGTTGGTCTTTTTTAGTGATTTTTTTTTTTCCTTCGTGACAAGACTATAGAGTGTTATCTTATTCATCATTTTAAATGAAGAAAAGGTCAAATTCGCTGTGACAGCTGCTTTTGAAAAAAAAAAAATTCTCTTCTATTTTACTCTATTCTATATACCTGACGTCTTCAGTCATATGCAAGGTTGCCACGCCAAACAAAACCAAACCACGGGTTTTCAAAAAATCCCCGAAAGAAGAAATCACGGCGAAGACACGAGAAAACTTCCGTGATTTGTGGAAATTGGTAATTTTTATGGCCTTTTAGATGTGAAAATCGCTGTGAAAGTAACCAAATTTGGCGATCAATCATCACCCTTAGCAAGCCTGCCCCTGGGCCTTGGTCTAAACGACTACGTGACATTTTAACGACTGGAAACAGAATATTCGCGAAAAGGCTTTCTGAACAGATACTCTGCGATTTCATACAGCCGCACAACACGCAATCCAGCAATGATGTTAGCCACTTTGAATCAACCGCCCCCATCAATCTATAACCTTAGCTCTGTCTCAGGAACCCAATATGTAATTCAGCTCAATCGCTAGACTCAATAACAGACGAGCTCCTAGTCGGCTCTACACAACTTTCTAAGACGATTTTTGGGATCCCAAAACGCAAGCGGAGGCATACCTATGACATCGCAAAAGTTGTCACTCCGTCCGTTTGTCCGTCCGTCTGTCAGTACGATAACTATCGAAGGGAATAAGATATTTTGATGAAACTTGGTGTGAGGAGTCTTTGGGCCAAGACCCAAAGGAAAGGTTGAGTTCGTAGATGGGCTCTGTAGCCCTATATTTAGGGCTTTAAATTTTATTTTATAAGTTTAAGTTTTATTTGAAATTGATTAGATGGTCGATTCAGGGTAAGAAGATATGATCAAAACTGAAATGAAAATCATTTTCTAACCAGACAAGTAGTTCGGCCGGAACCCGGCCAAACCGGAAAATTTGTTTCAATGAGCAAAGGTTTTATTTGAAGTTGATTAGATGTCCGATTTAGGGGTAAAAAAGACGGTGAATTCGTGTATGACAACCATTTTTTTACACGAACATATAGTTCGCCCGGAATCCGGCTGAAACTGGAAAATTTGTTATAAGTTAAAGCTTTATTTGAAGTTGATTGATATTCGATATGGGAGTAAGGAGATATGCTGAATTCACTTTTGAGCTTTATTTGTTTGCCGGACAAGCAGATCGCCCGGAATTCGGCCGAAACAAGAAATTTGGCCGAAGTAAGGCAGGGAGTTTCGATCAGTTTCGTCAAAATAGTTATGACTTAACACACACATGCAGTCCATCTGAACTTGGTTTTCTCAGATGATTAGCAATTCCGCCTTAATCTGTATCTAAATTTTAATAGTAAAAATGTTCAACGAGTCTGGTGAAGACAAGACCCAATTGTCTGTATAAAATATTTCATTTTTGGGATCCCATGGAAACATTTGGTCTTGTTTTTCAGGAATTTACCCTCTGCAAATTTCACCCTTGGCAATGGATAAAACTGCTGTTAGGACGTTCTGTGTTCCACAAACTTCTGGATAGCAGTTCTGTCACTTAACGGTCGCCTTCTGAGTCGGCAACTAATACGATTTGTACTCTCTCTTATCCAGGATTCGTACTGTCCCTGCCTCTATGGAATTAATATAACAATGAACTTGTCGTTCGCTGGTTTAACTTTCTAATGTTTACTCATTTGTGTACATTTGAGCGATTAGTTTACACCAATATGGCTTCGACTGAACTATGGCTAAATAAATAAATAAACTTACTGTGTAAGTATGGAGTAGCACGACCTCTATCTGTTATTCGGCGGGAAAGGCGAGAGCGCTTTAAGCGCAGCCTTTGAGCGTGTTCCATCCTACTTACTGTAGTTACTACGCATGACGTCACGAATTCTGGCTTTTTGCCGTCAAGGCTGGAACGATTATTCTATTTTCCAGCAGGATCTCACGCCACGGGCGAATCCGACCAATCACGTTACAGAGATGCGTAGTTACTACGCTTACTACGCTCCCGAGCATGGTAAGCAAATAGTAACTATTAGTTACTATTCCGACAAGGTTGGAACGGTCAGCGTAGTAACTTTTCGTGAAGATGGAACGGAAATAGTAACTAATAGTAACTGTTTTTAGAAGGGTGGAACACGCTCTTATGTAGCTCAGCAGAGGCTTTAGTCAGTGTAAATTCTGTCAGCGTGTGTGGTATTGTTTTTACGTTTCTTGTGTTCTTTCCATAATTTCTGGTGACAGTAATGTTCTTCTTCTTCTTCCTCATTTAATTACTCCGTCTTTTTGTACGTTTGTGCATTATGATCGGGAATAAATCTATTCTTATTATTGCTGTTCCTCATTCTGGATTAGCCTATTCCTGCATATTGCAGCACCATCTTCCTACCCCATATTCGTGAGTCAGTGTATTTGTAGGCTATAGATGTTTTGAGTATTTTTCTTTCTTTCTTTGTACCTGCTTACTTAACTTGCTTTGTAGGTAAGAAATAAATTAGCATTATCGGTAGATCTACACGTAGAATAATCAGAATTACAGGGAGCGTATGCCTGAGATATCGTAAAACCAATGAGCTTCTTTAACAACGACATATTCCAGATTCAACTTGCAAACAGTTAATCCTGGCGAACACTTTGGATGGGTGCGCGCCTCTACATAGACACGACGCTACGTAGACACGTCAGTAAGTGGACAAAATCCGACGCTACATGGACAAATTTCCCGACACTACGTGGACAAAAAAAAACCGACACTACGTGGACACGACGGTACATCGAACGACGCTACGTAGACACGACGGTACATCGAACGACACTACGTAGACACGACGGTACATCGAACGACACTACGTAGACACGATGGTACGTCGAACGACACTACGTGGACACGTCACTACGAGGACAAAATCCGACGGTACGTCGAAAATCAAAAAGTGTCTACGTAGTGTCGGTACCTGTACCGTCGTGTCTATGTAGTGTCGGTACTTGTACCGTCGTGTCCACGTAGTGTCGGTACCTGTACCGTCGTGTCCATGTAGTGTCGGTCTTCGTACCGTCGTGTCTCTGTAGTGACGTGTCCATGTACTGACGCTTTTGTCGTTTCGATGTAGTGTCGTGTCTTCGTAGTGTCGTGTCTACGTAGAGACATCATCCCCTTTGGATGCGTTCTTTTGGTTAACTTTTCTTTCTAACTATTAGGATGCCTAGCCTTAGGATAGGATTTCTAACCTTAGGATACTAATGTCTTACCGCGTCATGACGTGGTCTTTCTAACGAGCGTCCTGACAAGAAATATGATTCGCAAAACGCCTTGGGCACGACTGACGGCACCTCTAACTCCGCAGAGGTATTTTGACTGACAGGTGTTGAGATTGCACTAAATTTGAAGATTTGCGAATCGAAAAAAAATGTGTTTTTTTTTTCATGTTCTTTTGTAGAGAGGATTAAGGTGGTTGATTGATAGTTTATCAGATCCTCTGCAAAAAATGTGTTTGTTTTGACCATGTTGTCAGAAATTATTCAAACTGACACGTGTTGAGTTTATGCTAAAACCAGTTTATTCATCTCGCTCCTATTCTTTTGTGGGTGTAGACTAAGATTGATTGACACTTAACAAGATCCTGTGCAAAACTTTAAACAAAAAAATATGTTTGTTTTGACCATGTTAGCAAATTCTCAATATCTCACATTTCGAGATAAAAAAAAATAAAAAAAGGACAACAACAACAAATGAGTCGTTTGCTGTGAGCCCGCGTGGATAGTAGGCTATCAGTTTAGGACATCGTCTATAGCCTGATTCTTGCAGATATCTTCGGCTTTGGAAAAGTCAACCCAACCCTTCCGAAATATCATTAACAAGGTTAAATATTCCTTCAGCCCAAGCTGACTGCGAATCATATTTGAAGGTGGAAAACATGATACGTCAGCTGAATTTTATTAGAGCCATATTTCGGCCCTTCTTGGCAAGGGTCCTCTTCAGGCTCAAAACCGCTCAAGTTGGAAAAACGAACTTGTGGGAAACACCTTTTTCCAACTTGAGCGGTTGAGGACCCTTGCCAAGAAGGGCCGAAATATAGCTCCAATAAAACTGAGCTGACGTATCCGTTTTCCACCATCAAATATTAACAAGGTTACAGGTAATCTCAATAGGCTTTAAAAAAATTGTCTAAGGAGGTAATCTGTCGGCACAATTCTGCCAAAATAAACTTTCGCCGGCGCGAAGCGCCGGCTAAAGTATACCCACATTTTTTGTGATAATTTGTGTACATAAAATGAGCTTTACTCGAAAAGATGGGGGCATTTCTGAGGAAATACGTCGGTACAATTCGAGGGGCACCAACTCCCAAAATTGGGGTACAGGTGTGTCCGACAATGGAATGTGCCCGACTGTTTCCGATGTGTGCCCGACGTGTGTCCTACTGTGTCCGGCGTGTGCGCGACGTTTGTCCAAATCCCCGGTACATAGTGTGCCCGACAGTTGGTAACCCCGAGGGGTACCAACTCTCAAAATTCGGGTACAGGTTTGCCCGCCATGTGCCTGCCTGTGCTGGACGTGTGCCCAACGTGTGCGCGACAAGTGCCTGACCGTGCCCGACGTGTGTCTGACATGTGCCCGACCTGTGCCCGAAGTATACCCGACTCCCGGGTACAGAGTGTGCCCGACAGTTGGTAACCCCTCGGTATAATTTCACGGAAATTCCTGACAAAATATTTGTCGGCACAATTTTGTACCAGAATCAGCTCCTGACAAAAGCTTGTTGTGGCAACTCTTTTCTAGCTATATGGTTAGATATGCGACTCGTCGTCAAAATAAACAGATTTCTCATCACAGTCAGGGGCGTTACTACCTTTTTACCTTTGGGGGGGGGGGACACCAGGTTTGTGCCGACGGACTAAAAAATGGGCCGTACATTTCCTACCAGCATAGAATAGAACCGGTGTAAAACTAACTATAATGCATCAGTTCAGATTATTCCTTGAATGTAATTTCGTACATCAAAATTCACATTTTCCGGCTTTTCATTTCAACTTTATCTAAAAAGCGAAGCTTCCAGCAACTGTACCCAAAACAAGCTAAAGTGCGCGCCACCGGCGAAATTTTTTAATTCTGCCTTTTTTTTCCGGAAAAGTTTGTCTATACCTACCATACAAGTTCTAGCTTTTAACGTGTTTCAACCCCCAAGAATTCAATCCTAAAACGCCAGTTAGATGAAACACCGATCTCCCAAATAGAGAATACTACGTAATGCGCCGCAGGCAAAATTTTGTCTAAAACTAACTGTATTACATCACCTGAGGTTCCTTTCTTCCGGAAACATTTTGCTATACCTACCATTCAAGTTCTAGCTTTTAACGTGTTTCAAACCCTCAAGGATGTCAATCCTAAAACGCCAAATAACTTAACACCGATCTTCCGAATACTACAAAATGCACCGCAGGCGAGATTTTACATAAAACAAATTTCGATGCATCAGTTGAGATTGTTCCTTTAATACACATTCATATATTTAAATTCACACATTCGCCTTTTGTTTTAACTTTAGCTAAAAAGCGAAGCTTCCAACAATTATACCCAGAATAAGTTGAACTAAGGGCCGCATGCGAAATTTTATGATCTGTATTTTTTCCGTAAAAATGTGCGCCTGACAAATGTTCGCAGAATTTGATTAACAGACTCCTTGAATATTTTTACTATTAACATAATTTAGAAACAGATTACTGCCAATGGCTAGTCATCTGAGAAAACCAAGTTCCAGTATGGATTCAGCATGTGTGTTTACCCCTATAGGTTACTACTTCGACAAAATTTATCGAAACTTCCTGCCTTACTTCTGCCCAATATCCGGTTTCCGCCGGATTCCGGGTGGACTACTTGTGGGGCAAAAAAAAAAGTCAGAACGAAATCAGCATATCTCCTTACCCCTATATCTAACCTCTAATTAACTTCAGATAAACTTTAACTTTTAAAATATTTCCGGTTTCGTCCGGATTCCAGACGAACTATATGTCCGGGTAGAAAATAATTGTCATTTATAGATTCAGCATGTCTTGTTACCTCTAAATCGAACATTTAATCGACTTCAAATAAAACTTGTACTTTTAACAAACTTTCCGGTTTTGTCCGGAATTCAGGCGAACTACTTACTTGGGTGGAAAACAACTTACATCTACGGATTCACCATGTCTTCTTACCCCTAAATCGAGAATTTAATCAACTTCAAATAAAACTTTTACTTTTTACAATTTTCCGGTTTTGGCCGGATTACGGACGAACCAATTGTCCGGCGAGAAAAGAAGTCTCAGATATAGATTCAGAATGTCTCCTTAGCCCTAAATCAACTATCTCATTGGCTTTTTAAAACATTTGTATCTGTCCCTTAATTTGAAACCCATCCCCCACCCCTAAATATGGGGCTACAGGGATCTTCTACGAACTTGACCTATACTTTGACCCAATGGATCCTCATACCAAGTTTGAAGAAGATATATCTACCTCTTCGTAAGTTATCATGCTGACAGACGGACAGACAGATGGAAGGACGGACAAACTTTATGAAGTCATAGGTATCCCGTCACTAACGTTTTGATATCCCAAAAAGAACCCGATGTACCGAAAGCATTTGATTTCTTCTGTGTTTTGCCCGACTGACTGTACAGAAACTGCTTTCTGACGTGTAAAAATAACCGGTTGTACCGACGAGACTTGGAGCGTGTTCCACCCTTTTAACAATAGTTACTAATAGTTACTATTTCCGTTCCATCCTCATGAAAAGTTACTACGCTGACCGTTCCAACCTTGTCGGAATAGTAACTAATAGTTACTATTTGCTTACCATGCTCGGGACCGTAGTAAGCGTAGTAACTACGCATCTCTGTAACGTGATTGGTCGGATTCGCCCCTAGCGTGAGATTCTGCTGGAAAATAGAAAAATCGTTCCAGCCTTGACGGCGAAAAGCCAGAATTCGTGACGTCATGCGTAGTAACTACGGTAAGTAGGATGGAACACGCTCTTGAACTGCCAGGATGCGCCCGAAAGTTTGCAAGATTTGATTCGAAATCGAAACCGATGTGCCAACGATTCGACCGACGCCCAACAAAAGCATACACAATTTGATTTCTTCTGTGTTCCCTACATTTAACAAGACCAAAGGTTTCGATGGGATCCCAAAAATTTAGTACTTGATCCAGGCAAATGGGTCTTGTAGATATTCGGTCTCCGCCAGACTCCTTGAAAATTTTTACTATTAAGATTTAGAGATAGAAGAAGGCCAATAGCTAATCATCTGAGAAAACCAAGTTCAGATATGGATTCAGCATGTGTGTATTTACCTCTAAGTTATACGTCATATCTTCTTTGACGAAATTGGTCAGATCCAATCAACTGAGAAAATCAAGTTCAGATTTGGATTCAGCATGCGTGTTTACCCCTAAACGTCATATCTACTTTGACGAAAGTGATCAAAACTTCCTGCCTTACTTCTTCGAATCTCCGGTTTCGACTGGATTCCAGGCGAACTACTTGTCTTGCAAAAACTAAAGCTCAAAAACAAATTCAGCGTATCTCCTCACCCCTATATCGAACATCTAATCAACTTCAGATCGACGACAGACCGACGCCCAACAAAAGCATACACAATTTGATTTCTTCTCTGTTCCCTACATTTAACAAGACCAAAGGTTTCGATGGGATCCCAAAAATTTAATATTTGATCCAGGCAAATGGGTCTTGTAGATATGTCTCTGCCAGACTCCTTGAACATTTTTACTATTAAGATTTAGAGATAGAAGAAGGCCAATAACTAAGCATCTGAGAAAACCAAGTTCAGATATGGATTCAGCATGTGTGTATTTACTCCTAAGCTATACATCATATCTTCTTTGACGAAATTGGTCAGATCCAATCAACTGAGAAAACCAAGTTTAGATTTGGATTCAGCACGTGTGTCTACCCCTAAACGTTATATCTACTTTGACGAAAGTGATCAAAACTTCCTGCCTTACTTCTGTCAAATCTTCGGTTTCGACTGGATTCCGGGCGAACTACTTGTCTTGCAAAAACTAAAGCTCAAAAACGAATTCAGCGTAACATTTAATCAACTACAGATCAAACTTTAACTTTTAACAAATTTTCCGGTTTTAGCCGGATTCCCGGCGAACTATACATCCGGGTAGAAAGTCATTGTCAAAAGCGGATTTAGCCTGTCTTCTTACCCCTAAGTCTGACATCACATTAACTTCAGAATAACATTTACTTTTAAGAAATTTTCCGGTTTCGGTCGGATTCAGCGCGAACTACTTGTTGGACGAGAAAACAATTTTCACATAAATGTTCAACATATTTTCTTACCCCTAAATCCAACATCTAATCAACTTTACATAAAACTATGACTTTTAACAAACTTTCCGGTTTTGGCGGGATTCCGGGCGAACTACTTGTCCGGCAAGAAAATAGTTTTCATATTCGTGTTAATCAACTATCTCATTATCTCTTAAAGAAAATATTTTTTCGCGCCTTAATTTGAACCCACTCCCCCCATATTTGACAGTGCAAAAACGGATAAGTCAGCTACATTTTATTAGAGCTATATTTCGACCCTTCTTGGCAAGGGTCCTCTTCAGGATCAAGCAGCTCAAGCTGGAAATTCAACAACAAGTGAAATTTCGCCGGGCTTCGTACTAAGGTACTTTCTTAAGACCTTTGAATTTTATTTCTTGCGTATAAAAGAAGTCGATGTGCCGACAAGTTGACGAAAGCAACAAAATTATATTTCTTCTGTGTTTGCCGCCGCTCACAAGTGAACTTTCGCCAGGCTTCATCCGAGGAAAGTAACCTTCGGGGGGGGAGGTCCCCCCCCCATAGTGACGCCCATCATCATAGTATTCATAGAACCCAGTTTCAACTTTCTAATCAAACTGATAGAAATCTTTCTAACGATATCCGTCGGCACAATTTTGCGCAATAGATTTTGTCGGGCGTGAAGCACCAAAAAGCTATACCAACATTTTTTGTCGGCACCTTCCGGTACAAAAAATCAGCATCTGACAAAACCATGTTCTGTCAACTCTATTTTTGTTAGCATGTTCTGCTTCGAAAGTCAACTTGTGGGCAACACAGATAGAACTAATATCGAACTATGCCTAAAGTTCCAACTTCTCCTTTCTAATCAAACCGATAGGTACAAAAACCTGTTAGTCTTTCCACAAGTTCATTTTTCCAACTTGAGCGGCTTTGAGCCTGAAGAGGACCCTTGCCAAGAAGGGCCGAACTATACCTCTAATAAAATTCAGCTGACGTATCCGTTTTGCACTATCAAATATAAACCGATAGGAATACTTCCGAGGAAATCCGTCACCACAATTTTGCCCAAAATAAGCTAACGGCAAAATAAATTAAAGTAATCTCGCACCATGCAAAAGAGTTTCATTTTTTTTCCAAAAGACACTATTAATTACTCGAAAAATGTTCGCCTGAGGTGGCTTTCTTAGTACTCGCGTGTCATTTATGTGGGTTCAGGTTTGGGATATTGGGGTTTGTGACAGAAAAAAAAAGAGAATAAAATCTCTTCCGAAGCTAGGTGAATTTTGAAACAAAGAAGGCGAATCCAAAAGTTTCGCCTGGTGTACTCTGTAACCCCGTGAAGTTTATCTTGGGCACAGTAAGTTAGATAAGAATTGCTAGCGTGGTTTCTCTGCTTACAGCGAACGTCTGCTGTTCTTAAAAATTCCTTGAGCTATGCTTAAGTTCGTCAACCCCCCCCCCCCCCCTAATGACTTGGAACGACCCTTGTCCATAGGGTTCTTCAATAAATCCGTGATTTCTTGATCTGACAACTCCCGTGTTTCAGACACTTTACACCTCACAAAACGTGTCTTGAGGTCAGTCAAGTTATTTACCTACATTACAGTGACAAAAATCCCAACCACCTCTAAGGACCAGTAGTACCCAGAGGCGTTCCGTATGGGAGGGAGGGGGAAGTCCCCCCCCCCAAAATGTTGCCGGCCAGCCAGTAAAAACTAACTGAGTCGGCGCGAAGCGCCACGATTTTTCGTAGAAACAGTAGATTTTTTTCAAATAAACAGTTGATTTTTCTTCAAAACAGTAGTTTTTTTTTTTAAATCAGTCGATTTTTCGTCAAAAGTGTTTTTTTTTTCAAAAGAGTCCTTTTTCTGTCCAAACAGTAGTTTCTTTCATAAAAAATGTCCAACTATTCGGTAAATATCTTCCCCCCCCAAAAAAAAACCTTTTTCAAAAGAGTCCTTTTTTTGTCCAAACAGTAGTTTCTTTCATCAAAAATGTCCAACTATTCGGTAAATATCTTCCCCCCCCCCAAAAAAAAACAACCTTTCGGCTAGTAACGCCTCTGGTAGTATTTAAATTTAAATCCAGTATACTTCCATGCCTTTTTCAGCCATTACCTTGTTCAAGATTCTACATTCCTTACAGTGAATCAAGTTCCCCTTACATGCAGAGGCTCTAGCTGAGTGAAGAGTCGTGGGCTATTTACTCATGTGAAAATTTAGCAACTTAGAAGAATACATGAGTCTCAAGCTCCCCTTACTATTACGATATTCCATATGCACACTCAGACATTTTTTCTGCACATTTTGGTCTGTCCCAACCCCGAAACCTATGACAGTCGTTACACCCATGATGTGTGGACGTCATACTACTTCCAGTGTCATCGCAAGTGCATTTTTGTGTGTGTGTGGGGGGGGGGGTGTATGGCAAAAGTGTTTACTGATCTGTTGGGAATTCTAACGAATCCTATTACCAACATTTTGAGCTTTAACTTAGATTAACCATAAGTTACTGATGCTCAAAGAGTGGATTGTTCGTAAATGAACTCTCACTTCCCGATTCGGCAGGACTGGGAAGCTTTCTCCATTCTCGATTCTGAAAAAAATGCAACAAAAAAGAAGAATTGGCTCAATCTCAGTAGTAAAACAAGACCTAAGGTTTCGATGGGATCCCAAAATTCTAATATTCGATTCAGACAACTGGGTCTTGTCTTCGCCAGACCAGTCTTCGCCAGGCTAATCATTAGAGACAACCAAATTCAGATATACCTCTAAAAGGTATCTCCTCATCCCTATAAAGAACATCTAATCAATTTTAATACAACTTTAGCTTCTAAAAGAAAACACGGTTAAAACCGGATTCCTGATGAATTATATGTCCGGTTAAAAAATTATTGTCATATACAGACTCAGCATCTCTTTTTACCTCTAAATCTCTCATCTAATCAACTTCAAATAAAACTTATTAGGAACTTTTGACAAATTTTCCGGTTATGGTCGGATTTCGGGCGAACTAATTGTCCAGGTAGAAAATGCTTTTCACACAAGTGTTCAGCATGTCTACTTACCCGTAAATCGAACATTTAATCAACTACAAATCAAACTTTTACATTTAACCAACTTTCCATTTTTTGCCGGATTCCAGGTGAACTACTTGTCGGACGAGAAAACCTTTTGCATATTCGTGATCAGCATGTCTTCTTACCCCATTATCGACTATCACATTAGCTGTTTAAAAATATTTTCTTTGCCCCCCAAATGTAGGGCTACAGAGCCCATCTACGAACTTGACCTTACTCTTGACCCAGAGAGTCCTCACAACAAAAATACCTCATTCCCTTCGAGAGTTATCGTGCTAACAGACGGACAGATGGACAACTTTTACAATGTCATAGGTATCCCTCCACTTACATTTTGGGATTCCAAAAAGTGAAATAGGAGAATTGCATGGAGAATTAAAATAAAATGCAACTATTGGCCTATTTCAATCGATGTCGAAGTTACATAAATTCAAGGTTGGCAATTTATAGCTGCTGGACAAAACTAGGACTCTAGTGCGCAATTACTGCAACACCAATTCTATTAATGTTTAAGTCTTAGCCATGTTTTCTTCACCCACCCCCCGCCTTTTCTCCTGTAAGTGCTTTTAGTAGAATGCCATAGGCTATTGCTTTTGTTCAATTTTAGCAGAACAGAAAGAGAATTGTTCTCATTCTTCATTCCAGTTTGCTGGATGATAAATAGATCAGGAACCTCAGTTCTGAATATTCGCATCCCGTTCTGCTCAGGTTCTGCAACAATCAGAAAGTATCGGGAACAGATTCGTTTCCGTTTTGCACCATCAAATATGATTCGCAGTCAACTTGGGCTGAAGGAATATCTATGTTTGTTACAATTTGTTTTTAATAAACACATCTTCTCAACACAATAGGTGTAGCTGACCATAAAATTGTATTCCTTAACTGCAGCAGTTGAGTTGGACAAAAAGGGTATTATCATGCGCAAATGCTGATTTTGCAGTTAATAGCCCCAATAGCCCCCAAGCATTCACAAGCATTAGGCATTTTTTGGAACAACCTTAATGGTGAACGAGTCAGGAATGAGTTTGAAACTCATTCAACAAAGTGGGCTTGTATGTATAGGCAGAATGGAGAATGGCATAAGGAAAATGGAATTTTACTAAGAATGCGGCTATTATAAACAGAGAAAGTAATGAAGTTACTGACGACACCTGGATGACACTTATCACAGATCACAAAATCCCCACTTACTTTTTTTTCCCTAGCACGTTCACTGAAGTTGAATATTTTGCGAAGGCCGAAGCGTCCAACAGTGTTGCCATATTTTATTTTTTATTTATTTATTTATTTATTTATGACCCGCTTTTTGCGTAACAGCGGAGTATAAAATATAAGAGAGATTAGAGAGATTGCCTCATACAAAAACGGACGGGATCGTAACGAAAAAATTTAACATTAGGAAGTATAGGACTTTCAACTTTGAAATTAAATTATCGGCGTTTTGTCATCCTTTGAGCCAGGAACTTGCTGGAAATATTAATTGGGCTATTCTTAACCGTATATTTCTATTTTTGCGAAAGAGTTTCCATGGAAGTAAGAATTTGAAGGCGTCAAAGTTTGTAAACCAGCACGTAGTCTCGTCCTATTGGTCAATTATAGGCGTATTCTCGCCGTTCCCACTTGAGGAGTCCCCGCGTTTTTGTTTGTCCCGGGGACTCACTCCCCGTATTCTCGCGAGTCCCCACGGACGGGGAATGCTCCGATTATCATCACGATCATCAATAAGGACTCCCTTTCAGATTCGGAGGGGAATCAATTTTGGTGGTGTTGGTGCAATGTAAATTAATGAAAAACAATCAGAATAAACGAAACCAAAAATAAAGTGGATCCCGACTAATTTCGTTAACTGCATATTACTTTTTCGAACAAAATCCATTTTGGAAGCATTCCCCGTGTTCTCGCTATTTCTGTACGCGGAGTCCTCGTGGGGTGACTCCCTCCATTCTCGCAGTTCTTTTCGATTCCCCGAGGAGTCCTCGGGGAACGGCGAGAATATGCCTTATGACACATCTCTTACTTCACACGCACAGCTCTTACTTCCATGGAAACTCTTTTGCAAAAATAGAATTATACGGTTAAGGAATAGCCCAATTAACATTTCCAGCAAGTCCCTGGCTCAGAATGATGGTAAGACGCCGATAATTTAATTTCAAAGTGGAAAGTCCTATACCTCCCAATGCTAAATGTTTTTGTTATGATCCCGTGATGATGGAGTAGCAATATCCGTTTTCGTCGGGTAGGGTGCAATCTCTCTTATAGAGCGTGTTCCATCCTACTTACCGTAGTTACTACGCATGACGTCAGGAGATCTGGCTTTTTGCCGTGGCTGGAACGATTTTTCTATAGAATATCATGCCGCGGGCGAATCCGACCAATCACGTTACAGAGATCCGTAGTTACTACGCTCCCGAGCGTGGTAAGCAAATAGTTACTATTAGTTACTATTTCGAGAAGGTTGGAACGGTCAGCGTAGTAACTTTTGGTGAGGCTGGAACGGAAATAGTAACTAATAGTTACTATTTGTAGAAGGGTGGGACACACTCATAGAGAGATACACTTGATGACTAGCTCTCCCTTCCGATGCAGAATGGGTACCTGCAGACGAGAGGAAGACACGGAACGTGTTCCACCCTTTTAACAATAGTCACTATTAGTTACATTTCCGTTCCATCCTCACGAAAAGTTACTACGCTGACCGTTCCAACCTTCTCGAAATAGTAACTAATAGTTACTATTTGCTTACCATGTTCGGGAGCGTGGTAAGCGTAGTAACTCCGCATCTCTGCCAATTTCTAGTCAATTTCTGCCAATCTCTAGTCAATTTTTTTACCGGCTGGTCGACAACATGGGGGAAGGGGTCATTTCTGGCAGATTGGTTGGTAGATTTGCATCTGGCAGATTTGAATCGGTCGCCAACCAGACGAAAACGACTTAAAGAGCGCATTCGACCCTACTAACCGTACTTACTACGCATGACGTCACGAATTCTGGCTTTTGGCCGCCAAGGCTGGAAAGATTTTTCAATTTCAGCAGGATATCATGCCACGGGCGAATCCGACCAATCATGTTACGGAAATACGTAGTTACCACGCTTACGACGCTCCCGAGCGTGGTAAGCAGATAGTTACTATTAGTAACTATTTCTAGAAGGCTGGAACGGTCAGCGGCTTAACTTTTTGCAAGAGGCGTATTCTCGCCGTTCCCAGAGGACTCCTGGGGGAATCCAAGAGAACTGCGAGAATAGAGGGAGTCATTCTCCGCGTACAGAAAACAGCGAGAACACGGGGATTGCTTCCAAAACGGATTTTGTTCGAAAAAAAAAATATGCAGTTGACGAAATTAGTCTGGATCCTTTTTATTTTTGGTTTCGTCTATTCTGATTGTTTTTAAATAGTTTTATATTGCACCAAGACCATCAAAAAGTAATTCCCCTCCAAATCTGAAAGGGAGTCTTTTCTGATGATGGTGATGATAACTGGAGCATTCCCCGTCCGTGGGGACTCGCGAGAATAAAGGAAGTGAGTCCCCGGGACAAACAAAAACGCAGGGACTCGGACTCGGGGAACGGCGAGAGTACGCCTTAGATTGACTGTTCTTTATTGCTATGAGCCGTAAGGCGTATACTCTATATGACTAAGTCCACAACACGCCAGCGATCCTCAGGAAGAGGGAGTAAGCGTGTCCGTACGACTCAGATTCAACGACTCGGATCCTATGTCAATCAATCACCGCGATCTATGGCAGCATTTGTGACACCACTTCTGCCTTTCTTCCGCTAGATACCCGGAGAGGCCGGAGATTTTGCATCGGCAAGGAGAGATAGTCATCTAGAGTATTCTCGGCGATCTCCAAGGACTCCTCGGGAAATCGAAGGGAACGGCGAGAATAAAGGGAGTCACTCCACACGGACTCCGCGTACAGAAAACAGCGAGAACACCAGGAATACTTTCAAAACGGATTTTGTTCGAAAAAAAAATGCAGTTGACGAAATTAGTCTGGATGCACTTTATTTTTTGTTTTGTTTAGTCTGATTGTTTTCAATTAATTTTAGATTGCAACAACACCAGCAAAAACTGATTCCCCTCCGAATCTGAGAGGGAGTCCTTTTGACGATATTAATGATAATCCTGGCATTCCCCGTCCGTGGGGACTCGCGAGAAGGCGGGGTGTGACTCCCCTGGACAAACAACAAGAGCTGGAAGCTCATATGGCACTTGCAAGGCTTGGTCGAATGGAAGTGATGGTCAAAAGTATTTTTTTTTCCTTTTCCGTAAGATGCGCCAACTCGCTAGGCTGGGTCAGAGGGTGGAAGTGATGGTAAATTTTTTTTTTATTTTTTTTTACTTTTCGTTTGAGACGTGCACTTTAAGGGTGCTAAAAATTAATTTCTAAGCAAAACGCTTGAGGCAAAAAGGATCATGTGCTCATGGCGATCGTGAAAAGTAAATTTTGCTTAAAGTATTTTTTTGTGATGTCAATGATGTCAAGTTTCTAATGCTCCAGCATAGTTTTATCGTCCTAGCACATCTGAAAGTACCTTACTCACAATCATCGGAATTCCGGACACCCCCTACAGCCCCCCCCCCTCGGTACCCGAATCCGGTCCGATTCTGTCACTGATGCACCTAGGACTTGTGTGTACAATTTTCATCCTGATCGCTCCACTATATCCGTGTCACAAGATGTCCGGTTCTCCCCTCCGACTCCCCCCCCCCCAGATTCGTCGGATCCGCTCCGGACCTGAAAGAGACAGCTGAGACACTAGATCTTTCCATCAAGTTTCATTAAAATCCGATCACCCGTTCGAAAGTTATGCATGTCCCCATTTTCCGGATTCCGCCACCTTCCCTCCCCAACGATGGTCCGATCGGGCAAGTGACAATTTCCAAGTTAATCTGGTCGGGTCCCTGAGGTGCCTGCCAAGTTGTATCGTCCTAGCCCACCTGGAAGTACATTAACTACGGATCGCCGGAATTCTGGTACCACCGCCCATCTCCCCCCACAGTGTCCGAATCCAGTCCTGTCAGAGATTTATCTAGAGCATGTGCTTGTTCTTCGCACCAAGTTTCATCCCGATCGCTCCACTCAGAGAGTTTCACACGATTTCCGGTCCTCCCCTCCGACCCCCCACCCCAGATTCGTCGGATAGGTCCGGACTTGAAATGAGACATCTGAGACACGAGATATTTCCAGACATCAAGTTTCATTAAGATCCGATCAGTCGTCGAAAGTTATGCATGTCCCTATTTTCCGGATTCCGCCAACTCCCCCTCCCCCCACGATAGTCGGATCGGGCAAGTGACTGTTTCCAAGTTAGTTTGGTCGGGTACCTGATGCGCCTGCCAAGTTTTATCGTCCTAGCCCACCTGGAAGTACATTAACTACGGATTGGCGGAATTCCTGAACCCCCCTCCAACTCCCCCCACAGTGTCCGAATCCGGTCCAGTTCTGTCAGTGATGTATCTAGAGCTTGAGCTTGTTCTTACCACCAAGTCTCAACCCGATCGCTCCACTTTGAGAGTTTCACACAATTTCCGGTTCCTCCCTCCGACTCCCCCCAGATCCATCGGATCCGGTCCGAATGAGACACCTGAGACACGAGATCTTTCCAAATATTAGGTTTCATTATGATCCGATCACCCGTTCGAAAGTTATGAATGTCCCTAGTTTCCGGATTCCACCACCTCCCCCTCCCCCCCCCCAAGATGGTCGGATCGGGAAAGTGACTATTTCCAACTTAGTTTGGTCGGGTCCTTGATATGCCTGCCAAGTTTCATGGTCCTAGCATATCTGGAAGTACCCTAACTCGCAAACACCGGACTGACCGACCGACCGACGGAAATGTGATCGGTATATGGCACTTGGCCGTAAGGCAAGTCCCATAAAAACGCCGGGACTCCTCAAGTGGAGTCCTCGGGGAACGGCGAGAATACGCCTTTAGATTGACATTAAAATGATCTTTATTGATAGAAAGGTGGAGCACGCTCAAAGCTGCGCTTCATGAGGGTTTAGCTGGATTTAGTCTAGGTTTTAGGAAGTATAGGGGATCCTATCTATAACTCACTACTAGGTTTCTCGAAAACTTAATACTGTTTGCTTCTCAAACCCCGATCTTCTGTTTGCTTTATTTTTCCTTTATTTCTAATTCTTCGCGATTTTCTTCTGGAACCTGTTTACTCTACTTTTGACTGTACTATTCCCCCGGCCATGGTTGCCAAGGGTGGGATTTATCCCGGAATTCCGATTTTTATTCGGGCAAGTGCCATATAGCGATCGCAATTTCTGTCCATCCGTCGGTCTGTCGGTCTGTCCAGGTTTTGCTAGTTCGGGCACTTCCACATAAGCTAGGACGATAAAACTTGGCAGGCGTATCAGGGACCCCAAATGATTAAGTTGGAAATAGTCACTTCCCCGATCCGAGCACCGTGGGGGGAGTGGAGGGAGGGGGAATCCGGAATCTTGAGGTATTTATAACTTTTGAACGGGTGATCGGATCTCGATGAAACTTGATATTTGGAAAGACCTCATGCCTCAGACAACCCATTTAAAATCCGGACCGGATCCAGTGACTTTTGGGGGGGGGGGGGGCTGGAGGGGGCAACCGGAAATCTTGGGATACGCTATGAGTGGAGGGATCGAGATGAAACTTGGTGGGAAGACACCTAGAAAACACAAGATACGTCATTGACATGACCGATCCGATTCGGTCACTGTCGGAGGAGTGGAGGGAGGGGGAATCCGGAATATTGAGGTATTTATAACTTTTGAACGGGTGACCGGATCTCGATGAAACTTGATATTTGGAACGACCTCATGCCTCAGACGACCCACTTAAAATCCGGACCGGATCCGGTAACTTTTGGGGGGAGCTGGAGGGGGCAACCGGAAATCTTGGGAAACGCTATGAGTGGAGGGATCGAGATGAAACTTGGTGGGAAGACACCTAGTAAACACTAGATACATCATTGACATGACCGAGCCGATTCGGGCACTGTCGGGGGAGTGGAGGGAGGGGAATCCGAAATCTTGAGGTATTTATAACTTTTTAACGGGTGTCCGGATCTCGATGAAACTTAATATTTGGAACGACCTCATGCCTCAGACGACCCACTTAAAATCCGGACCGGATCCGGTGACTTTTGGGGGGAGCTGGAGGGGGCAACCGGAAATCTTGGGAAACGCTGTGAGTGGAGGGATCGAGATGAAACTTGGTGTGAAGATACATCATTGACATAACCGAGCCAATTCGGGCACTGTGGGGGTAGTGGAGGGAGGGGGAATCCGAAATCTTGAGGTATTTATAGCTTTTGAACGGGTGATCGGATCTCGATTGAACTTGATATTTGGAAAGGCCTCATGCCTCAGACGACCCACTTAAAATCCGGACCGGATCCGGTGACTTTTGGGGGAGCTGGAGGGGTTAACCGGAAATCTTGGGAAACGCTATGAGTGGAGGGATCGAGATGAAACTTGGTGGGAAGACACCTAGCAAACACTAGATACATCATTGACATGACCAAGCCGATTCGGGCACTGTTGGGGGAGTGGAGGGAGGGGGAATCCGGAATATTGAGGTATTTATAACTTTTGAACGGGTGACCGGATCTCGATGAAACTTGATATTTGGAAAGACCTCATGCCTCAGACGACCCACTTAAAATCCGGACCGGATCCGGTGACTTTTGGGGGGAGCTGGAGCGGAGAACCGGAAATATTGGAAAACGCTATGAGTGGAGGGATCGAGATGAAACTTGGTGGGAAGACACCTAGCAAACACTAGATATATCATTGACATAACCGAGCCGTGCCTACTCGTAACAAGTGCCATATGAGCTCGTAGCTCTTGTTATTTTTGTGACGCAGATTTGATGGGGATTCGGGGATTTCCGGGATTTTGCTTCTAGGATCCCGGGATTTTCCTGTTGATTTCGGGGTTTTTGTCCGGTTGATAATGTACAGATAAAAAGTAATAAAATTCTAATGTTATCTTTCGGAATCTAAAAAAATAACCAATTCGAGTAACAAACCGCGATTTTTATCTTCACATTTTGTTGAGACTCGACACAATTAAAGCAATACCTCCAAGAGTATAGGAAAATGACATCTTAAAACAGGTCGACCCGAAACAAATTGCAACAGAAATTATTTTTACACTATCTTGTAGAGAAAAAACAGTTGAACAACATATATCCTGGATCGACGCAAAATAAGTGTGTTTATTCAAACAATGTTTACAACGGATAAGTCAACTATGGTACTTTATCAGCGATATTTCGGCCCTTCTTGGCAAGGGTCCTCGTCAGGCTGTCAATCCTCTGGTTCAACTTCGGGGAAGGAAACAAACCTGTTATCGAAGTTGAACCAGAGGATTGACAGCCTGACGAGGACTCTTGCCAAGAAGGGCCGAAATATCGCTGATAAAGAATCATAGCTGACGTATCCGTTGTAAACATTGTTTGAATAAATGTTTCAAAGTCAGCTTGGGCTCAAAGAATATTTAAATAAGTGTGTTTTTGCTTTTAGTACATTTTTTCCGTTAAAAAAAAAAAAAAATGGAATTTCCGTTGTTGTCCGCTATCCTTGGATTGAAGCACGACTTTGATGCAAAATGCTAAGCTGAAGCCGAAAATGAGGTCAGATTTGGCATACCAAGCACCAGAAAAAAGTTAATGTCATTTTTTCAACCTATTTCTCCCAAAAGTGCAATTTTCTATGTGGCCCGACTGTCTTGAATGAATCATTCGGACTCGGAATCAGTACTTGGAGATGTCTTTCACCTCTCAACGGAAAAGCGATCGCCAGAACCATAGCCTACGTGGCTGTATACTGATTGACGCTGCACTACACGCTATTCTGCTTTCCAAGACTACAGTCTGAGGAAACCCTGGAACTTAAAAGTTTTACACGAAGCTGATGAACAAGGAAGTAAATGTTGAGGATGTAGAAGTTAATCACTCCTTAGAAAAAATACAGGAATTTATCAGGACTGCTCCAGGATCGGATGTCAATACTGTGGTTCCAGTGTTTGAAATGCTTCCATACTGCGAAACTTCACAAAAAGTGAACGATCTGGATCATGGGAAGTCAAGACTTGCCGTGCTCCGGATCTATGGTGCGTCAAAAGGAGAAGACCTGAATAAGCTCCAAAGACAAGATTTCGAAAATTTACAAAGACAAGGTCGTTTGTTCACCCAGAACAGTCACCACCAATGGTTGATCTAGCAAATACCATAGCTACCGTTTTTTGTTATTTTTTGTAGGTTTTGAAGGTGACTTCTTGTACCAGTTGTACCCGTTAGCAAATGACCTTCCACAAGCTCCAAGCATGCTCTTAAAATTCGTTAAGTGCTCTTACACTACTACAGTAGTGTAATTCAGAGAGATGCAGCCGCCTTAAAAAACAAGACCAAAGGTTTCGATGGGATCCCAAAAATTCAATATCCGATCCAGACAACTGGGTCTTGTCTTAGCCAGATCCAGTCTTCGCCAGACTCCTTGAACATTTTTACAATTAAAATTCAGAAACAGATTAAGGCCAAATAGCTAATCACCTGAGAAAACCAAGTTCAGATTTGGATTCAGCATGTGTGTTTACCCCTATAAGTCATATCTGTTTTGACGAAAACTTCCTGCCAATTTCCCGGTTCCGCCCGAACTCCAGAACTACTTGCCCGGCGAAAAAAGAAAGCTCAAAGACGAAATCAGGGTATCTTCTTTCCCCAGTAATGAACATCTAATCAACTTCAAATAGAAATTTAGCTTATAACAAATTTTCCGATTCCAGCCCGATTGCGGTCGAACTATATGTCGGGGTAAAATACGATTGTCACACAGGGACTCAGCATCTCTTCTTACCCCTAAATCGCTTATCTAATCAACTAGACATAAAACTTTGACTTCCAACAGTTTTCCGGTTTTGGCCGGATTCCGGACGAACTACATGTCCGGGTAGAAACTTGTTTTCACAGAAGTGTTCAGCATGTCTTCTTGCCCTAAATCGAACATCTAATCAACTCCAAATAAAACTTTTAATTTTGACAAACTTTCCGGTTTGGGCCGGATTCCGGTCGAAATACTTGTCCGTCGAGAAAAGAGTTTTCACCATCGTCTTCAGCATGTTTCCCTACCTCTAAATCGAACATTTAATCAACTTCAAATAAAACTTTTACTTTCAACAAACTTTCCGGTTTGGGCCGGATTCCGGGCGAAATACTTGTCCATCGAGAAAATAGTTTTCACCATCGTCTTCAGCATGTCTTCCTACCTCTAAATCGAACATTTAATCAACTTCAAATAAAACTTTTACTTTCAACAAACTTTCCGGTTTGGGCCGGATTCCGGGCGAAATACTTGTCCATCGAGAAAATAGTTTTCACCATCGTCTTCAGCATGTCTTCCTACCTCTAAATCGAACATTTAATCAACTTCAAATAAAACTTTTACTTTCAACAAACTTTCCGGTTTTGGCCGGATTCCGGGCGAACTACTTGTCCGATGACAAAATGGTTTTCACCATCGTGTGCAGCATGTCTTCTTACCCCATAATAGACTATCACATTAGCTGTTTCAAAATATTTTGTTTGTCCCTTAATTTGAATCCCCTCCCCCACCCCTAAATGTAGAGCTACAAAGCCCATCTACGAACTTGACTGGTCCGACGACCCAACGAACCCTCACACCAAGTTTCATCAAAATATCTCATTCCCTTCGAGAGTTATCGTGCTTACAGACGGACGGACGGACGGACGGACAGACGGACAACTTTTGCGATGTCATAGGTATCCCTCCACTTACGTTTTGGGATCCCAAAAACGATTTAGTTTCTACTCCAGCATGCAGAACAGACAGTGTGGTTCCAACTTTACAAAATTAACAACTACTATGATGCAGAAAACCCAAAAGCTTAGTTGGTAGCCTAATCCATTCCAAAGGACGAAGCTGTGAACACTAGTCAACACTAGTTACAATTTGATTATCTCTTTTGAAAACAATTTATAAGGTGTGGACGAAGGGTGTTGATAAAAAAATTATGAAATTTTTTGGTTTTGTTTTACTAGAATTCGTAGAGATCGTCTGTTGATGATTATGAAACTTCTTTCTGGGACTCTAGAAACCCAGTTCGATCCCGTTTTCGGTCTCAGCTCGGGATTCTGGGGGATTCTAAGAAAGTCGGACCAGTACAAAAATTTGTATGTTTTTGCAAAATGGGTTGAAAAATGGCATATGCTTTTTGGGATCCCAAAACGTAAGTGGAGGGATACCTATGACATCGCAAAAGTTGTCCGTCTGTCCGTCCGTCCGTCCGTCCGTCCGTCCGTCTGTAAGCACGATAACTCTCGAAGGGAATGAGATATTTTGATGAAACTTGGTGTGAGGGTTCGTTGGGTCGTCGGACCAGTCAAGTTCGTAGATGGGCTTTGTAGCTCTACATTTAGGGGTGGGGGAGGGGATTCAAATTAAGGGACAAACAAAATATTTTGAAACAGCTAATGTGATAGTCGATTATGGGGTAAGAAGACATGCTGAACATGATGGTGAAAACCATTTTGTCATCGGACAAGTAGTTCGCCCGGAATCCGGCCAAAACCGGAAAGTTTGTTGAAAGTAAAAGTTTTATTTGAAGTTGATTAGATGTTCGATTTAGGGGTAGGAAGACATGCTGAAGACGATGGCGAAAATTATTTTCTCGACGGACAAGTATTTCGCCCGGAATCCGGCCCAAACCGGAAAGTTTGTTGAAAGTAAAAGTTTTATTTGAAGTTGATTAAATGTTCGATTTAGAGGAAGGAAGACATGCTGAACACGATAATGAAAATTATTTTCTCGACGGACAAGTATTTCGACCGGAATCCGGCCCAAACCGGAAAGTTTGTCAAAATTAAAAGTTTTATTTGGAGTTGATTAGATGTTCGATTTAGGGCAAGAAGACATGCTGAACATTATGTGAAAACAAGTTTCTACCCGGACATGTAGTTCGCCCGGAATCCGGTCAAAACCGGAAAACTGTTGGAAGTCAAAGTTTTATTTCTATTTGATTAGATAAGCGATTTAGGGTAAGAAGAGATGCTGAGTCCCTGTATGACAATCGTATTTTACCCGGACATATAGTTCGACTGGAATCCGGCTGGAATTGGAAAATTTGTTATAAGCTAAATTTCTATTTGAAGTTGATTAGATGTTCATTACTGGGGAAAGAAGATACCCTGATTTCGTCTTTGAGCTTTCTTTTTTCGCCGGACAAGTAGTTCTGGAGTTCGGCCGGAACCGGGAAATTGGCAGAAGTGGCAAGAAGTTTTCGTCAAAACAGATATGACTTATAGGGGTAAACACACATGCTGAATCCAAATCTGAACTTGGTTTTCTCAGGTGATTAGCTATTTGGCCTTAATCTGTTTCTGAATTTTAATTGTAAAAATGTTCAAGGAGTCTGGCGAAGACTGGATCTGGCTAAGACAAGACCCAGTTGTCTGGATCAGATATTGAATTTTTGGGATCCCATCGAAACCTTTGGTCTTGTTTCTGGTGCTTTATACGCCAAATTTTCGGTTTCAGCTAGTTATTCTGCATTAGAATCGTACTTCAGTTCAAGAATAATGGACAACCACGAAAGTTTTATGTTTTTTTCGAAACTCGTAAAAAAATGTCATTAAAAGCAGAAAAACGGTTTTATTTTGCGTCTTATTTTGCGTCAACATATACAACTTTGAATATGTTGTTCAGTTTTTTTTTTCTCTACACGATGGTATATAAATCATTTCTGTTGCAATTTGTTTCGGGTCAAACCTCTATTTGCCTGTACTACAAGACGGATCGTTTTTGGGATACCAAAACGTAAGTGGAGGGATACCTATGACATCGCAAAAGTTGTCCGTCTGTCCGTCCGTACGTCCGTCTGTAAGCACGATAACTCTCGAAGGGAATGAGATATTTTTATGAAACTTGGTGTGAGGATTCGTTGGGTCGCCGGACTAGTCAAGTTCGTAGATGGGCTTTTTAGCCCTACATTTAGGGGTGGGGAAGGGGTTTCAAATTAAGGGGCAAACAAAATATTTTGAAACAGCTAATGTGATAGTCAATTATGGGGTAAGAAGACATGCTGAACACGATGGTGAAAACCATTTTGTCATCGAACAAGTAGTTCGCCCGGAATCCGGCCAAAACCGGAAAGTTTGTTAAAAGTAAAAGTTTTATTTTAACCTGATTAGATGTTCAATTTAGGGGTAGGAAGACATGCTGAAGACGACGGTGAAAACCATTTTCTCGACGGAAAAGTAGTTCACCCGGAATCCGGCCCAAACCAGAAAGCTTGTTAAAATTAAAAGTTTTAGTTTAAGTTGATTAGATATTCGATTTAGGGCAAGAAGACATGCTGAACATTTATGTGAAAACAATTTTCTATCCGGACATGTAGTTCGCCCGGAATCTGGCCAAAACCGGAAAATTTGTAGAAGTTAAAGTTTTATTTCTAGTTGATTAGATAACCGATTTAGGGGTAAGAAGAGATGCTGAATCCGTGTGTGACAATCATATTTTACCCGGACATATAGCTCGACCGGAATCCGTCTGGAGTCGGAAAATTTGTTATAAGTTAAATTTTTATTTGAAGTTGATTAGATGTTCATTATTGGGGAAAGAAGATACCCTGGCCGAAATCGGGAAATTGGAGGTAGTGGCAGGAACTTTTTCTCAGATGATTAGCTATTTGGCCTTAATCTGTTTCTGAATTTTAATTGTAAACGTGTTCAAGGAGTCTGGAGATGACTGGATCTGGCTAAGACAAGACCCAGTTGTCTGGATCTGGCTAAGACAAGACCCAGTTGTCTGGATCTGGCTAAGACAAGACCCAGTTGTCTGGATCAGATATTGAATTTTTGGGATCCCATCGAAACCTTTGGTCTTGTTATCTACCTTTTGCGTTCCCAAAACGTTTGTGGTGGGTACCTTAGACTTCGTATGGTTTGGCAGTGGATCAGCAGTTTTACTGTATTTAGGGAGAAGGGGCATACAAAGTTATCAGACTGATAAACTGGAAAAAGACACAATGAGAGAAATACTATGCTTGTTCTCGCCTTGGATAAACAGTCTTGCAAAATCGTCTGGGGAAGTTTACGGATAAACCTATAATTTATCAAATGTTCTTTAACTAACGTATCTCGAAAGGAGTCGGTCAGGAATCCATTCCACCTTTACGGTTTTTGGAAATCTGTCAGACCCGATTGTCTTTATCAGGAAGTCCAAAAAGTATTCCCTTTTGTGGTCCCATCGGAAGCTATGTTTTTATTATCTATGGTCGCATACTAAATATTTCGATGGATGTCCTACTGCCTGCTATAGCGGAGGAAAGTACCCACTGATATAAATAAAACAGCAAAATGATGACGTCAAATATTGGTCACTGGGCAAGTGAAAAACAATTATTGACATGGTGAGGCGAAGTAGCCAAGTATAACGCGCTTCAAATGTATGAAACGCAAGATAGACCGACTTTCATGCAAAAAATGCTCGTTAGATACTTGCCAGTTCAGCCGCCTGATAACGCTCTAGTCTTGCTAGTTTGTGCCCTACCAATGCGGGAACGTCAGAAAGTATAAATAACAGAAATGGGGAATTTTTACCCCATTCCGGTTTTTTTCCCACCAAATTTGGGGATTTTATTTTTGACTCAGTGGCAACGCTGCCTGGACCGGCTACGACCAATAATTCAAAAGATCAGTCCTGCATGATATTTATCTAATTTAGCCATAAATCTGCCAGAGTACCGCCTCAATAAAGGTAAAAGATTCCCCAATTTTTTTTTTGAAACACAAATTTTTTGCAGAACAATCTCAAATGTCACTAGGTCCTAACCCCTATACAGTAGAGGTCTATGCTTATGTGAACAGTGCAGTTTTGGGCGAAATGGTAGAGTGAAGATCCAAAATACCTATCTAGGTGTTTTCAGATGCCCTTAATTACCTAGTTTGGCTAATTGGTAGTTAGCTTTAGACACAGCAAGTGCATGAAAATGGCAAACCACTGTCAACAAACGTTCACATAAGCATACCTCTACTGGTGTTTAGGACTGCAATCACACAGAAATTTCAAAGTTTTTGAGGCCAATTTCAATTCGTACAGGAGGGGTATCTGACGTTGTTTACGCTCAGCATCTTAGTCTAGAGTATTTATTATGCTAATTTGAAATGCTGTCCAAAACAATTCAAATTATTGCCTTTTTCTTTGTTTTGAAGCTGTTTTAAACAGAGATTTTGTGGTTAATAACTTTAGTTCAGCTTTAGTTGCATTTTTTGTCTCTGTTCTTTTTGCTCTTTTCTCTCTGTTTTATATTTTTCCCGTTTTTGTCGTAACATGCTGTTTCTCATTTGTCCATTTTTCTACAGTTTTCTATGTTCCGCTGTCTATTTTGCAAAACAGGGAACTTGCTCGCCTAGCATGTTTTATCACTGTTCAGATAGAAAATTGCACAGCGATTTGCAGATGGAAAAGAAAGAATTGCAAAATTTCAGAGGATAAAGATAGACCCTAAAGTATATTCTTTTGGAATATAATTTGCAATGTAACAGATTTCCTGCGTAAGACACGCTCAGAAACCTAAATTTGCGTTTTCGGCAGAACATCAACAGAACACGAAACATGGAACAGCGTAAGCTAAAAAACGTTTTTTTTTTATCCAAACCAGATCCAAACCAGACAACCATGGACTCAAACATGGAACAGGAACCAGAGACAAAAAACAAAACTTTCAGTAGCTCTACCTTTTTCATCACTTTGTAAGTTACGGCAAGGAATACAAGCTCAGGTAACAATGAGAAGGTATTGTTTTTGAAAATAAAAATATGTGTAACTAGAAATATTGGAGCAAATTTATCTTTCCAGGATGTAAACCATTCTATCAGTATGTAAACCATTCTATTTTCTGAAGGAAATACTTCTTACAAAAATTTGAAATCTTGTTTGAGGTTGGTTACCTCTTCTGTAATTCAAGGCCGGGTATCTTTTTGGGATCTCAAAACGTAAGTAGAGGGATACCTATGTCACGCAAAAGTTGTCAAAATTTGTGAAAAGTAAGAGTTTAATCTGAAATTGATTAGATGTTCAATTTAGGGGCAGCCTATACAACAACAAAAAAAAGTTTGATCTGAAGTTGATTAGAGGTTAGATTTTGGAGCAAGGAGACATGCTGAATTCGTTTTTATGGCACTTGCCCTTCAGCCAAGGGCCATATAGCGATCGCAATTTCTGTCGGTCGGTCGGCCGGTCCAGGTTTTCCTAGTTCGGGCACTGCCAGATAAGCTAGGACAATAAAACTTGGCAGGCATATCAGGGACTCCAAATGATTAAGTTGGAAATAGTCACTTCCCCGATCCGAGCATCTGGGGGGGGGGGGGGGAGGGAGGGGGAATCTGGAAAAATTAGGTATTTTTTACTTACAACTGGGTGATCAGATCTTAATGAAACTTATATATAGAAAGACCTCGTGTCTCAGAGGTTCTATTTTAAATCCGGACCGGATCTGGTGACATTGGGGGTAGTTAGAGGGGGGAACCGGAAATCTTGGGAAACGCTTAGAGTGGAGAGATGGGGATGAAACTTGGTGGAAAGAACAAGCACAAGTCCTAGATATGGGATTGACATAACGGGACCGGATCCACTCATTGTGGGGGAGTTGGGAGGGGGGGTCCGAATTTCTAGTGATCCCGCGAGTTCGGTACTTCCTGATGTGCTAGGACGATGAAACTTGGCAGGCGTGTCAGGGACCAGAGCAGATTGACTTGAGAATAGTCGTTTCCCCGATCCGAGCATCTGGGGGGGAGTGGAGGAGGGGGAATCCGGACAAATTAGGTATTTTTTACTTACGACTGGGTGATCAGATCTTAACGAAAATTGATATATAGAAAGAGCTCATGTCTCAGACATCCGATTTCAAACCCGGACCAGATCCGGTGACATTGGGGGGAGTTGAAGGGGGGAACCGGAAATCTTGGGAAACGCTTAGAGTGGAGAGATTGGTAAGAAACTTGGTGGAAAGAACAAGCACGAGAACTAGATACGTGAATGACATAACCGGACCGGATCCGCTCTCTGTGGGGGAGTTCGGGGGGGGGGGGATCCAAATTTCTAGTGATCCGGCGAGTTCGGTACTTCCTGATGTGCTAGGTCGATGAAACTTGGCAGGCAGGGACCCGAACAGATTGACTTGAGAATAGTCGTTTCCCGATCCGACCATCTGGGGGGGGGGGGGTGGAGGGAGGTGAAATTCGGAAAAACGAGGTATTTTTAACTTACGAGAGGGTTATGGGACCTTAACGAAATTTGAAATACAGAATCTGGATCGGATCCGGTGAACATTCGGGGGTTAGAGGGGGAGAACCAGAAATCTTGGGAAATGCTTAGAGTGGAGGGTTCGGGATCAAACTCGGTGCGAAGAACAAGCATAAGTCCTAGATACACAAATAACATAAACGGACCGGATCCGGTCACTGTGGGGGAGTTAGGGGGGGGGGCGAATTTCTAGTGATCCCGCGAGTTCGGTACTTCATGATGTGCTAGGACGACGAAACTTGGCAGGCTTTCGGGGATCCAAACAGATTGACTTGATAATGTATTTTCCCCGATCCGACCGTCGTGCGGGGAGTGGAGGGAGTGGAGCTATGGTGAATCCGGAATCTAGTGGCAAGCTCAGCTACTGATCTTGATATTTAGAAACATCTCGTGCTCCAGACCGGATCCGATGACATTGGTTGGAGCTGAAGGGGGGGGGAACCAGAAATCTTTGGAGACGCTTAGAGTGGAGGGATCGGGATGAAACTTGATGAGGAGAAAAGCATTAGCCCTAGATACATAATTGACAGAACCAGCTCTTATCGGGGCTCTGTGGGGGGAGTTGCAGGGGTTTCCCGGAATGCCAGTGATTGCGAGTTAGGATGCTTCTAGATGTGCTAAGGACGATAAATTTGGCAGGCATATCAGTGACCCGACCAAATAGACTTCGGACCCTACACAATGCCCTTGGAAGACTTCCGTTCCTGGATCTGTCCTGCCCATTTTTGGGGAAGTTGAGGGAGGGGGAATCCGGAAATTAACGACTTCCGTAGGTTGCGAACAAATGGTCCGGTTCATGTGAAACTTTATGGGTGCATCTAGATATGCAAAACTGGATGGGCCCCACCCAGACGGATGGGCCGAATGGGATGCAAGTTGGACAGTTCCAAGTTTATGCGGCCTAGATTTGTCATTTGGCGTCCGAACCGGTTCGACCAAAGTACGAGGAGGATGAAGCGGGAACCGGAAATTTGAAGATATGCTCTGATTCGAGTTAAACTTGATGGACGGGAAGAGGAGATGTTAGAGATGCGAAGTTTACGTGTCCGAGTCGTATTCGGCCGCAGTGGGGGGAGTCCCGGAAATGTTGTGGCTTGCATAGGGGTTAAACGAGTGGAGTGATTTCAATGAAATTTAGAAAGTAGAGAGATCGTATGCCTTAGATGGCATATTTTAGGGTCCGGACCGGATCCAAGCACGGTGGGGAGGGGTACCGGATTTTTCGGGAAGCTGAGATTTACTTTCTCGTTTCTCACATACACGGAACAAGTGCCATATGAGCTCGTAGCTCTTGTTGAGCTTTATTTTTTGCCAGAAAATTAGTTTGTCCGGACTCCGGCCGAAACCGGAAGTTGGGCAGAAGTAAGGAAGGAAGGAGATACGACGTAGGCCATAGGGTAAACCATATGCTGAATCCATATGGATTCAGCCCAACTTCTGGACAAACTAATTTACAAAATAATAGTAGAGCGTCATTTATAATTAGAAATAGTGGTGTGATTGTTTGGAATAATCTACCGGCAAGCATTAGGAGTCTGATAATCATTTATTGTTTAAGAATAGATTAAAAAAATATTTGTTGGGTAATTGAGTTGGTTGTTTAATGAAGATTGGGGCAGGATGGAATTGGGTAGGCTAGGGGTGTTTGAGTGAAGAAAGCTGATTTGGAGTGAGTTAAACAGGAGTTAAAGTCTCACTAAGTGTATTAAAAAAAAAAAAAAAATATTGATCAATAGATCTTGATAATTTGATGTCCGTCTTGCACAGGTGACCTGTTGTCACATATTGAGACGGGCTATTGGTTTAAGAATATTCAATTCAATTCAATTCAGTTCAATTTATTTCTAAAACGTGCAGCGGACAAGCCGAATATTCGTTTGGTCGTCAATAAAAAATATATATACAATTTATAGTCAACACTTACGAATTATTTTAAAATAACAGTAATCGTCAAATACATATGTTCAGTATGTTGTATAAATGTTGAAGTAATAAATTCCTTCCTAGTTCCTTCATACCTGAATATTTGACAGCGCAAATGTAGAATATATCTGAACTTTGTGAAATTCAGATGGCGTATCCGTTTTGCACTGTTGAAGATGAACTTGGTCTTCTCCAATCATTACCATTGGCCTTAATCTGTCTCGAAATTTAAAAAGTAAAAATGTTTAAGAAGTCAGTTGAAAACCGAATATCTACAAGACCGAATTGTCTGGAGCAAATATTAAAATTTTTGGGTTCCTGTCAAAACCTTTGGTCTTATTTTGTATAGAAGAGATATCCTGTGCTAATTTGAACACTTGCATATGTTGAAGTAATTCGTGTTTGGTTTTATTTCTTGCTTCTACTTATAATACAGTCAAATGGAAAGGATAAATTACAAACTTAACATCAGCCAA